>JAZKLR010000163.1:0-600000 GCA_037103525.1 Ganaspis brasiliensis
GTTGGAAAGAGAAAGTTTGGTATAGACAAAAGTATTTGAGATAAGGAATTTTTTAAACATTATTGTTTTATGCAAACAGATGTGCCTACGAGCGTCAAAATTAACTCCCGTTTTGACATTGCAAGATTTTCCGTAAAAGATGGCCGCCGCACGTCAGCTGGGCACGAGCTTACGTGACATGCGCCTCAAGTGAGATGGCGGCGGTCATCTTTTACAAATAATCTTACAATGTCAAAATGGGAGTTAATTTTGACGCTCGTAGGCACATCTGTTCGCATAAAACAAATGTTTAAAAAATTCCTTATCTCAAATACTTTTGTCTACCATAGCCCTTTTTTTAAAAAAAGTGACCAGTGTTTTTAAAAAAAATTCATAAAAGGGAAATTTTCGAGCAAAAGAGGGAAAAGCTTTTCTACGCCACTGTCAACTTTCGGGTTCCAACGTTCTTAAAGCGGTCCAAGTCACTTTAAAAATGAATCCAATTTTGGCCTCTGTAGCGAGTTTACTAAACTTTTAAATATTCAAAATTCATAAACCTTAAAATCGCAGCTACCCCCTTTTTCAATGTTTTTGTAATATACGTATGAATCAGTTTTTTTTATTCTATGGAAAATAAGAAATCTGTTATTTTACGAAATTTAACAAGATTTTAAAGAGTTATATTCATTCAGAAAGGTTATATATACATATATATAAATACATATTTACATATACATACATATATATATATATATATGGGGCATTCCACCCCAACGGAGACCCTTTGCCCTCCAAAACTGATTTAGATGCAGAGGGTTGTAATATAGCTTAAAATTTTTGTAATTTTGTCTACTTTTAAAAGCAGACTGTCATATTAAAGAATTAAAGATAGCGGATTTAATAAAAAACCAAAAACACCCGGGTAACATATAAGTTTCAAGAAAATTGCACTGATTTTTCAAAGATCATCCGCCATATTGGAGCCGCCATCTTGAATTGTTTAATGTCTCTGCTTTGTTTTAAAAGTAGACATAAATAGCTGTATTTTAAGACCTTGTGCAACTTCTTGGGAGTGGTTTATATACCACGTGGACAATTTTTAATCACTTTTTGATCCCCCCCCTCCCCCCTCTAAATGTCCACGTGGTCTTTTTTTTTAAATAATATGATTTTCTATGTTATGAGAAATTATAACTATAAAGAAGGATTCTTATCTTAAAATGGTAAATAAATTAATATTTAATACTTATAAGAAATATTTTATTGAAATCTGTTGAAGATTTCTCGAAATAACCAGGCAACAAAAAAAACGTTACCACACACACACATTTCTGGACATTGGCTTAAGAATAAAAATTTTTGCATTTCAGATAAAAATGCGTCAATTTAAACTAATTTTGGAAAATCGAAAATCTTAACCATCAAATTCAATAAAATTAATTTAAAAACAAAATTTGGAGAAAATGATAAAAAATGATAATAATAATAATTCAAAACTAAAGAAAATAATTACACTTTGAAAAAAATAAGTGATGAAAGTATAAAATATATTTAAAATTAAAAACATAATTGAATAAATAAGTAAATAAGTAAAATTTGAGATAAATGTTTAAAAAATTTAGAAAATTAATTGAAAAACAATTAAAATTTTTAAAATTTAGAGAAAATGATTGTAAAATAATGAAAATAATTATAATTTAAATTTAAGATAAATAATTTAAAATTGAAGAAAATAATTACAATTTTGAAAAAAAATAAGTCATAATACTTCCAATATGAGAAAGCAAAATCAAAAAGTTTAATCGAAATTAAAGAAAATAATTGGAAAATGGTAAAAACAATGGAAAATTTAATGAAGTAATTGATATTTATAGACTTAATTGAAATTAGTGATAAACAATTGGAAATTTAGAAAATAAATAAAAAAATAATTAAAAATTGGAGAAAACAATGGCAAAATACTAAAAATATTTGAAAATTGAATAACATAATTGAAATTTCAGGTAAATAATTGAAATTTGAAGAAAATAATTGAAATTTATAAAAAATAAGTGATAATACTTCCTATATGTAAAATCAAAAACAAAAAATTTAATTAAAACTAAAGCAAATAATTAAAAAATGGTAAAAACAATTAAGCATTGAAAAGAGTAATTAATATTTAAAGAACTAATTAATATTGGAGATAAATAATACTTAGAAATTTGGAAAATTGAATAAAAAATAATTTAAAATTTGAGAAAACAATTGCAAAATAATGAAAATATTTAAAAATTGAAAAAAAATTAATTAAAATATGATGTAAATAATTAAAAATTAAAGAAAATAATTGGAATTTTGAAAAAAGTGATAAAATCACCAAATTAATTGGAAATTGACGAAAGTAATTGAAATATGAGAGAAATAATTGAAAAATTAGGAAATTAATAACAAATTGAAAAGGTAATAGAAATTTTAAGAATAATAGTTAAAAAATGATAAAAGCAATTAAAAACTGTAGAAAATATTTGAAATTTAAAGAATTAATTAAAAGTGAGGAAAAATAGTAGGTAAAATAATAATAATAATTGAAAATAGAAGAAAATAATTAAAATTTATAAAAATAATAATTGAAAATGTTTTAAATTAAATAAAAAAAAATAATAGAAATGTTTAGGAAATTTGTTAAGAAATAATTAAAATATTAAAAAGTTGGAGAAAATAATTTTAAAATGGTAAAAGCAATTGAAACTCTTAGAAATAATTAAAATTTCAGAAAAATGTATTTATAAAATTACAAAATATATTTAAAATATAAGAAAATAATAAAAAAATAATATAAAAAATTAAACATTAATAAAAATTAATAGATTAAAAGGTTTAACCTTATTCTTTTAAGCCGTTTTAATAATAAATTAAAATTTTTTTGGCCTATATAATACAATTTATTAATAAAAATGATTGAAACGTGAGATAAATAATTGTAAATTAAGGTAATTGACTAAAAAATATTGAAAATTCTCACAAAATGGAGAAAAGTACTGCAAATTGATGAAAACAATTTTAAATTAAAAAATATAATTCAAATTTGTGAAAAATAATTGAAAATTCAAAAAAATAATTGAAAAATAATTTTAAAAATTGAGCATTGATAAAAATTATTGAAATATCGTCACCTTAACATGCAAACCTCGTTACTCCACTTTTATCAAAAATGACTTTTTTAATGTAATTCGTTGCATTTTCCATGAATGAATACATATTTAAAAAGACA
Organism: Ganaspis brasiliensis; assembly: GCA_037103525.1. Classification (NCBI taxonomy): domain Eukaryota; kingdom Metazoa; phylum Arthropoda; class Insecta; order Hymenoptera; family Figitidae; genus Ganaspis; species Ganaspis brasiliensis. The sequence continues at coordinate 3,233 of JAZKLR010000163.1, forward strand.
TGACTCTAATACAATAAATAATATCAAAAAATCGTAATTGAAACACGCAATGGTGCTTGTCAACAGTTTTCTTGCTCTTCTGTAAAGTTGCGTCAAATGGAGTTACGAGGTTTGGATTTTAAGGTGACGATATCAGATAAATAATTGAAAAATTTAGGAAAAAAAAATATTGAATATAATTTAAAATTTGAGAAAACAATTGCAAAATTTGAAAGTCAGTTAAACAACATTTTAAGGGCACAGTAAATAAAAATGAATTTCAACAATTCTGTTCACATTTCCGCCTTATTAAATCCGCCATATTGAATTCCTTAATATGCCACTCTGTTTTTAAAAGTAGACAAAATTACAAAAATTTTAAACTATATAACAACCCTCTACGCTTAAATCAATTTTGGATTTAGAACTTGATTAGAAGTTTCATAACCCTCAAAAACCCCCAGGTAACTATAGTTTTAACCGAATAAGGTAGATTTTTAAATTTTTGTTCGCCATATTGGATCCGCAATTTCAAATTTATAAACTGACAGTGAATTTGGGTTCAGCAAGTCAAAATACCATAGTATATGCTATCCTGGTTAAGAAAATGTTTTTTTTTTCGTTTTTTATAGGAATTTTTGTGGAAATTTTTTTTTTTTTTTGCTTTTTCCTAACGAAACCGTCATTTTGAGGTTAATGTTTATTTATTTTTGTAAAACACCAGACGGTATCAAAAAATAGACTTCATAACAAAAGTTTTGATGTATGATGAAGTACTTTTAACTCAAAAATAGAATGGGCAGATGGGGTGACTGTTTTGACAGATAATGCCCCATATATATTAAATAAACAAAATTGAAATAATTATTAATAAAAACTTGATTATAAAATGATTGTCATCTAATAAAAAAATATTATGCCAATTCTATTTTTATGTTAAGGTTTATTCATATTTCTATATTTATTTATTTGTATACTCCTTTATTTACATGTTTAAAAAAATAACAAAAAAGTATTTTTGTACAATTGCTATTATAAATAAATTAGCGAAAATCTCCACGCGTGTATTTTAAGATTTTAACTGGGATCTAATTTTACATCCTTTTTCAACGAAAGGATTTCTTTTTTTATTTTTTAATAATAATCAAAAATATTTTAGAATTACTACGTAAATTGTTGTTTGTAAGTATTTAAGGGCATATGATGGAGAATGACGTCACTGGTATAGGCAAAATTTGTTCGTGAACTTTCTCCTAAAAACTTTACCCCAATATTTATAAAAAACTTGGATCAGAGAGACCTTTCTAATGACATGTTAAGTAATTCTACAAAGTTTGGTGTCAAAATATTTATTATTTTAAGAGAAAGTTTACGTACAAATTTTGTCTATATTAGTGACGTCATTCTCCATCACCTGTCCTTAAGAATTAAAATAAGCTTTTCTGTTGCAAAAAGTAATCTTCTTTAGGTTAATTATGTATCCTCTGTATGAAGTATTTTTTTCATTTGGCGCCTATTAAAAGTAGTTTTAAAAGGTTAAATTTTTAAAAATTGCAAAACTAAACTAAATAAATCTAAATATCATTGAAACGTTAAAGAGCACCACTTTTAGACTTATAAGAAAAATTACTTCATTAATCAGTAACTTTGTTGAAAGAAAAAAAATCGATAACTTCGGTTTTGAGAAAAGTCACTTTTTAGGCTTATGATCAACTTTTTACGTAGTTTTGTTGCAAATACATTATTTTTTACTACATGTCTAAAAAGTTTAAGAAAAACTGAGCAAATTTTATGCAGGACATTATTTCAAATTTTCTAATTAAAATAGAGAAAAATGCGTGTCAAAAATGCTCTGTTTCTAAAGATCAGTTAAAGAAACATAAAAATATATTAATGAATTTAAAAATTATAAACGGGATCTGTACGGTAATTTCATTGGGAATTAAAAATTAGGTTCAAAAATTAGATTAAAAAATGAAAAACAAATGCAGGAATTTAAAAAAATCTAATCGGGACTGTTCGGTAATTTGAAGGAATTATACGGGAATGAAAAGGAAAGTGAGGGGATTTTTCTGAAAGAGGAAATTAAAAAGAGGGTCTGAGAAAATGATAAATAATTTGCAGGAATTTTATAAATTTAAGCGGAATTCAATTAGAAATCGTACGAGGAAAGAAAGAATTGTATATGTGAACTTTCTTTTTAAGTGGAAATAAAAAAATTACTGTGGAAATAAATAGAAATACGGTATGCAAAGACTTTATAAAAAGTGGAGTCTGCACGGCAATGAAACGTAATATATGGTAATTTCTTCTTTAAGTGAAAATTAAGAATTTTAAATGTGGAAACATTAAATTATTAATAGGAATTCCATAAAGCTAAGCGGAATGCATACTGTGAATGTAACGAAAATGTACTGAAATTTAACATTTAAGTATAATATGTACGGAAAGTATAATGAAATATATTAAGGAATTTACGGAATTGAAAATCAATGTTCAGTAATTTTGTACAATGGATGGAAATTAAAAAGACGGATTGAGAAAGATGAAAATAATAAGCGGGATGTCAACGGGAAATGTAAAGGAATGTAATGGAATAAACGGGAATTTTCTCTGTAAGTGGGAATTCAATAGGTACACGTAGTAAAAGAGTAATAATATGAAGGAATTTTAAAATACGAAGTAGGATCTGTATACGAGAAATTTTTAGGAATATACAGAAGTGTAAGGAAATGTAAAGGATTGTACGGGAATGTAATAAATTGTTCTAAACTTTTCTTATGAATGAAAAATTGAAAATGACGAATGAAGAAACGAGAAAATAAGCAGGAATTTTAAATATTTAAGCAGAAAGTACATGGAAAAGATTCCCGAAAAATGCGAGAAAGACGAAATGTAAAAAAATTTTCTTTTTAAACCGAATTAAAAGAAAGAGCTGGGACAACGAGAAAATAATATGCAGGAATGTAAACATTCTATGCAACAAGTGTACGTAAAACGAATGGGAATATAAAGAAATAAACGGGAATAAAAAGATACATACAGAAATTTCCCCTTGTAGGAATTAAGAAAAAGTGCTGAGGAAACTAGTAATAATTTTAGATTTTAAAGTTCTAAGAGAGAAACATGCGGGAATTGTAAGAAAGCATACGGAACATGAGGGATTGAAGAAAAAAATTTTAGTTATTCGTAAATGGTAAACATATTTGCAAGCTCCGAAATTAAGACGAAGAAAATTCTTCGCAATTTCTGATTCCCTTACAACTAGAGATATACGTTTATTTTTCCTTCCAACAACACCAAAAAGTCAGCCTCCTTGAAGATCATTTAAATCAATGAATGCATTCGCTCTCTCAATTCATTTTTACCAATCTTTGTCAACCTTTTCAAGTCTGAGTTTTTCTGTTCCTCTCACACCTTCTTCTTATGACGCAGAAACTGGCGGCCTGAGCTAGCGGCCAGAAGTTCTTTTGTTTTTGTACTTACATATTAAAAATAATAATTTCGACACCAAACTTTCATTTGTTTTTGCACTTAAAAATATCAAAAACTATATTTTTTAAAATGATTATGAGCTTCAGGTACGCTTCACCACTACGCGGAACTAGGAACTCCGACTAAAAAGTATTTTCTTCTATTTCAAATTTTCGAAAGTTTCATAATTTTGAGTTAAGGACCAGCATTAGGCCAGGACTTTCGCTATTGGTTACAAAAATAAAATTTTAAAATTTTCAATTTTTTTAGCCCATTGTCCAATACCTGTGCTTAGCAGAAAATCATGAAACTTTCGAAAATTAAAAAATAGGAAATAATACTTCGCTCCCAGAGCTTTCCCTTAAGACACTTTTATAAATAATTTTTTTGAACTTTTTTAGCCCATAGCCCAATTGGCGGCCCAATGCTGGAAAGCAGCAGAAAATCATAAAACTTTTAAAACTTGATATTTACAAGAAATTACTTCGCTGCCAGAGGTTTCTTATAAAAAACTTTTATAAATAATTTTTTGAACTTTTTTAGCCCATTGCCCAATTGGCGGCCCAATGCTGGAAATCAGCAGAAAATCATAAAACTTTTGAAAATTAATATTTACAAGAAATTACTTCGCTGCCAGAGGTTTCTCTTCAAAAACTTTTACCAATAATTTTTTTGAACTTTTTTAGCCCATAGCCCAAGTGGCGGACCAATGCTGGAAAGCAGCAGAAAATCTTAAATCTTTTGAAAATTGGTATTTACCAGAAATAACTTCGCTGCCAGAGCTTTCTCTTAAAAAACTTTTGTCAATGATTTTTTTGAACTTTTTTAGCCCATAGCCTAATTGGCGGCCCAATGCTGGAAAGCAGTAAAAAATTATAAAACTTTTAAAAATTGATATTTACCAGAAATTACTTCGCTGCCAGAGGTTTCTCTTAAAAAACTTTTACCAATAATTTTTTTGAACTTTTTTAGCCCATAACCCAATTGGCGGCCCAATGCTGGAAAGCAGTAAAAAATCATAAAACTTTTAAAAATTGATATTTACCAGAAATTACTTCGCTGCCAGAGGTTTCTCTTAAAAAACTTTTACCAATAGTTTTTTTGAACTTTTTTAGACCATAGCCCAAGTGGCGGCCCAATGCTGGAAAGCAGCAGAAAATCATAAAACTTTTAAAAATTGATATTTACCAGAAATTACTTCGCTGCCAGAGCTTTCTCTTAAAAAACTTTTGTCAATAATTTTTTTGAACTTTTTTAGCCCATAGCCTAATTGGCGGCCCAATGCTGGAAAGCAGTAAAAAATCATAAAACTTTTGAAAATTGGTATTTACCAGAATTAACTTCGCTGCCAGAGGTTTCTCTTAAAAAACTTTTGTCTATAATTTTTTTGAACTTTTTTAGCCCATAGCCCAATTGGCGGCCCAATGCTGGAAAGCAGCAGAAATTCTTAAAGCTTTTGAAAATTAGTAATTTTTAAAAATTACTTTCCTGAGCGGGCTTTTTTGTACTAAAGTATTTACATAATGATGTTAAACATTTTTATCTTATATCCCTTGTTCCATCTTAATGGTGACGGGCGCTTGAAGCTTATAATTATTTTGAAAAAATAATTTTTGAAATTTTTAGATGCAAAAACAAATTAAGTTCTTGTGTTCAAATTATTATTTTCAATACGTAAGTACAAAAACAAAAGAACATCTGGCCGCTAGGTCAGGCCGCCAGTTTCTGCGTCATCTTTTTCTTCTTAGTCCATTTTTTCTCGTAACTTCTTATTACTACTATTCCATTTATCCACACTTGCACCTCTTTATGATTTATTATTCAAGGATTTAAAAAGAGCGATTCCCGCATGCGAAGCCAGATCAGAATAACCGGAACTGGTCACGCCCAAAATCAAAAAATCCCTTTGCATATTTCTCCTTTCCTTTGGGTCTTTGCTACCTCTTCTCTGTTTTCTCTCATTGATATTTAATAAGAAATACCATCTCTTTAATACTTTCCGGTCACTTAAATTATCTTTGAACGTAAGACAATTTGTAAAAAGAAGGATATTGTCGGATCAGGAACTCAGACTCAAATAATAAATATATAATTAAGCAAACCTCTTTCTCGTCCTTTAAATATCGGATCTATTAATAACAGCAGAACCTAATAACCTAGAAGTTTCAAGTATTTCGAAGAAAAAATCTTCCAATCTTTAGGTATAAATTTCCTCTTGGAATTAGCGTTAAGCGCCAAGTTATTTTTTAAAATAAAAAGCTAATATATAGGGAGAAATAACTGAACCTTTAAGACTGGAAGTGTAAATTAGATTATTTTACCAAACCAGTTCGATTAACATACGAAGAGTTATGTAGATTAGGAACGATACCAATTAATGTTAATCAATTAAAATTATGCAACATTTATTTTAGAATTTAAAATTACAAAATTATGCGACCAAACAGCCGCTTTCAATTCACACTTTACAAATAAATAATTAATACTTTTTTAATCAGAGAGACGAATCCGATTATTAACATAATAATTTCTCTATCGAGAACTCACCTCTCATGCACCGTCTATCCAGATCAGGAATTCGTCCACACTTTTTTAAAAATAAAATGATAAAGAACACAAACTTAATAATTCATCTCAAACTGACTAATTCGCTTCACTTGGAATAAGGAAACGAACGTTATCTTCTTGAAAATTTCGGTCGCGGTGCCCCTAGCGCCACCTGAGTCCACCGAATTTCAAATTTGATTAAATGACTTCGCACTTCAAGATGGCCGACGCCCATTGTTTTGACAGGTTGCCAACAATGATAAGAATTCGATTTTTGGTCCTGGCAGTTTTATGAAATCAAGACTCTCATCCAATGCCATATTCACTGAACAATAAATTTGGGTTAAACTGCAGAGTAGGAACATAAGCCTTAAATTGCTTGTAATTAGATCAGATGATTTCAGAATTGCAACCTAACAACAACGAAGTACCGGGGGTTTATCTTAGATTATCTTACCCCTCGGTACTTCGTAGCGCTCTTGTTAGGTTGCAATCCTGTAAACATCTGATCTAATTACAACCAACTTCAAGGCTTACGTTTCTAATCTATAATATTTATCAGTCCAAAGACAAAGCTGAAGCTGGTTGATCGAGTGCTAAGGAGATTGGTTGAATTGAGAGGAAGAATTCTTGCCTCATTAAGCCCTTGATTAATTTATAATTTTCATTCGTGTGTTTCAAAACGTGATTACCTCGATTTTTACCTCAGATCGACCCTCAGTATTGGCTGTTTCGATATGGTGATTTATTATCTCCGCAGGAGTTAAGCAGTTGAATAGAGCTCAATTGCAGGCCACGATAAAACTTGATCCAATAAAACCACAAAATCCGGAGTTGGTTGTCACGCTGTAAATATAATGTGATCGTCCTTCTCCAAATGTTAATGAATGTTCGATTCCACCCATTTCACGATTTTCGGGTTGAAATAGTAAGGAATTGTAGAGAAAGGATCCTACTCAGGGTGGAGATTCTTAGGGGAGATGGAAGTATTCAGTAGGGTGGTGAATTTAGGAAAAGATTTATGAGATAAGATCAAAATGGATTGCACTCACAATCAGTCAAATTCAATTGATATACACATACTTATAAACCTTGATACAATTCACAATTAACAATTAATAAGCTGAAGATTAAAAAGACGATTACAAATTGACTATTACGAGTTCCTCCGAGCAGCAAAAGCTACAAGTCAAAAACGGAGCAAAAGTTTTCTAAATTCAACTACATCAACCAGCAGTTTGACTTTCTTGCGTATACAGATTTTCGTGAATTCAAATTCGTCACAATATAACTACCAATGACGCGATACAGTATTAGCGATTCAACGGTGCGAATATCTTACAAGTCCAACCCGCTATTAGTATCAAGTATGTTCCGACTCCGTTGAGGAACCGCTTTAGAAGATGTTGGCCGAGGAACTGATTTTTGGTTTCGTCCACTTTATTAAGAAACCTCGTTTTTCTTCCTCCATAGCAAAAAGGTATCCGTCGGTCATCAGATGGATGTTGGACGATTTGGTAAGATACCCAGAAAACGTCCTGAAACATACAATCTTCATTAAATCTAAGAAGCCAAATTTTAGGGAATGATAAGATGAAGATTTTGTAAAGTTATTTTCATACAACGATGGCCGTGGGGCTTAAAGCGACCGTTAGTTTCAACTTAGTTTAGTTCGAAACTCGCCAGTGTTAATTTTTTGGTTTTTTGAAACAAAAACCTGTACAAGAACCGTCCAAGATCTTATGCAGGAACCTGCCAAGATGCTATACAGGAAGCCTCTTATACAAGATCATATACAGGAACCGTCATGAGATCATACGTTCTTCGTGTACATTTGGGACATGAGATCCTCCGGGAGATCTCGCACAAGTTCAACAAAGGATGCGGTGTCCACAGGATCCTTCCCAGAAACTGTGAAGAAACCTGTACAGGATCTCTCAAGTGATCTCGAGTCAGGATCTTCTGCATGATCCTGTACAGGAATTTCAAACAGAGACATTAACATTCCATTTGTAAATAATTGAGATAAGCTCATTGCCCCAACAAAGGGAATCTGAGACTGAAAAGAGGAGGTTTACTTGTCCCCACTATCAATCACAGACAAATCAAGCCATGATTGGGAGGATTTAGTGTGATGAGTTGCAGAATATGGAACAATAAAAAAATTAATAGATTTAAAAATGTCGAAAATAGACTAGATTCAAGCGAGGCTTTATTAAGATCATAGTTAAAATCCCCACAAATGACGATATTTACATAAGCATTGACATATCTAGATAAATGGTGTTTGAAATCTAAAAGATTATCACCTCTTGGTCTGTGATTAACTATAGCTAGAAGAAGAAGCTTAGAAACATGTTTGTAAACTTAGACAGAATTAAGAATTCTGGTTTGTTATCAAATGAACTAGGGGATGAATAAAGAACTTTTGAATCTAGACAGTTCCTAATATACACTGCAACACCACCACCACGTTTATCCTGTCTATCCCTACGAACCAAATTATAATTAGGAATACTTATCGTATCATCATTGATGCCATCGGTAAGCAACGTTTCGATCAATGTTCTGCCTGAGAGAGTTAATATTAATGTGGCAAATCTTTAGTGATGAGAACTCCAAAAGATCCGAAGAAACAGTTGACGAATTTTCTACAATTGTCATTGAACAATACATCTCCTGGGATATCCATACGATATTCAATGGACATTGAAATTTCCGGTTTCCCAGATATCCTGAAAATATCCATAAGTCATCTTTAGGATATCCTAGGGATATCGAGGGATATTTTCCGGATATCCAGCAGATATCCGCTGCTACCAGAGTCTATTTTAATCTCCTCCAATATTCGAGTAGCTCCTTCGCGTAAAGCAAAACGGGGAAATATCAAAAGTACGAAGGTAAACTAAGCTCTACCCAGTTAAAAATTTCGTATATGTTCTCGCGTGTGTTCCTGTATGGGTTCCCGTACGGGATCCCTTAAAGGTTCCTACATGGTTTCCCATATGGGTTCGTGTGTACCAGGGAACTTTGGCACGAACCCTCGAGGGAACACTGTACATAGGATCCCATGTACCTAGGATTTCAAATCAATTTTTGAAAACTTAACATGCTGCGCAGTAGTTTTCTATATCACTTACGGCTGCGCAGTAGATTTCTTTGTTCTTGTAAATATGGTGAGTAATAGTTACTGACAAATAGATTATTTTCTTAACAATATTCTTTTTGTAGATTCATTTAAATTGTTTAATAGATCAAGGATCCCGTAAGGGAACACATACACATGGGATCCTATGTACAGTGTTCTCTCGAGGGTTCGTGCCAAAGTTCCCAGGCACACAGGATCCCATATGGGAACCCATGTAGGAACCTTTAAGGGATCCCATACGGGAACACACACGAAATTTTTAACTGGGTACTCATGTATCTTATCCCCTCTTATTACTCATCTTTCTACATAATCTTAAACTAATCAATACTCAAATATTGATTTAGACAAACTCAACAATCTGGCAGGATATGGTTAACATATCGTCGGAGGTACTTCAATACCGCGAATCTACACTTGGTTAATACCGCGTATCTCAAAATCCTTTAAAGGCTACTTTTAGTGCAATTTGCCCTGCAACATAGCCCTTAAGGAATTTGCAGATGCGATATTAACCAAGTGTAGATTCGCAGTATTGAACTAGCTCCGACGACATAGTTTATTAAGTTTCAATTGGTTATAAAAACGAAAGATTTTAAATTAATATAAATCTTTGTGCGTGGCAATTACTTGCCGCATCACACTATGCAGATAACTTATCTAATTAATATTCGTACTTTGTTTACAGGACTAGATTCTCTGTCATCAATGCAATGTGTTTCGGTATTGAAGGACCTGGCAAGAGGAGGCAGAACCGTTGTCTGTACCATCCACCAACCGAGCGCAGCTATCTACGACATGTTCGACCACGTGTATATGTTATCAGACGGATGCTGCATGTTTCAAGGAGCCGCTGTCAATACTGTCCCCTATCTAAGCAGTCTAGGACTCCACTGCCCAAAATACCACAACCCGGCCGACTACATCATCGAGGTTGTCTCCTGGGAATACGGGAATTTCCGCGAACAGTTGATAGGTGCAGCAAGAGATTCCTCCTGGAGGTTTGTTGCTCCCCCGAAGCTAGACAACTTCAGTCAGGATCTGAATAAGAAAAACAATCAGGAAGGAAAGACCACTGTCTTGATCACATCTCCATCAGAGATAATAAAACTCCAAGTTCTCCTAAAGAGATGCTGCATCCAACTCTACAGGGACTGGACCGTCACCCACCTGAAGCTCTTGCTCCATTTTCTCGTGGGGGTTCTTCTGGGGCTTAAATTCAACAACTGCGGCTTTGATAGCTCCAAAACTTTCAGCAATATCGGCTTCCTTCTCACCACTGCAGTTTATCTCTGCTACACCAGCATGATGCCAGCAGTTCTCAAGTTCCCCTCAGAACTCCTGGTCCTCCGCAAGGAACACTTCAACAATTGGTACAATCTGCGGACTTACTATGTGGCTTTCATGCTTACCAACCTGCCAATTCAAGCGGTATTCGCCACGGTTTATTCCTCGGTGTCGTATTATCTGAGCAGCCAGCCTATGGAGTGGTTCCGATACCTCATGTTCACGAGCAGTGCGATTCTCACGACAATTATCGCCGAAGCAATGGGTCTTGTTTTGGGAACGACAGTCAATACAGTGAATGGGACCTTTCTAGGTGCAATCAGCGTTTGTGCAATGCTGGTTTTCGCTGGATTCTTGGTTCTTTACACGCACATGAGCCGTTTCTGGTACATGGTGAGCTTCTTGAGTTACTTGAGGTACTCCATGGAAGCGATGGTATCTGCTCTTTACGGCTATGGACGAGAGAAGATGTACTGTCCTGATATCTATTGCCATTATCGGCTACCTCAGACTTTGATCAATGACCTCGGAATGAATCCTGAGGGTTTCTGGTTTGATGTTACTGTCCTTGGAGTCAACACTCTCATTATTCAACTGATTGCCTACTTCACACTTAGGAGAAAACTTAATACTTTTTAAATTACGTTGTAGTGATGCGACACTTTAATACTTACGGTAGGCTGACAAATAATTCAACGACAGTGCACTTTTGTCAGTCTAAGAAATCGATGAAAGGTTCTTTTGACCAACCAGTTATAGTATATCGTTGGAGCTACTGCAATACCACGTACCTAAAAATCCTTTAAAGGCTATTTTTAATGCAATTTGACCTGCAATATAGCCCTTAAGGGATTTGCAGATACGCAGTATTAACCAAGTTTAGATGCGCGGTATTGCAGTAGCTCCGACAATATGTTTTTGGGGTCGGTGAACACGAATCTGAAGTCCGTTTTGCTTCTTCGTTTCAGGATTTTCCCTAACCTCAAAAAACGTGGCGGATCTTAAAGAGACAAAAAACTAATTTAAATATCATGAATCTTGGTATCCTGAGGTTTTTGGAATCGGTGATTACGTGTATTGTATCCGATTTGCAAAATTAAAAATGGCGGATTTGGTGATGCAGCTGAAATATAGAATATTATCAAAACCTCACAAAAATTATTATTAGGGTAATGTCACCATGAGTGGACCACCACCTTGAGTGGACCGCCTTAAATTTTTTAGTGATCTGACAGTGGAAACGGGAAATAAATAGTTCGAGCAGCTGCTCCGTACCCGAAAACCAAAAGAAATTAAATTTTGCGCTGAACAGATACGTTATTGTTTGACAAAACGAATTTTTTGAAAAGCAAACGGTCAAAAAAGTCGTCGTTACAATTAATGAAGTGAAAAAGTAGTGTTGAACTCGAGTTCTAAAAAGTAATTTATTTTTTTTATGTTAGTCTGGACATTGAAATTGATTGTCTAAGTTTAATTAAGTGATAATTTTGCCTCGAAAAAAATGTTTGTTTTTTTTTCTTGAGTGAACCGTCTAATTTTTTTCATTTTTAATGTTAGTTTACCATTTTTATGTATATAAATTGAAAATAAACTTGTTTTTAACTATGTTTTATGTTCTTTATAATATTTTTTGTGATTTCTAAATAGATATTGTCGAAAGCAGTATAGAATTACAAGAGAGGCAAAACAAGATAATTTTCTGAAAGCAATTCAAAATCTTGAATAACTTTTGAAATTTCTTGAGTTTCTACTGATTTTCTGATATTTTCTTGCAATTTTTCAGGAGTGGTCCACTCAAGATTACATATTTTTCATTCCTCAAAAATGCGCATATTTTTTAAGTCAATTTTATTTTTTCTAAATAACAAAATTAAAGCTCTCATGCCATAAACGTTTATCTAGGGATCTAAACTAAAGCTTGAAATAGAGAAGTATACAATTAATTTATATTCATAAAGAATTTTTTTTAAAAAAAAGCCTAAGCGGTCCACTCAAGGTGACATTACCTCGGGTGTTTTTATATTCGCTATTAATATCACTGTGTTACAAAAAATGAGAACAAAAAATTACTTTGAATCGGGCCTAGCCTAAGTTGTTCGTCATGAGAAACTAAAAACAATTGTATATATTAATCCCCCCCCCCTCACCCCCTAAATGTCATTTTAGAGCTAAAAAACAGTTTTTTTTGCAGTTTTTATATAAAATATACTGTTATTTTGTCTTTTTTGATCCAATTCAAATTTTTTTGTTTATTTGAAGCCGATAAACAAGGCTTTCTTTACCTCATAGAGGTTTTATGTTTCAAGTGAAATTTACTATAGAAAAGAAGTTTGGAAATTGTTAATTTTTTTTAATCTTTTCAACTTTGGCAATGATTTACGGTCCAATTTTATTTAGAGTATTTTTTTCTTTGCTATATTATGTAGAGTGTATTTAGTTTTGCGTCGAATGAGCTTTTTTTGAATTAAATTGGTGAAGAACTGGCTGAGTTATTGAATTTTTTGAATCACAATATTTTATTTAAGTAAAAAACAGAACTTTCATTTTTTTTGCTTTCTTTAATTGTTGCAAGAGATGCTTATCTTCTCACAACTTCGTTATATTTATTTTAGTAAATTTTGGTAAAAGTTTGAAAATTAAGAATTGCACCAAAATGTTTGAAAATTGATTTCCCCGAAAAATACTGTGATTATAAAAACACAAAATGCAATAACTCAGACAGTTTTTTACCAATTTAATTTAAGAAAAGTTCATTCGACGCAGAATTAAATAATAAATAATAATTTAGCCCAGAGAAAAACATTCTAAATAAAATTGGGCCGTAAATCATTGCCAAATTTTAAAAAATTAAAATAAAATGCCAATTTTCAAATTTTTTTTCTCTTTTTCTACCATAAATTTTATTTAAAACATAAAACCTCTATTAGGTGTAGAAAGAAATTTCGTTTCTCGATCAGCTTTAAAATAAAAAAATAATGTTTAAAATTGGATTAAAAATGATGAAGTAACAATATATTTTATTCAAAAACTACAGAAAAACGTTTTTTAGCTCTAAAATGTAATTTTGGTGATGGAGGGGGAGTAATTTAATACTCCTTTTTTTATTTTTTAATAAGATACACATTAGAGTTCCTGAGTTCCAAATGGTGCATCCATTTGGATTATTTATTAATTTTACAATTTTTGATACTTTTTTTTGAATTTCTAAAATCTAACAATTCGTATTCAGTCACCCTAAAAACTCCTGAGCAGCAATTTTAGTGCAGATTTGATCAAATTTGTTTTTCAGAGCCGTCATTTTGAATTTTGAACTTAATACCAAAATTGTGTTTAATTAATCCAAAAAACAACAAAAAAAAATTTTGTGAGAATTTGGTGATTTTTATGTTTTTGTACACTACAAGTGTACGCATGGAACCCTATTGGAAAGACTTTGTCGATTTTCGTATACCCTCTCTACCCTAGTTAAAAATTACTATTTTTCCAAATTGGATTCTCCATTTTGAATTTTGAAAATCTGGTGTCTGATTGTTTTTCAACGATCCTCGAAACCATATTTACAGCGTACTTTTTCTAATAAATTTTTTTAGAATTTTCTATTAATTTTCTGGGATCTTAGAATACTATGATTTTCAGTGATAATTTGTTTTTCTAAATAATCATAAGTTTCGAGAAGGGTGGTAAAAAAGCAATTTTTGTGTTGTTATGTTCTCATGATCATTTTTATTAAAAAAAAAAACATAACCCTACTTTTTTTTTCAAATTGAGTAATGATTAAGGGTAGCTCAAAGCAAATCAAGTTTCCTATCTATTTTTAATAGGAAAAAAGCACTATTTCATAGATTTGATACAGAATAATGAATAACCAATATTCTTAAATTATTATCAATTTTTTATCAAATAATAATAATTTGTTTTTAAGAGGAGGTACTGGTGAAATTTCAATATTTTATAAATAGCATTATTTAGAAGTGCCACTTTTTTTTTAGCAATTTAGATTTAAATTATCCTACAGTATGATAAAATTAAAAAGAAAAACTTTTGGGAGGGTTTTAAAATTAAAAATTTTTTTTTTTAATCAAAAGTGGTTTAAATCCATACGTAATTTTGTTCAAAATTGTAAAAAACACCCGTAAAAAAATTGGCGTTATAAAAATTAAAAACTGTAGAAAAAGATAGATATTTTAGGTGAGAGAGAACAAAATTTCAACTTGTTGCTAAAGGGTGTTAATTTTTTCTGGCATAATTTTGGATCTAGAATTACAGTATAATATTAAAAATTAACAAATAAAGTTTTTAGACATAAAATTTTTTTCTTTTTTCTGAAAAATAAGAATTTTTTAGCATTCATGCGTAATTTTGTTTAGAGTTGTCAAAAAAGTCCAGTAAAAAAATTGTGGATGAAAAAAAGTAAAAATTGTGGAAAAAGATAGATTTTTAAAAATTTTCATTTTTTTAATTTTGACATTTTAGGATAATTTTAAAAAAAATGGGCCACTCTAGGCATCATAAATTAAAGTGGATTAAAATAAAAAATTTAAATTAATTTTATTTTGTTTAATTCTAAACATAAGAAGTTTCAAAATCCGGAAAGAAAGCTAAGAGTTTCTAGTTTTATTTTATAAAAAGTTTTAAATTGCAACAATAATTTGTTTAAGAATTGATATAAATAAATTTTATATTTAATCTTTACTTCTGTTTTAAAAACCCCAAAGAAAAAATTAAAAGTTGCTAAGCTTTATTTGCTAAAACGGTGACAAATAATTTTGTTTATATAAATTAACAATTAATAGAATATTTAATAGAAATTCATAATTAGGTTATTTATTCAAAATGTTGCAAAAAAACAGTAAAAAAAATAATTGACATTTTTTAACGATTTTTTTATAATTTTGCAATGTATGGTATTTTTTCGGCTCTGTGAAAAAAGCTCATAATCAAAAATTTATGAATAAATTATTAAATGTTATTATCTTTTTCCGGTTGAAAAATATTGATTTCCCAGAATTTTTAAACCAATCTACAAAAGAGTTAGTGTTTTTTTCTGATACAAAATACATGAGAAAATTCATAAGTTACCTAAAACTTATAAAGTGATTTTTCACGTACTCATAAAAAATATTATTTAAATTTACTTCAACAAATTTTAAATTATCCGGAATTGTACATTTTACAGAAAAATTAAGTTGAGCTATTTGTTGTAAAATAATCATTATTTTATTTTACAATATTGAAATATTGACAATATCTAGCACATTTTGTGCTTTTTTCTTTAATGTAATCATTCTAAATTTTCATACAATTTTGAAAAATATTTAGATTACTTTCTTTTAAACATTTATTCCATTTTGTACAACTGGACCATTTAAAATTTGGTGAAATCAGTTTTAATTATATTTTTATTTGGTGTAAAAAGAATAAAAAACATTATTTAGTCTGAGGTTATGTCAATAGAGAGAACCTTCTTTTAAAAAATGCAGAAAGTCAGTCGTCTTTTAGAATCTTTTTTCTTGAAATATAAAACTTTCTTAAGAATCTTAAACTACCCAGAAATTAAAGTCTGAATTTAGAAAATGTCAAGCTAAATAAAAATTAGTTTTATACATTCTCAGAGATTTAATAAAATTAACAAAAATATTAATTCTTTTTAGCTTCTACTGACAAAGTTATAAATTTTTAGAGTTTTCTTAAAAGTACGAAAAAACAAAAATGGCAAAGTTTTCTTATTTTTATCCTCACATCTTTTTTTTCACAAATCTCACTTTCCCATATCAGTGAATTTATTCATTCTCTTACTTTCGATTCCTTTTTTTCTTTTATCTTTTTCCCCTTTTTTTCCGACTCATTAAATTCCCCTTAATCTATTTTGGCATATTTTACAATCAACATTAAATTTTTATTCTTCAAAGCATTCACTCAAGAATAAATTATATTAATTTATCCGAGACTCGATTTGCCGTTTATTTATTTCTTATTTTCCTGCTTTGTTGTTACTTCTTCTGATTAAACTAAAAACCGGAATTCTTATTCTAGCAACTTTTTTATTGAACCTTCTACATTTTTCGCTCTCGATCGTAATGTCTTTTACAGAAGCAAAATAAGTGGTCCAGGGACGGTGAGTTTCTGCCTTGATCGCAGAAGGATTTAAAAGTTGACTTAATAGAATATCAAAGTTATCACAAAATCATTAAAAAAAAAAAAAATGTCCTTATATTGTCAAGACAATAAAAAAGTAATAAAAGTCTCATCGTAGAAATTTCAGTCACAGGCAAGGCCAAGGTTTCCAAAAAAACACCTTGGCAATCGACTATTAAAGTAAATATAGCTCACAGTTTCCTCAAGGAAAAAAGCTAAAAACAAATAAGTGTAAATAATTAATTAGCAAGTAAAGGAACTAATTTATAATCCTAATTGTATATATGAGTTGAAATTAATTTTTTCTAAAAGCTTATAACGCATAATATGTGACCTGGACAGTGAAAAGGGGGCTTACGTGTCAAAAAAAATTTTTTTTTTGGTTTACACCACGTGAAAGAGCGTCAAAAAATCTATCAGAATCTGCAAAAAAATGAAAAACGATTTTTTGACACGTAAGCCCCCTTTTCACTGTCCAAGTCACATATAGTTAATTTTGTATTGGAAAATTGACAAGAAAATGTTATTCGATATTTGAATCTATTTTTGTACTATTATTAATTTAGGAAATAAACAATCTGAGTAAAAAACACACATAAAATGGAAATTCTTATTTTACGCACTTTTAGGAAATCATAAAAAAGAAACACACAATTGTGTAAAAATGGCACATTTATTATTTTATTAGTGATAATAGTCATAATGTCAATGAAACAATTTCTCTCTCAAATCTTATTTTTCTTTTCCAATTTATAATAATAATTATAATAATAATAACGTGCACCTCTGCGCAAGTTTCCTATCTTAGTTTAAAATCTCGCCTATCAGTACAATTTACACCTAAATTTCTAAAATCGCGACATCCTTGGTTGTTTTTCTTTTTTTCTTTTTAATATAAATATCTACCCCTTTCATTCAATTATTTGCTGAGTAAAACAATCAAAACATTCATGGCGTCACAAATAACTGATTGTTTAAAAAAAAAAACGAATTTTCAAAAACTTTGAAAGATCACAGTGCTACATTTTTTTTTCTCTCGAAAATTCCACATTTTTCATGAAAATCAAAGTCTTCTTAAATAATAAAACCGGTATTTTTGGCAGCTTAATACATATATATATATATATATATATATATATATATATATAAAAAGCACATTTTCGAAAACGAGAATTGACGTTTTCGTCGAAAAAAAAAAGAAACAAATTCTGCCACGCAGAATGTGAGATCATATTTCGAATTTTTAAATGCTAAAAGAAAAAGAAAATTAACAAACTAAAATGTTCTAATTTACAAAAGAAAGAAACAGAATATTTCCCGAAAAAGTGTCTTTGAATAAAAATATAGCTAATCGGGATTGGGATTAAGACGAAGATTATCAGTTTTTTTTTATCAATAAAATTTATTTAAGAATCTAAATAAATTAAAATACATGGCAACTGGGTACACATCGTTGAGCTATATTTTTGTTCAAAAACAAAAATGTCCCCTCTCTTTCTTTTTCCTTTTTTTTTTTCATTCCTCCACTTTTGCGAGTGATCTCTCCTCGTTGACAATCGTTAATTGGTAATAATAATTAATAATAATAATAATAATAATAATAATTAATAATAATAATTAATAATAATAATAATAATCGTTGACAGTAATAATAATAATAATAAATCGCCAGCATAATAATAATAATCGTAGTTAGGGTAGTTGATTAGGCATGCGTCGCTGTTCTATTATGTACATTTATGCGCCAGATATGTCTGGAAACTATCCGCAATATAAAAAAAGCGGACACGTTCCGCTCGCCTTTTGACGACGATTATTGTTTAATCCATTTTTTTCTTCTATTTTTCATATCCTCGTGAGATTATTATCTTCAAAATTTGATTCTCAACTAAAAAAAAATTTCCCTCATAAAAAATAATTTTTTTCAAATTAATGAAAACATTCAGTTAAAAAAACATTTTTTTTCAATTAAAAATCCTTGAGTTTTCTGAACAAAAAATTCCAAATCATCACAAGACAAAACAAATTGTTAAGTAACTGTAAAACTATTTTATACAAGAAAAAACTCAATTTTTTAAAAATAAATAACTAGAAAAATCAAACTCAAATTTGTTAAATAGTTGAATAAATATTTTACAAAGGAAAATTTCTGTCAATTTTTAAAATATTATCAATGAGGGAAAAAATTTCTTTTGATTTTAGATTCGAGAATAACCTTAATTTAAATAAATAAAAACAAGAAATTTGCAATAAAAATTAAATTAGGAAAAATTCAAATAAAAGGA
Organism: Ganaspis brasiliensis; assembly: GCA_037103525.1. NCBI lineage: Eukaryota > Metazoa > Arthropoda > Insecta > Hymenoptera > Figitidae > Ganaspis > Ganaspis brasiliensis. Next base: position 22,088 of record JAZKLR010000163.1, read on the forward strand.
AATTAAAATAAGGAATAATTGAAAAGAAAATTGCTTAAAGTATGAATAAAATCTCTGTACGTTGACAAGTGGAGGAAATTATCTAAGGGGAGGAAATACGTATAAAAAAGAGAGATTTTATTCATTCTTATTAGCGAGTTAGAAATAAAGTCAAAAATTTTAAAAACACTTTTCTTCTTTTCCCAAAAAGAAGAGAAACGTGCACAATTTCAAAAAAACATGAAATATTAATAACTCTCGACAATTTCCTCTGATTTATATCAGTTTCGACGAATTTAAAAATGAAAGAATTTTCATTTCAGCAAATTTTTGGTGAGTCTTTGGTTTATATTTGTCTGTACTTTTTTATTTTCACTAAATATCATTTTATAAAACTTTTAAAATGCTAAATTTTTCCGAATTAACGACCAACAGAAATCGGCACAAGTTTTAAAATTGACAAATCACAATTTCCTTGATAATTTGTTGGTTAATTTCAAAATTCAAACTGAGTTGCTTCAAAAAAATTTTAATTCAAAAATTTTTATATATGAGCAATTTAGAGTTTACAAAATCCCATCAAAAGACAAATTACAGAATTCTGTATATTTTGAAAAGTTTTATCAAATGACAATTCGTGCAAATAAAAATTCAGTGAAATAGATAATCTAGTACATAAAAATTCTGTTGAATAGAAATTCAAATTTTAGGGAATTTTTTTTGTTATATTTCGAAAAAATAACCCAATTGTGAATTTTTACTAATTATTCCATTGTTTAAATTTGTTAAACAAAATAATGTTTTTATTTATAAATTTCTGTTAAAATAAAGCTACAGACTTTCTGAATTTTTAACTTCTTAAATGCGGAATTTCATGCCTTTGTATTATTTTTGTTATTATATACAAACATAAGAGATAAATTAAAATTTTTTTGAATTATTTAAACAAATTACTGCCATTTATTAATCTTTCTCTTAAACCAATCGATAAAAAAGTACCTTTTTCTTATTTTTTTTTTTTCAATTTTTAGCCTTATAACCAACAAATCTAATTTGTTTAAACAATTGTTGAAATTATAATTTAACGGTTAATTTTCTTTAGTTATTCCCGACATAAAAAGTTGTTAATAAAATAACTGTAAATCTCTAGCTTTATTTTATAGAAAATCCGCCAACAATTTGTTTATAATAATAAATATTCTACGCCCGATTACTCAATAATTAAAATAATGACACTTTCGTACAATCAGTCAATTCTTTATTAAGATTCCGACGTTTCGGGGGAGAAAAAAATTATACAAAACAGTTTTACAAAATAAGAAATTAATAATACAGTTTTAAGGATGTTAAACCCATTGAAATAACCTCAAATTAGATAATGGTTTTCCACGTAAAATAAAAATATTATTAAAATTTATTTCACCCATTTTTGAGAGACCGAGTTATATATTTTTAAAAAAAAATTAGGTGGAGAACAAATTGACCAATTTTGACAAATAGCTTATTTTAATTTTTGAAACATTCTCTACAAATCTGTTGAATTTTGTTTATAAAATATATAATAGTAAAATTTTATTTATTTAATAATTTTTTAACAAAATATTATTAACAAAATCCAACCAACAGACTTATAGAGAATGTTTCAAAGATTAAAATAAGCTATTATTTGTCAAAATTGGATAAAAATTACAATTGTTCAAAAACTTTAAAGAAAAGACACAAAATGTTAAATAACTATTATTCAGTAACAAATTTTGGATCAAACTATTTTTTTTAAACATGTCTTTCAAAATTGGGTGAAATTAATTTTGATAATATTTTTCTTTTATGTGAAAAATCATTTTCTAGTTTGAGGTTACGTTAATGAGTTGAACATTTTTAAAAACTACAATAAAACAAATCAGTTTTTTCCACAATTGTTTTACAATTTTACGATTAATGTGTTTCTTAAGTTATTCCAAGGATTATAAGTTGCACAATTCAGAAAAATAACGTTTCAATTTACATGGAATAATTAGTGAAGATTTATAAGTAGGTGATTCTTTCAAATATAACAAAAAGAAACCGAATATTGGGAACTATTATTTAATAATCAATTTCAATATTTTTTCAAAAATTCGAGAGTCAATAATATAATTCTAAAATTGAAATAGTCCACGCTTGTAATTTAAAAAAAATACAATTTTCAAAAAGAAAATTGTTAAAAGTGAAAAAGAAGGTTTAAGATTAATTTTGAGCTGAGAATGATTTTTTGTCGAATCAAGTAGAGAATAATAATAATAAGTCTCACGTTATTGGATGATGGAAATGTAAATAGAAATAAGTCGCGCTATTATATCTCGAAGGAGGAACCATATTTTTAGTCTCTCGCCTATTTATAAAAATAATTTGAAGCCGCTGCACTTTTACAATTAGCAGTACAGTATTATTTCCGTATGTATAATCATCGTTTATCAACCGTCATCTACGAGTCGACTAATTAATATGCTTCTGTTTTACAAACTATACCGCAATTGTCTTCGTCTTTGTCGTGGTCCTCGAGTGAACGTTGTCTCGAGGCTCTCGATTTGCACATTACAATTATCTTTATAATTATTATTACAATCGTGCGCGTCTTACGCAGGTTTCCAATGCAAGCGCCTCACTAATAATTTTTCTTTTTCTTTTCCTTTTTTCTATCTCTTTCTTTCTCTCTCTCTCTTTCTTACTCTCACTTTCATTCTCACTCTCTTTAGTTTTACATTCACGAGAATTTCCTGCGAAATCGAGCAAAATATCGAAACAAAACTAGAAAGAACTTTTTCTTTCCATTTTTCTCAATATCTCGTTCGACTGCACACTTAATGATGAGATATCGATTATGAAATATCCATAATGTCGATTTAATGTTGTTTCAAAATAGTTTTATATTAAAAAATATAAAAATAGTAGTTTTCTAATTCAAAATTGAATTATTTATAAAAAATATATGAAATATGAAAATAGAAGAAGAATTGACAAAATTGGTATTTTTTAAAAATGAGTGAATATATTTTAATTCCGTTAAAATTTGCAGCAATTTCAAATATTGAAAGCGCTTCAGAATTTAAATTCATTTGAATTTATAAACACTGTCAAATTTGAAAATATTAACTTTTTTCCAATTTTGCTCCTTTCTTCTATTGAAGTTTCCAATTTCGCTAACATTAGTTCAAATTAAAATTTTTCAACTTTAAAAGTTCTAAAATTCGACAGTAAAATTGTAAAACTCTTGCTACTTTGAAATACTTTGGTTTTCTTTTAAAAATATAATACACCAAGTATTTTGAAATAAAATACAAAGATTAAAAAAATGTTCATTATTGAAACATCACGATAAAAGTGAAATAATTGCAATATTTTGTATTATCTTCCAAATATGTCAAGTATTCGAAAAAATACAATATTCCATAATAAAATACATCAATATTGTCCCTTTCAATAAATAATTGATATTCAAACAAGAATATTAATATTTCTCTTAAAATAAAAGGAAAAGAAAAAGAAAGAGGAAGGAAGAAAAAATCTCGACATCCCATCACTAATGTGTCTAGAGTTTCTGATATGTCCTAAAAAAAAAACAGGAAAACTGTCGTGAATTTCGATTACGAATAATACTTATTTATTGTCATTTGATGCCGGTTCGGTAATCCCGCGAGATTCAACATTCCAAAAAATGTACACTAATTTTCGATGTCTTTCTCTCTAGCTCGACATTCTCTTATATTTTTCTCTTTTCTCTCTCTTTCTCTCTCTCTCTCTCACACACACACACACATACACACACACAGAAGCACTCTCTCGCGTCTTGCCGGAACACAATAAAGAAAGGGAAATAAAACCACCGACGCATCACAAACTGAGTTAACTCAATGTACAAGAATTTTTGGCCGCGGTGGCTCTTTCAGAAAAAAGAGTAAGTCCTTTGCTATGATTTACATATGTATACTCACATATATATATCTTTTTTTTGTATGTATATGTATATGTATACTTCTTGCCGCTCGTATTTATTTATATATAACACGATAATTTCTTTTTTTTCTCGAGATGAAGGCAGAAGGTCTCGAAATTTTGAAACCCTACTCTGGCCTCGTCAAGAGTTCTGTACAGGCTGCAACTGGACCTGACGCACACGACTTTAACACAGAATGACGCCACTAACGAGCCGCTGCTACTGCGGTTGCGACGAATTGTGCTGAAGAGAAGGTGGAGGGCCCTGAAACAAAACAATGTCAATTATTATCATTTCATTATAAATTGTTTCAATTACAACTTTTTATCGCTCTTATATATATATATAAAGTATTTTCTATAAAAAAATAATAATAATAATAACAGGTTTCACAGAAATAAAGAAGAATATTTTAGGGGAAATAGGGAACTTTTAGGATACTTTAAAAAGCTAATAAATAAATTATATATTTGCAAGACAAAAACATTTTTAAGTTCAAATTTGAAGAGTTACCAGAATGGACACTCTTTTTGTGAAATTGAATTCTCGAACAATTAAAACAGTATTTTTAATTTTACGAAATTCACCTTTATATTATTAAAATATAACTTTATACTAAAATTTAAAATTTACACATTCTTATAATCTTATTAATTATAATTAAAGCTTAAAAGATTTTATTATCACAAAATATTAATATCTATATTTATGCACAATAATTTATCTTAAACATTTAAAAAATATAAGGCATTATAATTTTAAAACTATAATTTTTTGCAAATTCAAATAATGAAAATTACGAAATTGAAGATTATATCTGAAAAATGACGAAAATAACTGAAAGTTGAAAACAAAATGCGAAAAATACATAATTACACAATTGAAAAGAGTAGTTAAAAAAATTAAACAATAAATATTTTAAAATATTAAAAATAAATATTTAAACCAGATAGTTGAAAAATTATAGGAATAACTGATAGAAATAATTGCAAATTGAACAACTGGATTGAAAATCGCAATAAATAATTAAAAACATTGTAGGAAATAGTTGAAAACTGCTGAAAATAATTAACAATTGAAGGAAAAACTTAAAAAATGACGAGAATAATTGAAAAATTGAAGAAAATATGTGAAAAATTACGAAAATAAATGTTAATTGAAAACAAAATTCGAAAAATAACTAGATTAATGGACAACTGAAAAAAATAATTTAAAAAATTAAACAAGAAATATTAAATATAAACAAAATCGTTGAGAAATTATAGGAATAATTGTTAGAAACAATTGGACATTCAACAACTGGATTGAAAATCGAAAGAAAAAATTGAAATTGAAGAAAATAATAAGAAGGTGAGGAAATAAATAAAAAATTTAAGAATTAAATTAAAATTTTTTAAAAATTACAAAATGGCGAAAATAATTGACAATTGATAACAAAATTAAAAAACTAGCTAGATTTAATGCACAACCGAACAAAATAACTTAAAAAATCAAAAAATAATTATAAAATTTTAAGATAATAATTGAAAATTGAAAAATTGTAGGAATTAATTGAAAATTGCTGAAAATAATTAATAATTGAAAAAAATACTTAAAAAGTGACGAAAATAATTAAAATTTTGAAAAATTGAAAAAAATATGTGAAAAATGACGAAAATAATTGTCAATTGAAAACAAAATTCAAAAAATGACCAGATTAATGGACAACTAAAAAAAATATTTGAAAAAGTTAAACAAGAAATATTAAATTTAAACAAAATAGTTGCAAAAATATAGGAATAATTGTTGGAAATAATTGCATATTTAACAACTGGATTGAAAATCGAAAAAGAGAATTAAAATTGAAACAAAAATAATTGAAAATTGAAGAAAGCAATTAAAAAAAAATAATTGAAAAAAGCCGAGAATTAATGAAAATAGAAGAAAATAATTGAAAACTAAAGAATGGAATTAAAAATTAAAGGAAATAATTGAACAATTGTATTTAAAATTAAAAAAACTTAATGATAATCGAAAAAAATAATAGATAAAGGCGATAATTTTTTAATATTAAAGAAAATAATTGAAAATTGAAACGTGGAATTCAAATTTAAAGAAAATAACTGAGAATTGAAGATAATAGTTCTAGAATTGAATAATTAAATTACAAATTTAAAACAATTTTTAGTAATGAAAGAAATAATTTTAAAAATCCGAGATATATTGAAGATTGAGAAATTAATTGAAAATCGATAAAAATATAATTGAAAACTATATAAAGAAAATATTTGAGAATCGAAGAGAATAATTAAAAAGTGAAGAAATAAATTGGAAATTAAAGAATTAAATGGAAATTTCAAGAAAATAATTGATAATTAAAAAAAATTACAATATGACTAACTAAATTTTAACTATTACAAAAAATAATTAACAATTGAAAAAAAATCAAAAAATAGTGAGAATGATCGGCATTCGAGCAAAAAAAAATTTAAATTAATGAATAATCATAAAATTGAAGGAGAATAATAAATTGTCAATTGAAAACTGACGAAAATATTGGAAAAAATTGTAAAAAATGAATGAAAATTGAAGTAATCGATTGGAAATTGAAAAAAATGGTGGTATAGACCAAAAATTAAATGGATAATTAAATTTTATGGTAAATTTAAATGGTTAAACAGAGAAAATTAAATTACCCGCACAATTTTATTTTTTATTTTTATCTGCAAATTGGAAACTTAAAGAATTTTGCTACGTTCACAGATATGTAAAATAAAAATTCGGAGATTAAACCTGTTAAATAAATATTTTCATTATTAGAAATACGAATAAATAAAAATTCTGTTAAATGAAAAATATATGTTAAATAAAAACGTCATTAAATAAAAATTCTGTTAAAGAAGCATTCAGTTAAATAAAAATTACATTAAATGACAATTCGGACAAAATTGCTATTATTTTAGAATTATCTAAAATTAATTTTTTTTTTCAATTCATAAAATGTCGATTAATACTAGTATTTTACAAAATTGCAATTGTCAAAGATTTTAAAACAATATAGAATTTTTAAGTCCTTCAATTTATATTTCAATTAACCATATCATAGAATATTAGTTTTTCAAAATAGAAATTTTGTTTTTAATATTTCTCAAGATTACAAAACAGTTTACTTTTATTTGTCAAAAATGTTTAGCCCACCATCAAAAACTATTAAATACTCCGAAACTTAGCAATATTCTCAAATAATACAAAAAATATGGAGAAGGAAAATTCCAAAATATATTAAAAAAGCATTAGTAACAGAATTTTTAAAATTATTTTATTCATTCTTTTTAGAAATTAAATTAAACATTAATTTATTTTTTTAGATGTTATCGATTAATAATTTTTAGAAAACAAAATATTGTCTGAAATTCTGAGAAATTTTCCAAAATTGAATAATAAATTATTTAAAAAATCAGAATTCTCGGTTTTTAGAAAATTACCAATAATACCAATAATACCAAATCTATCAATATATATAGAGAAGAAAACTTCCGACAGAATGTCTAGTTTTTGGGTAATATTAATTTTCAATAGATTCCAGCCTAAACAAATTAAAAATAAATTAAAAAATAAATTTTAGATAATATAAAAATATGTACCATAAAATAAAATTAGAAGAATTACTTTTATCTTTACAACGGGTTAGTGTGTCAATAGAAGTAACTAAAGGATTAAAATACAATTAAGTTAAAATAAAAAACATTATTTAAGGTGATTAAATAAAAAAAAAAAATACTGACCGGCATCGCAGGAAATGGAGCTTGAGAATGCGGGTGCGGATGTGGATGTGGATGACCTATATGTGCTGCCAGATGCCCCGGTAATTTTGGACCATCTTCCGCCTTTTCTTCTTCTCTCCTTTTTAAGCACGCTGCCTTTGGATTAAGATTTCGTTCTGTAAAAAATCCCTCATCATCAATATCGATATTTTCAATGAAAATTTGTATAATTGTACTACTTTTTTTATATTGTTATCACTTTTATATCAGAATGTCTGACAAATCACTTATCATTTTTAAATTTACGGAATTTATGGATCTAAAATTCCAATTTTCCTAGAATTGTTCTATTAACGATTAAGAACCCTACTACTAAAATATTAAAGTATTTAAAAAAAATTATAAGAAAAAAATTTTAATAAAATTGAGAAAAATTACGAAATTATTAAAAATTTAGGGAAAAAGTACTAAATAACTTTCTAGAAAAAAAAGTCGTAAATTAAATACATTAACACGCAAATTATTTAATTTTTGACAATCGAAGTTTAAATAAATTGCTGTTTGAGATTTTTAAAAAATTATAATTAGTTGAAATTATTAAAATTAATTGAAGTTTGAATAGAAAAGAAGGAAAAATGAAAACCAAAAGAAGAAAAATCTTTTAAAAATAAGCAAAACTAAGTGAAATTATTAAAAACAGAAAAAGAAAAATACTTAATAAATATTTTGAGATAATAAGAAATAATTAAAAACTAAACAATTTCAAAAAACATAGAAATAAAAAATTCATATATTTTTCTTTACCTATAAATTTAAGATTAATAATGTTGATAAAATTTTAAAATTTATTAGAAGGTCAAATTTCCAGCCTTTTTGCAAATTCTCAGATTTTTGTGCACCCTGATTTATATATAACAGCTTCAATTTTTTTTTAAAATAGTAGAAATGAATTATTTAAAATATATGACAAACTGAGAATATTTATTATTAAACAAAATTTCCATTGAACCGAATTTCTATAAACTCAATATTTTATCCGATAGAATTTATATTTAGCTTATTTTTTATTTAACATAATTTCGATTCATCCAAATTATCATTTGACGGAATTTCTAGTTTATCGAATTTGAATTTAACAGAGTAACAATTAAGTCCAATTTTTCGTTAATTTAACAGAATTTTCACTTAATCGAATTTTTGTAAAACACAATTTCTATTAAACTGAATTTTTATTAAACCGATTTTTCATTTAACCGAATTTATATTGAACCGATTTTCTACTTAATCGAATTTTTATTTAACATAATTTCTATCTAGCAAGTTTTTCATTCGATAAAATACCTATTTTATTTCTCTAAATTTTCATTGAACACAATTCCTATTAAGCTAAATCTTGACAATAACTTTATTCAAATTTGTTATTAAAATTTTAATTTAAGATCCATTTTATTTTAATTTTATTGACAGGAATTTTTATTTCGTCTAATTTCTATTCAGTCGAATCTGCATTTGTTAAATGACAATTCGATCAAACAGAAATTATATTAAATAAAAATTATGTTTAACAAAAAATTATTCAAATCCCGCTAAATTAAAATTCGTTTACATCGAAATTTACTGAATTAGAAACTTCGCCTTAAAACAAAATTGGGATAATTACAAAATATGTTAGAAGAAAATTCTTTTGAATGGAAATTCGGAAAACAAAAATTTAAATAAATTGAATTGTTGTTAGATACAAATTTAGATTAAAAAAAAATCAGTTTATTAGAAATTCTGTTTTTTATTTTAGAAACAGATAGAAAAAACGTTCATAAATTACTACCTATGATACCTGTATTGAGAAAAAAAGAAAAAATTGTTCTTCTAATGCCATGAAAATTTACTGATAAGAAAGTAAAATTTGAAGAGATTATTTGTAATAAATACCTCTGACTTGTTGCTCTAAAGTCATAATAACTTCGACGGCCATGTTGAGAATTCCTAGTTTTGTTTGAGGCTTGTCTGTCTTCAGGTGCGTCATACACATCCTGCCAAGCTCTTTTAGTGCTTCATTAATGTCCCTAATACGTATCCTGTCAAAATTTTAAACATACTTTAGTATTTGATAAACAAATTTCTAAATATTATTCTTTGAATATTAATAAACGACAGTATTTTTAAAAAATGCTAAAAGCTTATTACAAGAAATGTTACCAAAGAAAATGAAAAGAAACATAATAAAAATAAAATTTCTTATTTACAGAAAAACTTTCAATCTGCTTACAGAAAAAAATCTGTAAACAAACCAGAAAATTATTTTTTCAACTCATGTTTTGAAAATGCGATTTTCGAGGTTAGTAAAACTATCAGAAAGTGAACGTTTTCTAGATTCATTTCGCGCGTGTAGAAAACTTTTTTGCAACAATTTTATTAGTTAAAATATTTCATGAAAGAAAATAAAATTTGAATTAAAGTTTAAAGGTATTTTATGAGCTATTTCTTTAGTTGCTTAAAAAAAAAAACTAAATATGTAAAACATAACCTCACTTTTCGGTAAAATTAGAAACCTTTCAAAAACGCAAAAAACTACAATGCAGAGAAGAAATTAAAAAACAGTAAAAAGAAAGTAAAAGAAAAGAACTGAAAGAAGGGGTTAGAGAAAGAATAAAACAAGGCGCAAAGAAATGTATGAATTCTGTTTCTTTAATATTAGTTTTTGAATATTTCTCGCTTTAATTTACAGAATACGGGCCAACGAATAATTTACATATCAAGAGAATTGATTAATTTCGCTCGTCAAATTGTTTTTCGGACCTTTTTTTAAAGATCTTACCTTTCCCTAGCATTATTTGCCTGCCGCCTTTCTTTTTCTCTATGGGCCTTCACATCGGGATCGTCATCTTCGTCTTCGGCGCTCGAACAACAATGGCGCAACAACAATACTCGATTAATCACCTGATTATAAATTCCATAGACAAATCTTATTTTCAAACTCGGACCACTTGTAAATTAAACATCCTTTTTTTTCTAAAATTTATTTTCACTGCTTTCTTTACTTACATTTCTTTATTTTCAATTTAGAGAAATTTTTCTAATTCAATTTCTATTTTGAAAAATTGTCTACTTTAAATTATTAATTAAAAGCTACACTCCATTGAAATTGAAAATTCTCTAAGCAAGTGGTCCTCATTTGCGGTCAAAGACCTCAAAAAACAAGAATATTGGCTAATTTATTCGAGCGACTTTGAAGTTTTGAAACAACCAAAAATCAGAGTGAACACACGCACGATTTTTCAAAGTTTCGAAAACAAAAAAAAAACAAGATAGAGAAAAAGGCCCGTATTCTCAGAAATTAAATTTCATATGAAAGAACTCAGAATTCAGTTTCTTTCCGCATTTTTTCTGGGGAAAGGGAATCAAGATTCTGCAAAAAGTGAGATTAAAACGATCGCATTGTTATGAAACGAAATGAAAAATAGAAAAAAAAATACAAAACACAGAAATGCATGTACACTGCAACTTCACTTATTTAAAGTCTCACTTATTTAACTTGTCAACCAATCAAAAATAACTAACATTTTCATTGGTTACTGAAAATCGGATCAGCCAATCAGAGAAGTTCTCTATAAGTACATGGAAGTAAAACAAGTGCGACTTTTGTCATGGATTTGCGTAGACCGGGTTAAAATAAGTGAAGCTTCAGTGTACAAAATTTCCAAAAATGATTAACAATTGAAGAAATAAAATCAAAATTATCTGAAAGAAGAGGATTACAATTTTTTAAATACATATAAAAAGGTAATGAAAATAATAATGTGACAGGCTTGAAAAAAAGTGCTTAAAGTGAAGAAAATTGCAAATTATTTCAGGTCTGCGGGTTTTTGCGATATTCTTAAAATTAAATAGAAGAAAAAGAAAGAAGATGTTGAAGTGAAAATTAAAAATGAAAGAGAAGATCTAACGAGAAGAGAAAAGCATGCCTTTTGGCCAATTCCCAGTCGCATTAAAATGAGACTGATTTTAGAAGGATGAGAAACGCCGATCGTTATTTATCTCAACTTTGTCCATAACCAGCGACATTTTAATATTAACGTCTGAATACGGGCCTTGAAAGTGCAACAGGAATTTGTCAAAAAATATTCTTTTTCCAAGGATTCGACTATTTTTCGTCAAAAGGAAGTTTTTGGCATTTTAACAGGAATTTACATAGAATATAGTTATAGGATTAAAAGAAATTTTTTTTTGTGAAAGAAGAATTTTTTTAGAACAAGAGATTCTTCTTAAGGAGATGATTTTTTGGAGCACTTTTTTTTATCAGGAGAGGATTTATATCAAAATGCATTAAAGTGCGTACTGCGTGTGTTCACTAACCTTTCGCGAACGTTGTTGGCTTGGCGGCGTTCTTTTTCGCGTACCGCTTTGGTGTCAGCATCATCACAATCTTCATCGGCGCTCGAACAACAAGTTTTCAAGGACAAAGCAAGTTAGTTCAAATTGTCATCGTTAAATAAATATTATAACCGCCATAAAAAAGAATTTAATTTCTTGGAAAAAAAAAAAAAAGTTAAAATGAAATAGTTTAAAACACTTTTAATAAAAATGTGTAGAGAAGACTGAGAAAGCTGCTCGATAACTTTAAAGAATTGCGAATAAAATTAAAAATTTCCTTAAATCAAAATTTAACAATAATTAATGCCAATTTTATAATTGTTCATTATTAAATCGATTAAATTGAAATTCCCACCTTTAAAAGGTTTACGTCGATAAAATCAGAAATTATTAAATTTCAATTAATTAAAATTTAAAACGATGATTGATTAAAATTTAAATAAATAGAAATGGAATTGGAATAAATAAATAGAATTGGAAAGATTAAGTTCGAGGTTGATTAAAATTAAAATAATGAAAAACTTTTATATTGTTCTAAATTTAGATAAAATGTTGTTTATACTAATTTAATTAAGACCAATTTGGAAATTCATATAATTAAGAATTTTAATCAATTAAATGCCGAAACGGTAAAATCTGGATAAATTTAATTTTCAAGTTGTCTTCAATTCATAATAAATAAAAATTATCAATAGCGATTAGAACGAATTAAATTAAAATTGCCTGAATAATTTTAAATAACGAATATTAAAAATCTCTTAATTTAAAAATACCGTTTTTCTTTTCAAACAATAAATTATTTCTATATGTAAATTAATGTTCTATAAATTTTCTTTAAAATAAAAATTAAAAAATTCATTTTTTCCGAAAACAATTCGAGTCTTGATAAATGCGGGTCTCAAGAAACAAAATACTTCTATTAATTATGGCGATTAGTATTAAAGGAAATTTTCATTATATTTTGTAAAATATTTTAGTGATGAAGCATCAGTATTAAAATATTGATACACCTATTAAATAAAAAATGTATAAAAAATGAAAAAAAAAGAAATTAATTACCTGATTATTAGAATAAATAAAAATTGTCAAGTACACTTACTATCTTCGCGATCTCTTGGTTCCTTTGCCTTGAGACGTTGAATTGACTGTCGCTCCACCGATAACTCCTGATGACAATTCGCTGCTCGAAGGTTTCGTTTCACCGCCACTACTGTCTGGCGGATCTTTTCTTTTTTCTAGAGAAATGTATTCTATTTTTCATTAATACTGCCGCTTAACCAAATCAACCATTAACCATTCGAAAACATTTCTTTTCGGAAGATTAATGATTCTAAACATTTTTATACTTCTCATCTACATCTCAAATCCACAATATGTATTAAATAAAATAGAAATTTTATTTATTTATTTATAAGGATGTTTAACCCTCTGACATAACCTCAAACTAAAAAGTATATTTTAACATAAAAATAAAATAAAGTAAAAATTGTTTTTAACAAATTTTTAAATATCTACTTACACAGTTTTCAAATAAAATTATTTTGGATTCAAATATTTTGTTATTCACGCATTATTGAATATTTTGTGTTATTTCTTGAAAGCTAATGAAAAATTAAGTTTGTTATCCAATTATGTCAAATAATGACTTATTTTATTCTTTGAAACATTCTCTTCAATTCTACTCATAGAATTTTATTAAAAATGTATTATTCAGAAACAATGTAGAAAACATAAAAGATTTTTTTTTTGTTCATTAATTTTTACTAAACATTTTTAATAAAATTCTATGAGTGGAATTGTAGAGAATATTTCAAAGAATAAAATAAGCCACCATTTGACATAATTGGATAAAGATTGCAATTTTTCATTTGATTTGAAGAAAAATTACAAAATGTTAAATAATGCGTAAATGACAAAATATTTTAATCCAAAATAATTTTATTTAAAAGTTGTATAAACAGATCTTTTAAATTTTATTGAGGGCAATTTTTGCTTTACTTTATTTTCATGATAAAAGCTAATTTTTAGTTGAGGTTATGTCATAGGGTCAAGCATCCTTAATCTCAAATTAAACATCTACTCGAGAAGAGTTATTTTTCATTTTTAAATAGAAAAACTAAACTTTAATCTAACTTTATTTACACAAAATGTGTCAAATTTAATTTAAAACAAAATAAGCCATTGGAATTTATAGTTGGATAAAAATTTAGTTTTTTTGACATTTAGAAAATTAGAATAAAAGTTAGTTTTAATATTTAAAAAACAAAAATACTGATTTCAAACATAACCTCTTCTCGAGTAGGTGTCCAATTTCTCTTTAAAAACACAGTAACGATTAACAATAGAATAAAATTAAAAAATAATTTGATTAAAATTAATTATTTACAATCGATTAAAATAGCATAAAACTAAGTTTTTTGATTTGACTGAATTAAAATCAGAATAAGTAAACATTTAAATAAATCAAAATCTAAATTAGTTTAACAAAACAAACATTTGCAAAGAAAACAAATTAAAACTAGAATTTAATTTAAATAGATTGCAGTTGATATAAATTAAAATAAGAGTTTATTAAAATCAGAAATAATTGAGATTATTATTTCAAATTTGGAGGAAACAAATTCCAAATCGATTGAAATGTTTAGCAACTAAAGTTTTCATCAATAAAAATTAAAATTGATTAAAATTTTAATTTGGATTACTTAAATTACTAATGACTTAAAATTTGTATAAATCGAGTTTAAATTAAAGTATTAGTCACTTAGATATAACGAATTGAAATTAAAATTAATTAAAATTTCAATCAATTTATATTTGAGCATCTATTAAAATTCTATAACGAAAACAAGAATAGTTTAAACATTTAAAAAGAAAAATACTTGTCTTTTTCTGGAAATTTGTCTTATTTTCCTAGTAAGTTTCTTTATTTCATAGTTTCCACTTATTCACTATCTAGTAAATTTTTGAAATTTCTAGTTAACAGCTTTTTTCGTATCTAGTTGTTTTTTACTCCACAGTAATTTATTTTCTTATTTTTCAGTTATTTTCCAAAATTTATTTTTGTCACTATCTTGTAACATTCTCGTCAATATCGGAATGTATTTTCTAATTTCTAGTTACTTATTCATATTTCAGAAATTTTATTTTCCTTTAGTAACTTTCCTCTATTTTCTATTTATCTTTTTAATGTATATATATATTTTTCTGCTTTCATTTATTGACTTCAATTCTGGTAGTTTTTTTTTATTAAATTTAGTTATTCTTACATTTTTTGTGTTTTTTCTCCACTTTCTTGTTATTTTTCGATACATTCTAGTAATTTTCCTCTATTCTCTAGCCATCTTGTTTGATGTTTATATATTTTTTTGTTTTTATTTATTTTTCCTTATTATTAGTTTTTAATTTTAATTATTTAATTATTACCTATTTTTACATTTTCTAAGGAAGATTTTCCAATTCTTTTTTTTTTGTGTCCGATATTTACACCAAAAATCAATTGACAGTATATGCAATAGACTGAAATTTATTTGTCCGCATTTAAAATTCCAGATTGTGCGTTTGCCCGACACACGGAATGCAGACTTTCTAAAAGAGCTCGCTGATTGGCCGGTAATATTTCCGGAAAGATTACCAACCAATCAAATAGCTCCTTTAGAAATTCTACATTCTGAACGTCGGGGAAATGCACATTCTGCAAATGTAGTATGCGGGAAGTTTAAAAGTCTCAAAAATGGTGTTTCGGTGAGTTGAATAATAATTAATAAATCTATAAATACAATTTATAAATAATTTATAAATACAATTTCTGAGAAATATATGTTCGAGAATTTAAAAATCCTGACAAATGAAGTTTCAGGAAATTTAATATTCTGACAAATGAAGATTCGAAAAGTTAAATAAGCGGATAAATAAATCTCTGTCTACTGCCTATTCTCTCAAAATAGTCAAAAATGTAAAAAAGTCAAGTAACTTAAAAATAGATCCCAATTTAGGGAAAACGGTAACAAAATGTAAAAAAAACCTACTCTGCGTCAAATGGTTAAAAATTCTCAATATCATTAGATTAGACATTTTTCAATAATCTCTAAATCACCTACAACAAAACAAACAATCTGACCTACATCTATTCACAAGAAAAATAGAGCTACAAGTCCAATAAATTGAATTACAAAAGAAAAAAGGAAAAAAAGAGAGATAAATTTTCTGAATAATTAATGATCCTTAAAATAGAATAAATCTCGTCGAGTGGAGCTGATAAAAAGCCATTTAGAATCGTTAAAGATTCTCATCTGGTTGAGAAGCGCCATCTACCTTGACCCTAAAACAATTCCCTTAGCCTGTTCCGGTTGACCATTAGTCGCGCGAGATAACGATCCTCTCGCGATGATAATCTGTTGTGAATTTAGCAGTGTCTTTTTCATTTGATTTCGCGATAGCGTTGTCTATTCTTCGCTCGATTCTGATCCATATTCTATTCCTGGGAGCGCGTCATCGAACAATCACTTTTTCCCATGCGCGGATTGAGTAAAAGAAGAAAAAGAAGAAGAAAGAAAAGGAAAAAAAAGATCTCCATGTGTTCTCTGTTCCTCACTCTGGACTGAAGGAGAAAGAAGGCAAATGCCCGATAAGGGAATATTAGATAAATCACGGGACATTGCAACGATATCGTCAAGGCACTTGGCTAATGTGCAGGCTGATAGTCCGATAGGCGAATCCACATTGGCTTCTCATTATTATGCAAGCGCATTAAAGAAAATAATAGAATCGATTTCAACATTGGGAAAAGAATATTGTTAAGCGAAAAACAGTCTCAGGTGAAGGTGCTTGATTCGCGACGTTCTGTCGAAAAGTAAAAGGACAGAAAGATTAACTGTTCCGCGATTGAGAAAGAAAATCAAATTCACCTCAGACAAAGAGCACTGAATAAAATTAGTAAACAGTACGGCACGAGAGATTTTAATACAATACAAATATTGCCGGATTTTTAGATCGGTATTTTCAAATCATAGAATTATTCTATTTGTGATAGAAACAGTGTTATATGTCTTGTGAAGAAAGTCACCTATCTTAAGTTCTTGGACATTTACAGAATTTTTTGTTTTTTGCGAATAAATTCGAAAATAAAATATAAATAATTTTTATCGCCGAAAAAAATTATGATTTCAAAATTATAAAAAATGCTTTCATTTTCTTTAACATTTTTGAGTCTCTTAATCAGCCATTTTGAAATCAAAAATTTTCACGTAAAATACAGTTTTAGGGATCCAAAAAAATTTCTAGAAAACAAGTTGTAATTTTGATCGGCTAATTTTTATTTAATTCCGTGACTGAAATAAAATCCCGAAAGAGTCAAATAAGTATAAAATAATTATTCTTTCGGGCTAAAACCGTTATTTGACGACAAATTTTCGCTAAACCTAATTTTTTTCAAAATTGTATATCTTTCTAAATTTAGTGAATTAATTTTTAATTATAGTTTTATTTGAAGGTTAACAAAAAGGTCTAATTTGAGGTTAAGTCAATCGAGAGAACCAAAAAGTAGAGAGAAGATAAATAATATAAAAGAGAATGAAACAATTAAAAATAAACAAAAACTAAATATTTGGATGGATTAAAATAAAATCAATAAAAAAAAAATTAGTAAACATGTTTTAAACAAATGCAAATCAGGATTGATTAAAAGTTAGATCGTTTCAAATTTGAATCGATTGAAACATTAGCAGTTTTCAAAGTTTGAAAAAATTTAATTTTAATCAAAAAGTTGACAAATAAATGAACGAATAATAAAATAGTCCAAGAATGACATCGGAGAGATTAATCTCATCAATAAAAAAATAGTTTAAAAATTTTCAGAACTAATAAACGATATTTTTTTCAGATTCTCGAAAAAGAAATTTTAATCAGAATTGAAAATGTTTTTATTAGGATATTTTCTATCTACTTTCCCAAAAATGTAACAATAGAAATGTAAATGATTTTAAACCAAGAATAGAAAATTCCTAAATTTAACTGCCAAAAAGGAAAACTTTTCCCAACCGTGACGTGCTGAAAGTTGAAACAATCTAAAAATAGTTCTCCAAACAGAGGATATAGGCAAAAAGTGCAAAATCGACAACCATAACAGTTTAAAAATAAAAGCTCGTTGAAAATGTATCATTTTAAAAAAAGACTATTTTTAAATAAATTAAATGATGTGGTACTTTTCTAGAAAACCCAATTGAAACAACTTAAAAATATAACTATATTTTAAAAGCTGTTTTAAAAATTGAATTATTATCAAAATAATTTTTTGCCTTCCTTCCTGTATTTTTAAAAATATATTCTGATAATAAGAAACGAGGTGAATTAAAATCCCACAAAATTCATTAGTTAGAATTTTCAATTTACAGAATTTCTCTTCAAACAATTTTTTATTTAAAAGAATTCTAATTTAACACAATTTTAATTCAGTAGTATTTCTATTTGAAGGAATTCTATGTTACACGAATCTTTAAAATGACAGAATTTTTATTTTCATGAATTGATTTTTGAAAGAATTTTTAAGACGAAGAATTTTTATTTTTAATGGCCGAAAAAACAAATGAGCATTCTGTTAAATAAAAATTCAAAAACAAAATGAAAATTCGGATGAATTTAAAATAAATTTTTAAAACGGATTTTAGAACAAATTCGAAAAATGTAAATTCTAACTAGTGAATTTTAAGATAAGATATATTAAAAATATTCAGATGTTCGAAACAAAATTTTTTAAATTTCATAATTTAATAGAGTCATTTTTGCTTCCAAACAGCAATTAATGTAAAAATTAAGTAATAATTTTGTTATTATTAATATTCTATATATTATTATAATTGTTTAATTTGTTTAACGTTTAATTTTCTTATTTTTCATAACAATTTTTGCTGAATCTAGAGTTAAGAAACGGAATTTGTTGATAAAAATCCTCAATATAAATATAATGTGACATTAATTACGTTAATGTTTTGTAAACAGAACATTAAAACCTGATCAGTCTCTTTATAGAGGTTTATTTTTAATTAATTGTTGAATTAGTTTACAAGAAACATAACCATAATAAACCTAATATCAAGAGATATATAATTATCTGGGGCAAAGATTTATCAATTTTTTTTTCTTTAAAGCTGTAACTGTCCTGAATAAAATCCATAAGTGGTCATAATTACTCACAATATTTTTCTAGAGATGATGACAAGAATTTTAAAAGAAATAAAATTTAAAATACAGAAAAGCGATGTAATAAACAAAACTATTTACATTTAAGGGAAAGTGAATAACAGTGAGCCGCTTTTTTTCAAAGCATTAGCAATATTGTAATTTACAAAGTTTAGAGCACTCTTTTTTCACAAATGTAAAGGTTATAACATTTTCTAGATAATGCACATTTTATATTAAGAGTTTACTGTGTTTAGATGTGAAAATTTTAAGTTTTTACAATTTGAAAAAGTCTACTGTTTATGAAAATTGCATTCAACAGTGAGACACGGATGTCAAATACGAAACAAGTGTTCTAATAATAATATTTTGGATTGTATTTAGTAAATAAACTTATTTTCCATTAAATATAATTTTAAATTGTTGCAAAAGACTTATTATTTAATAATATTTTACATTAATGTATGACAATGTAGAAAACAAGGCGAAAGTGACTATTTTTTTACAACGTCAAAAACAATTCTTTAAATTCTCTTTATAAATGACTATTAATAAAAATGTTTAACTTAGTGGGATTTCTAAACGTCATTGGTATTTAAAGTATCTAATCGAGAATTTATGAGAATTTAGGTTTTATTTATTTATTTATCAAATTAAGTCAAATTTTCTCAATCAATGTCCGAAAATAGAATCTCTAATGTCATTCTAATTAGTAATGATTTAAATTTTAATGTTAAACGTAAGAATTATATATAGCAATTTTAATTTCTTTAAATTTCTATTAATTTGAATTTGCATTGATTGAAAGTTTAATTAATCCACGGTTTAAATATACTAAATTTGAAGTGATTTAAAAATTTCTGACATTTTTAATAATTCTTATTTTTTTAATTTCCAATTAATTTCTGCAATTTTAAATTATTTTCATTGTTTCTCACTTTTCCCCTAAATCTTAAATCTACCTTCCGCAAATTTTAATTATTTTTAAAAATTTTATAATCACTTTTTTAATTATTTTTCAATTAATTTCCTAAATTTTTCAGTTATTATGTCAAATTTAGATTATTTATTTTAATTAATTTATCTAAAGTTTTAATTATTTTCATCCTATTTCAAATATTTTAAAAAATTTATATTATTTTCATTATATTTTAATTGTACTTTTGGTTTTAAATTATTTTTATCATTTTTCGATTATTTCCCTAAATTTTTAATTATTATTCTCATTTTGTTAAATTATTTTTTAAGATTTGTAAGTATTTTTCTCAAATTTCATTTATTTTCTTCAATTTTTAATTATTTTTCATTTGTTTTCATAATTTAAATTCTGTTTATTAATTATCTTGAGTTTCAATTATTTTCAGCGTTCAATAATTATTTTCTTCAATTTGTAATTATTCTCATTTTTTGAAATGAACTTCTAAAAGTTTTAAGTATTTTTCTGAATTTTTTTTTTACTTTTCCTTTATTTAAAATATATTATGTAATTTTTTCAATTATTTTCTCAAATTTTAATTATTTTCTTTAATTTTAAATTATTCATATTATTTTCGTAAAATTTTAATTATTTCCATCATTTCTGAAATAATTCTCTAAATTTTTAATTCAGAGTAGTCGCAAATTTTCATTTTCAAAAATCCCTGACTAATTTTTCATTTTCCCTGAATAAGAATTTTTTAAATTATTTTAAATCTTGCTATGTATGATAAAAAGTCTACATTATTTTTAATTGTTTGCACATTTCTAACTTAACATATATTTTTTACTGTTATTTAAACTTATAAAATTTTTGAATTTTTATTTGTGGTTCCTTTAAGGATAATTTCCATGACTTTTAAAGATTTTTTTAAAAAATCCCTGACTTTTCCCTAACTTGTGGACACCCTGTTAATTATACATATATCTCAATTTCAATCATTTTTTTTAATTTTCAATTATTTTCTCCAATTTTTTTAAATTTATTTCTAAGATTTTGAATTATTTTTTTCCAAAACTTTTTCCAAACATGGAAAATTCTCATAAATTCTCGGTAAGGAGAATATTCTCGGTTATATTCTCGAGAATTTTGCAACTCTATCAGCGGGTAGAGAGAGCGAGTGAATTGGAAATGCTCAACTGATAATAATGCGTGAAAAGCATAAATTTGTGAGGGAGTGACGCAGACAGAGGAAAGGCAAATCAGTTTCTCGAACTGGGAAAAAATTCTTTGACAATGACTTCTTATTTATTAATCTTTAAACACTTGCGACCATAGCGCATTGGTAGATAGCAGGACGCATTATTGTTGGAGGCTTTAGTGTCCCATTTATGGTTCGACACTTACAACACTGACTCCCGCAAGTTCCGTTTTGTTCGCCTCCATTTCACAAGATGTAGTACCTTATACCGTTTCTCAATAATGACAATGGCTGCAGCCACTTAAAGCTTATCCGCTGACTTGGAAAGAAGTAAATAGCGATAGAATGCACAATTTTCCAACAGCCGATCTCTCTTTACTTGAGCTCTCGTTCAATGTGTGTCCTTTGGACTCAAGTGCGCTTTTCTGTATTCCGTATATCTCAGTCTTGACCATCTATGGACATTGGCATCCGGAGCGTTCGCCATTACCGCTGTTCTTCGTGGGGTGTCTCCGTATACGCGTGAATTCTCAAAAGCCTTCTTATCCCTTTCAAAGCACTCTCTTTCTCTTTCTCTATTCTCTCAAGCCTCTCTCCTTTCTGTAATCTATTAAAGGCTCTTTTCTTAAATTAAAAATTATCCATTAACCAACTCACTACAACTACTCTCTCGAGACGCATAAAACATTCCATAAAATCCGTTTCATATGCGTTTTTTAACAAATTAAAATCACAAACTTAATGGATTACACAGCCACACACAAAACAAAAATAAAGTTTTAGGCAGTTTGGATCAAGCCTCAAAAATACCCCAATAGAAAGCTTAAATTATGATCTTAAAAACGCTTTTTTAAAATTTGTTCTATAATTATTTTTAAGGGAGATATGATATATTTTACTTTAATTATGATTTTAAAATCATAAATATCAATCAAAAATACCCCAATAGAAAGCTTCAATTAGGACCTTTAAAACGCTTTTTTAAAATTTGTTCTATGATGATTTTTAAGGAAGATATTATATATTTTACTTTAATTATGATTTTTTTCAATTCATAAACACACGAGAATGGTGAGTTATGGAAAAAAAATTGATTAAGGAGATTCTTTTTGTTAACATAACTTCAAACTGGAAAGTGGTTTTTATCAAGAATAAAAATATTATTACAATTAATTTCAGCAAATTTTAAGAGATCTTGTTTTACAATTCTCAGAAAAAATTATAGGTTGAGCGAGTAGTTGTCTTTAAACAATCATTATTTCATATTCTGTATTTTTCCTTTAAATCTAGTGAAAATCTGTCATTTTCATTCAATTTTGACAAATAAAAATTCATTTTATCCGTTTAAACGTTTTCTACAATTTTATTTGTTGGTTTTTGTTAACTAATATTTTGCTTAAGGAATATGTAAAAAAACAAATTTTATTTCTTTAATAACTTTTGAATAAAACATTACTTAACGAAATTCAACAAATATAGTTGTAAAAAATGTTTCAAATTGAAAAATAAACTATTATTTATCATAATTAGATTAAAATTACACATTTTAACTAGATTTGAATAAAAAGCACAAAATGTTAAATAATTATTATATGTCAACAAATTGTAGCTCATCCTAATTTTTTCTGAAAAATGTACAACTGGATCCTTCAAAATTTGGTGAAATTAATTTTAATAACATTTTTATTTGGTGTGAAAAACCATTTTTTAGTTTGAGGTTATGTCACTAGTGAAAACCTCCTTAAATTAAATATACCATAACTTTGTCAAAAATAATTGTAGAACAATTTTTAAAAAATAGTTTTAAAGGTCATAATTTAAGCTTTCTATTTGTCAATTTCTGACGAACAAAAAGTGACATTTTATTGACTTATCGGTATTTTTCTTTTTAGATTTTTCTTAAAAAAAGTAAGAAGCTGGGAACGCATGAATAAATTCTAAAATACGTGTTAGAATTTTTATTTTATAGAATTTCATTACATAGAATTTTCCTTCATCAAAATTTTCGTTTATCGAATTTGCTTCCAATCGAATTTAAATATATCCTAACTTTTATTTAACAAATTTTTAAGGCCAACGAATTGATGAATTTTTATTTTACAGAATTGTTTTTTAACATAACTATTCAAAAGAATTCCAATTTATCCGAATTTTAATTTAGTCGAATTCGCATTTAACAAAATAGCCATTTGCCTGAATTTATAAATTAAGTAAATCGAATTTTCAAATATTAAAAAATATTCATTTAACCGAATTTTTATTTACACGAATTGATATTTGCCAGAAACTTTAAAATGCTAAATTTTTATTCAATCGATAAAGACATGAATGACACTTTTTAATCTATCTAAATTTTGACGAATCAGAATTTTGATTATCACTATTCCAATAGATCCAAATTTTAATTTACCTAAATTTAAATTGATTTAAATTTCAATTTTTTCAAATTTTAATGTAACCTAAATTTTAATCCATTCAATTTTCAATCGATACAAACTTTAATTACAACCGAATTTTTGTAGTTTTTCAGTTTTACTGCATTTTGTTAACGACATGTTTTTTTTTTAATTATACTCCTCTTTCCTCTTGCAATTAAAATGGTTTTTTATTTTTTTTTATGCAAGAGGTTATGATCGTAACATAACCTTAAACTAAAAATGCTATTTTTAACTTTTTGAGAATTTAAAAATATTTCCTTTGTGAGGAATCAATAATCAAAATTAAGTCCAACCAATTTAGAGAGACCTAGTTTGTACAATTCAGAAAAACAAATACGTTGAGGAAAAATTTGTTGTCAAATAATAATTATTCAACATTTCATTTTTCTTGAAATATTTTCTCCAATCATAATTATTTTACTATTGTTAAAAGTTTGTTGTTAAAAAGTTATTTAATAAATAAAATGTGTGCCGTTTATATTTTTTAAAAACAAATTTTAAACATTAATAAAATTTCGATTGTTAAAAATATTCCAAG
Organism: Ganaspis brasiliensis; assembly: GCA_037103525.1. Classification (NCBI taxonomy): domain Eukaryota; kingdom Metazoa; phylum Arthropoda; class Insecta; order Hymenoptera; family Figitidae; genus Ganaspis; species Ganaspis brasiliensis. The sequence goes on from JAZKLR010000163.1 coordinate 46,420, forward strand.
GAGTGAATAAGCTATTGTTTATAAAAGTTTGATAAAAATTTCAATTTATTTTTTATTTTTGAGCCAAAAGAAACATTTTTTTTAAAATTGTACAACTAGATCTTTCAAAATTGTTTAGAATCAATTTTGATTATATTTTTGTTTGTTTTAAAAAACATTTCTTATTTTGAGGTTATGATATGTCTAATAAGCCCAAAGCACAACGAATACGGTTACGGGAGCTGGGCATGAGATAATAAAGGACAGAGACTGTTTCTGTCCTTTTCTGTCTTATGTTATGGTCCCGTAACCGTATTTTTATCTGCTTAAGCCCTTACTTTCCTTCTTATTTTTTTTGCTCCTCATAAAGAAAATTTTGTGCCTGTTAAAATTGTTGGTGTTCCAAAAATAGGTCTTTTCGACTCATTTTCATCTAAATAGCATAAATTTCCATTTTTAAGCAAATGTCTAAAATGGCCGTGTGTGTGTGTGTGTGTAGTAACTTTTTTTTATCTCGTAATATCTCGAGAACGTTCAAACAGATTTTAATAAAATTTGGCTGGTTTTTTAGGATCATATATATCTTAATTTTTACACAGGGATTTTTGAAAATACCCAATAAAATTTGTTAAACGCCTTTTTTCATCGAAAATTATCGTTTTTTCCCGCTAACGATTTTTTCCATGCAAAAATTGCAACTAAATGAATAAAAAATCATATTCCTCGTCTTAAAATGAATCGATTAACATATATATAAAGTATATATAAAGTATATAATTAACCGGAAATTTGTAAGAAATTCATGATTTTCCACATTTTTGACATTTAAAATTTTGTTTCCTTCTATAACTTTTTCAATTTATATTTCTTAACCATAGTTTCTTTGGATAAACTATTCTAGATATTTACTATTTTGTTTTCTAGAGAAACTTAACTCTAAACGCAAAAATGATTATTTTTTACTAATTTTGAATTTTCCTTTTGATTCTTTCAGATTTATCTTTAGTCACTGACTCCCAATATTATTTTTAAAAACACCTCCAAATAGTAAAAGAAAATTAATGTCTAAAAATTTTTGGTATCGCCGAATCCAAATATGTCATTAAAAAGTATGAATATATCTAATAAGAAGACAAATTTCGTCTTAAAGAATCTTATAAACAATACAAAAAATAGAAAATGGAGCATCTCTTTAAGTAAATCAAGGGCTTTCACTGAATCCAAGACCTTCGTCACTTTATACAATTCCCAGTGAGTATAATAAAACAATTTTCTCTGTTTCTTTTTTCTCGATAGCAGCCCTGGAAGGTCCGGAGGATCTCCCGAGGTTTTTCTCCATTTCTGTTCAGTAGAATCCATTTTCTAGCCTTGAAGGCGAGACGAATGTGGTTACGTGGGGGATAACTGTCATTCGAAAAGTTTATAAGGAGTTGCAACTAAATCGGCTCGTTTCCTGATCGTAATAGAACTTGCCGTATTCAGGCTTTTCACGGCTTTCTGACTAACTCAAACGACGTTCACTTTCATACTAAATCTCCATAATTGTGTCAATTCTTTGTTCTTATCAATTGCAATCTTCTACTTTACAAATAATCCTTTCAATTCTCTCAACTAGTTTCTATATTCTTTTTCTTTTCAAAACAACGAGATATAAGGGAGACCACCCAACAGTAAATAATTTCAATTTTCTAGAGAACGGCTTTAAAATTTTTTTGTCAGAAGTTGAGGTTATGTTTTGAAGACGTTTTTTTATTCAAAAAACTTTTTAATTTATCTTGAATTCTTGCATATAAAATTACCAAAATTAATTTATTATCAACAAAAAAAAAATTAGAAAACACTTAAATAAATAAATTAATTGATACAGAAGAGATACGAGAATTTATGTGATGTTTAGTTTTCTTCGTTTCAAATTTACCGCTCTTTTAAGCTCTTAGGTTTGGACAAATTGATCGTATTTTGAAGAAATCTTTTCAAGGATTTGTATTATGCATAAAAAACTGCTCAACAATTTTTTTTCTTTTAATAGGAGCCGATTATCCACTGTTGGCAGGAGGTTCCTTTTCGAGTGATTGTTTATCATGTAAAAAAAGTATTTAAAATAAAGAAGAGGTTAATTATAGGCTTATTTTTCTTTCTGCATTACTTACTTGAATATATTAGCTTAATTTTAGCGTTAAGCATTCTATTAATAACTTTAGTCTGAAATAATTACACCTATCAGAAATTTTTACTATCCACTGTTGGGCGGTCTCCCTCATCATATAATTTTCCGAACCGTTTTTAAAGCTCTTTAAATTAAAAATCATTTAAATACATTGGTTGAAATGTAGATGAGAAGTAATTTTTCTTACTGAATAGCATGGAAACCAACTTACTGGCATTCGTGACGGATAGCCTCTCGATTTTGATGGATCCGTCGGTGTCGGGTGTGGGTGCGAGGCCTGGATAAGAACCCGCGGGTTGCGAAACTGTCACCGCTGTATGTGGACTTGTCTGAAACGTCAAAATCAAGGTTAAATTGGCGCCCAATTGTCGCTAAAAACACTCGATAATCTGACAAAAACTTTTCAATCCGATTAGATAAATAAAATCGTTCCAAATCAATTTTATCATTCTTGTTTTATTTAGGAAATTTTATTCTTCAACCCCTTTACTTTTTATGACATATGGCAATGATTTATCAAATTTTATTACACTTTCTACATTTCAATTTGAAAGTAACGAATAACCCTTTAATTTAAATGGGAAAAGATTTCAATTTTTCTTATTGCGGAAAATATTGACCCTATTTGAGAAAAAAAACAAAGTATCAAACAAATATAGAATACTTTAAATTTCCATGATATTAAATTAAAATTTTTTGGATTTGCTCTTTAGAATTGGACACTTGCTCAAGAAGAGGTTATGTTTTAAGTCATTATTTTCCTTTTTGAAATAAAAGAACAAACTTTAAATCTAATTTTATTTAGAAAATATGTAGGAAATTTAATTAAAAACAAAATGAACCATTAAAAATCATAATTGGATGTAAATTAAAGATTTTAAACGTTCAGAAATATTTAAGAGAAATGAGATAAAGGATAAATTTGTTTCTAAATATCAAAAATCTTTCATTTTTATCCAATTATATGAGTTTTAATGGATTATTTCGTTTTAAATAGAATTTGCCACATTTTGTCTAAATAAAATTAAATTAAAAGTTAGTTTTTCTGTTTCAGAAACCAAATAATGACTTCAAGCATAACCTCTTCTCGATTAAATGTAACATTCCTTCTTAATATTGAAAAATTGAAAAAACAGGAAGAAAATTAAAGAAGGGATTCAAAAGCTTGAAGGAATAAGAAAAATTAAGAACATTTAAAAAAAAATTAAACAAATATCAGAGAAATGCAGAAAAACTGTTTTCATAAATGTAAAAAAATTATATAAAAATGAAAAAATACAACAACAACAAAATAATAAAATTGAGTAAAAATCTACTATAAATAAGAAGTAGAAGAAATAAAATTGAAAATGTAAAAAAATAAATAAAAACTCTACAAGAGAAATAAAAAAATTCTTCAACAATGAAAATAGTTTAGGAAATCTAAACGAAAAACATTATTATAGCATTAAAAAAAGTTGTTCAACAATTTTAACGGACCCGGAATACGAATCTGAATTTTGAGAAAAAAATCTAAATTGTAAGATTATATATTTAAAATCAAAAACTATCTTCAGTTTTAGTCATTTTAATTAACTAAAACAATTTTTTTTTATTTTCAATTTTGTTGTTTTTTTAATTGGGAAATAATATTTAAAAATCCGCCTTTTTAACATTGTTCTGAATTATTTTCTCTGTTATCTTTACTCCTTTTTAATTTTTAAGTCATTCTGTATAATTTTCCATCATATTCATTCTTTCCTGGATTTTTCTTCAGATGAAGCTTTTTTTTATTTGATTCTAATTTGAATTTATTATAAATTTAATCAGCTTTATCTATATATATAGATATATATAAATTTATCAAGTTTTTTAATCCTTTCTACATTTAATTTATTAAAACTTTAAACGATATAATATTTATATATATATATATATTTTTGATACATTTCTTTTTAATGTTACTAATCTCATATTTTTTTTAGTTTCTTTGTGTAATTCAAAACCTGATAACGTAACTTAAAAAACACTTGAAAAGGCAATGATGATAAAAAAAATTGAAACGTATGTTTGGAGTAAATCTAAGTCTGTTATGTGACTGAAAATTTTACAAAATTATTAATTTTTGCTTAAAAAATGTCAAAAGATCCCCAAAAAAACTCAACAATACAAAGTTTTATAAAAATTCCTTAATATTTCCATTTTTCCAAAATCGTTCAGCGACATACTTGACCCACAATTTTGAAATTCAGAAATCTAACTTAGATTCATAGTCGACATCGCACTAAACCTATTAAAGATACTTAATACTAACATTAATTCGTTGGAATGATTTTGTGCATTTAATTCAACTTTATAATCATGGAAAAAACCTGAACTGATTAAATAAGAATTATCATCGAATAATAAATCATTGTTTTTAAAAAAATATATTCAAATTATTTAAGTAAAGAAACACATTAAAATAAAAAAGATTTCAATTCTCGAAGTCAATTTATTGCATTTAATAAGTAAAATGCAAAGCAAATTTTTAGGTAAAAAAATAAAATTAATTTTTGCGACAATATTACGTGGCGCAGGTTATTCCCTTAATTTTAATCTTCTAATTTTCATATATATAGAAATATTTATAATCAGATTTCTATGATATAAATTCTATAATTGGAATTACAATACATTATAATTTTTATATGATCGAATTATAATTGAATCTAATTTCTAAACAATAGATTTGTTTCTTGGCATGATTTCTATTTAGCGGAAAAATTATTTATTCTAAATTATTTCCCCAACGGTCAATTGTCATAATTATTGTTTATCCGAAAAATATTTCAAACAGTAAGATAACTTAAAATTCATTATCTAATTATTATTTAACATAACATCAATTTCTCAAATGAAAATCTATCATAATTTTTAAATTGTCTAAATGCAGTTGAGCTTAACTATTATTTTAGCGAATTTCAATTTATTATAATTTTTAATATTCCGTATTTTTATTTACTATAATTTCGATTTTTCGACTTACTAACTTACTTTTAACCTCAATTGGCAAATTTCTAATATGCACATAACTTAAATATCGTTATTACAAATTGACATAATCTCTAAATTGTCTAAAAATCACATAACCTTAAATTCATGTCAATAATGGTTAACTTATATATTTTGAAAATAACCGAAATTCCAAATGTCCTAAACTTCGTTTTGTCGATGTATTAATTGACACAATCTTTGTTTCTTCACATTTCAATGTACGTAAAAAAATTTCTTCGAATCGCTATAAGCCATATAATCCACGCAACAAAAATGACATTTATCGTAAAATTCTATTGTTTAGGAATTAGATTTAATTATAATATTCGAACAAATAAAAATTATATTACATTGTAATTCAAATTATGTAAAATTTACGTCAAATAACAAGTGGAAAATAAATATTTCGATATATGAAAATTAGAAGATTGAAATTTGAGGGAAATTAGTGCCACTAACATAACCTAACCTAAATTGACACTAAATTTGACAAAAGCAGGACTTATTTTGAGAAACGTGAAGTTTGTTGTAAAATTTACTTTGATTTTGAGTATCGCATTAAATAAAATGAGGCTGGTTACAGTGTCTATCTTAAGATACGAAACTTTCGAAAAAGCATCTTAAGCTAAGCTAGCTTATGTTATTGCGCCTGCGCAGAAGTTCGTCGTCATGACAACCAACTTGTGCGCAGATGCAGTAACATAAGAAAAGATCGCATCATAAGACGCTTTTTCGAAATTTCCGTATCATAAGTTAGACTGTGTAACCAGCCTCGACAAGTAGCAGAAATAAATAAAAGTGAGCGCAGGTTTTTTCTGTGATATTTCAGGATTTAAAAAAAATTAATTTCACATTCAAGGTGTTAATATTTTTTTAAATTTCAAGGTTTTTAGGTGAATTTTGTATTCTTACCAAGTGATCCAGCTGCTGAGGTGACGTGTGGGAATATAGGGAACCATGTGGACCCACGGGTGCGAGGTGAAGTGCAATTTGACTCTCGGCGTGGTTCCTGAGAACGTTTATGGCGTCGTCCAGTCGCTCTTCCATCCGCGTTCCCTGTACCAACAGAATACCGAAACACCGACACGATTACACACCAGTTATGATTCAGTATCGCGGAAATTATCAAGAAAGAACAATAGAGATATTCCTTGCGAGAGACGCATTTAGGAGAGAAAGCCCTGCAACAATTTGCTGTAAAATCTCGCACGATTTGTTTTTTTTTAAAAAAGATTTTGATGGTGCGTGAAAAATCAATAGTCAGAAATACATGCATTTTTGGAAGAGAAAAAAGCTTTCAGCTGAAAGAGCAAAGTTTAAAAAATAAAGATTGTTTCTGAGAAAAATCAATTCCTGTGTTATTAAATCGATAATTAATGAACCCATCACCGTTAGTTGACTGAGAGAAAAGCATCGCACGTTTAACGACGCCGGTAAATAATATTTCGAGAAAAAAAAACCTCTATCGGCTGGAAAATATCTAAATGAATGTATTGAAAATTAAAGAAAACGGTCGTCGTTTAACGTGCGAAGAGTGAGTAATTTTTGTTTTTTATTTAGAGTAGGGGAGAAAACAAAATGAATCGGCGATCCTCACCTCGGCGTGGTCGCGAAGGAAACCAATGGCATCATCTAACCTCTGCTGTTCGGGCGCCGGCTTCACACAAAACACCAACGCAACAACAAAACCAAAAAAAAAAAAAAGAGAACAACCAAATCAACACAACGTACACAAACAAGGGCTAAAAAATAAGAAAAAAAACAGTGCGAAATAATGGTTTGTCACGATTCGGTGGAAAAATGACATTTATGATTCAAAGGCCGAGTGCAGCTTCTCTGTTAATCGGTTAAAATTTTAGCTAAACTCGGAATGCGTACATTGAAAATTGACTGTGTTAAAATGAAGGTCGAGGTGCAATTTCAATAACATATATACAAAGGTAACTCCATCACCTCTCAATTCCGTTATTTTCCTTTCTTAATTAAATGTGGTGATTGTTTTTTCACAGGACACAGTACAGTAATAATCATATTTACATTATTTTATACAATAGAAATTCAGCTGACAGTGTAGATAGTAGAATTATTTAAAGTCTTTTTGAAAATATTTATATTACACTTATCGATAAATAATCTAATGATGGGATTTCAATATCGAATTATCAACAATATCGGGTGTTTTTAGTATAATATTTTTAAAGTGTGGATCGGAAAAGGACTTTGATACAGTGATGCAAGATTGTGGGAATTATATTTAAGTATTTAAGAACGTATAGAGTCCATAAAAGTCGATTTCCTCTTTCACATTAATTTTTAAAAATCTAATTAAATAAAAATAGTATAACAATAAAAGTGAAGAAAAAAATTAAAATAATAAAAGACACTACTATACGATTTAAATATTCGTAACAAATTATTTTAAATTACCTAAATATTAATAAAAATTATGGTCAAAATTTTAATATAATAAATAAATACAACTTTATAAAAAATTTAGCTAATTCAATAAGTGCAATGAAATCAGGAAAACAACTACAAAATTATGAAAATTATGCAAAAATAATTAAAATTTAAAGAAAAGAACTAAAATTACTTTTTAAAAAATATCTACAAAGCGTTTAAAGTATTTAAGGCGAGCTATATTTTCAACAAATCGAAATTAATATTGTTCTTGGGTACCATTATTTTTAGAGCAATTTAAAACCTAAAATTATTGTGTAAAGTCAAAACTTCTTTAAAAAAATTACAATTTAAACTGTTTTTTATCGACCAATTTTTTTCTCATTTTTTAAATAACACTCACTGCTTCTCGTATGGATTTAACAAAACTTTAAATTTTCAGCAATAACAAAAATAGTTCTAAGATAGGAAAAAATATTATTGTTAAATTTTTGATAAGCATAGTTCTAGACCCAAAATTCGTAAGTTGGCAAAAAATTATTTTAACTTGAGGATTTTATGCCCATTGAATTTTAAGACAAAAATTACAATGAAAATAATTTTGTTATAAATTTTAAATCATTCTTTAATAAAGCTGAAAAAGTAGATAAACTCTATTATTAAAAATATTATGTAAATTAAAAAAACCCCAAACAGATTAAAACTGAAATAATGAAAATAATTTTTATTTAAACAAGAAAAAATAACTAGACAAAAAATACTTCTTTTGTGTAACTAAAAAGGAAATAAATTAAAGATATTAGAGAAATTGGAGAATATAACAAAAAATTGAAAATATAACTAAAGAACATTAATAAAATAATTAAAAATAGGTAAAGTTAATAAAAAAAAAAAACAATTTTTTTAAAAGACTTAGTGATTTAGCTTTTTTATAAAGTTTTTTGTAACTTTTAAATTATTATATTTCGATTTGTAGTAAGTATTTAGAGCATTTTTCTCAATATTTATTATTATTTCTTCAAATTCGAAATTATTTTTTGTAATTTTCAATTTCTTAGTATTTTATTTGGATGCTTTAAAACTGTTCACTTTTTTATTTTAAGAAATTTGGATATTTGATTCTAGAGTTTAAAATTTCCACATGATTTTCATATTTTCTAATAAATTTCTCCATTTTTATTATTTCTTCCATTCTATAACCATTTTCAACAATTTTTCTAATTTTTCTAATATTTTCATTATCCTTAAATAATTACCTCTATTTTTAAAGTTTATTAAAATTTTTAATAAACAATTTTGGTTCAAGTTTTAATAATTTTTTTCCAATAAGTACTCATTTGTAAAAAATAAAAAGTTATATAATTCTAAACTTCTTTTCTATTATTTTTAACAATTTTTTCAACTTTCAAATGTTTAATTCAATTTTTAGTTATTATTTTATCAATTTTCAAGTTTTTTTCTCAGATATTTTCTTTATTTTTATTTATTTTATCCAATTTTCTTCAATATCCAATGATTTTTCTACATTTCCTTAAGTAAGGTTCAGTTACTTTCTGTAAATTTAAGTTTCTAGTATCTAGTTAAATTTTTCATTATTTTTACGTAATTCTCGCAATTTTTTAGTTATTTCCTTTAATTCTCTGTATTTGTTAATTACACTTATTATATTTTTTTAAACTAGTCATTTTATACCAAAGTTTTTCCCACATTTTCTAAATTTTCATTTTAATTTTAAATAATTTGTTTAAAATATTTCAGTTACATTTTGGAATTTTTAAAAAGTCGGTATTGTTTTCTACAGTTCTAATTAGCTTTTCCTTTATAATTTTATATTTTCTGTATTATTATTTTCCGTAACTAGCATCTTCTTTTTTTCGCTATTTTCTTGAATTTCGAAAATTTAAAAAAATTCAAATTTCAAAATATTGACATCTTGTCATTACAAATTGGATATTTGATGATAATTAAAAATGCTAAAATCGCACTTGTGTTTTAAACAATTTATATTCAATTTCTCCTCTTCCGGAAGATTAAACAAACAATTTTTTATCAATAATTTGAAATTAATAATTTTTAAAAAGGTTTAGTACAAGCATATTATAATACTTTAAATGCAACTTCACTTATTTAAAGTCTCGATTATTTCAAGACACATTTTTTTAACAGTTCGAAGTCTCACTTATTTTAACTTGTCGACCAATCAAAACTAACATTTTAATTGGTTGCTGCAAATTGGATCAGCCAATCAGAGAAGTTCTCTGTAAGTACATGGAAGTTAAAATAAGTGCGACTTTTGTAATGGATTTGCATAGGCCGGGTTAAAATAAGTGAAGCTCAGTTACATTATTTATATTTAACATTAAAAATTTCTTGTGATTTTTTTCCCAAGATAGCAAAAAATCTAGAAAATTCGTGACAATATTAACGAAAAGTAGGAATATAAAATCCCCATAAAGCATCACTGTTTCATCATCCCATCTCTATTTAATTCCAGAGAAATATTAATTTCTTTATTAAAACCACTTCACTAAAAGTGCTCCTTATTTTTACCCCTTTTAAAACCGTTTATTGAACTGAAAAAAAACCAATAATTTCGAATTTTCTTGAATCCCAGCCAAGGTAAGAGAATAGAAAAAGGAGAAATTTGCTGATGAAGATTACTGTACATCGTAGTCGTGCGAGATATTAGTCAAGCAAATCGTGAGAATCCACATACGCACACAAATCATATCTCAACTTGAAATCCAGAACGGGACAAAAACAATAGTCAGTTTTTTTAAAAAATAAAGTTTTTTAAAACTGTTTAAAATAGAAAAAAAAACCAAAATTAATAACCAAATGTTAGAACAGAAAAAAAAACGAATTAATCAAAAAATTGTGAGCGGGAAATAAAATTGACAAAAAAGAAAAGGCAAAATTGAATTTGACTTGAACAAAAAAGAGGATTTCAGGTTGGAATGACATCGGTAGTAAGCGAATACACACCATGTGAATCGTCCCGCGATTAGGGTCCGCTGTGAAGTGGGGCGAAACTGGGGTAGCTCCGGGCGCCCAACCGGGCCCCGAGCTCGTCAAAGGTGGCGGCGAACTCACCGGCGTTGACGGATTACTGCTATAACTCGATACTGATTGGTCCGTGGGGTAAATCTGCAAAAAAATGCAATTGTTTTTTTGTTTTTTTTTCCTCAAATGCAGAGTGTCTAGCGAATCATCAATTTCAAATTCCCCAATCGTAAACTACAATTTTCCCGGATTTATTCATTTAATGATTAATAACTCAACGATTTATAACAAATTAGAAAATCTTTTTATAAAAGTAAAATATTAAACATTTTTTTCTATTGAGAAAAGAAGTAAGCAGATTAATGAAACAAAGGTAAAAATTTTCTAAAGAGAAAAATCTTTTGAAAAATGTTAAAAATTAAAAAATTAGTTTGAAAATTAAAGGAATAAACAGTGATTACATTTTCTGAAAACTAAAAAAATACGAATTTAACTAGGAATGGTACAGACAATCAATTGTTTCGGCCCTGTTAAAAAACAGAAAGTGAGAAGCTTTTACTCTTTTACTTGGGGCCGAAAATTTTTGCGTATGTGCACAAAAAAGTAATTAAAACTGAAAAGTATTTCCCCTAGATCGCTAGACACTTTGTTAAATTAGGTTCAATTCAATCTTCTACGAAAAGTCAATACTGCCGTACAACTTTAAAAAATACGCAAGTGATATTTTCGTTTAGGTCGATAGTCGCGAAACAATGACGCAAATATCGCCCTAAACGGCAATGTCACTTACGTCTCTTTTAAAGTTGCACGGCAGAATAGATATCTTCATTTGACTAATCACGGTTGTTGGTATTCTTAATTCAAGTAAAATTTGAAAGAAAGATAATGAAGATTTGAATAAAAATCGTCGAAAGGTGATGAAAATTTGAAAGAAAGATAATAAAAATGTTTGAGTGTTCCTTACTCGTGGTGTGCTTACAACGGATGCTAGAGTTTTGCCGAGGTTGTCACTAGCGGAGGGTGGTTGTTGGTTGGATGTAGGTGCACTGGGTGCGGAAGACGGTGCACCAGGTGCGGGGGCACCGGGACTATGACTATATTGCAACGATGCCGGAGAGGCGGCACCAGTTCCGCTATTAACTGCGACCGCGGCACTGCCACGAAACGTTGACATCGGCGGCAACGATGCTGCTGTTGTCACTGCTGAACCTAAAATTGGCGCTGGTGGCTCGCCATTCGGAGACATTGACGAGTACGCCTAAAAACAAAAACACACAATCAATCATAATTTTAAGCAGAAAAGAGAAACTACTTTTGGAGTAAGTAATTTTATGGGAATTGTATAAAATAGATTAGCGAACTGATATGGATGATGGTGTCAATGATAGGATACAAGTTAGAAAGAGGATATGGATGATGGTATTCATGATGCGATGCAAGTTACGGAAGGAAAGACAGTTTTGTTAACTTTTCGTAAATGTTATTAAAAATCAGATAAAGTTATGCAATTATGGTGTAGATAATTATGTTCGAAAGCGATACGAATTGAGTTAGAGGTAACGTAATAAAGATTACGTGTACAGGGTTGTGGAGTTGATAACGTGATCAGGATTATAAGGATGAATTTGATAAAGCGACCCTAACCACGGAATAGATAACGTTATTAGAGTTACGTGTAAGACAGTTGCAAATGACGAGAGGGATACGGATACAGTGACGGGAATTATGGAAAAGATAACTAAATTATCCATAAAACGGAATGTTGAAATATATTTTGTGATGCGTATTGCAGAAAATGTATAGGTACAAAAAACAATAATGTGGATATGGGAAATTACTTGCAATAAGTTGCGGAAATTATGGAGTCGTTTGCTGATGCCTAATTCCTGTAACTTTAAACGTGAGTTTATTAATTACATGAATGTGGAAACGATCTGGATAGAGTGAAATCTACTTCCTAATTCCTATAGTTTTATCCTCAAGATGTTATGATATGTGGGCAATGGAAAAAACAAATAACATGACGGGAATTATAGAAAATCCAAATAATTTTATGAGGATTAAGGGACACGGATAGCGAAAAGTTACGGGTTTCATAAAATATACAGATGGCATAATGTGGAAATCAGAAAAGATATAGATCGAGTTATACAAGTCATAGAGTGGTTTACTACCTAATCCCTGTAACTTTAACTGTGAATTCATGAATCACATGAAATAGATGATGGAAAAAGGAAAGATGCGGGAATTAAATGGAAATCAACTACCTAATATCTCAAATTTTATTCGTGAGATTATTGACATTATATGGATATACGAATAAAGTTAAAGTAATTACGTGAAGAACTTCTACATAATTCCTATAACTCTAATAGTGAGTTTATTAATTACATGAATGATAGAAAAGATATGGGAAAATGACGAAAAAAGACGGGGATAACATAAAATATACAAATGTAATAATGGGGATACTGGGAAAATTAAGAATTAATTAACATGAATTATGGAATACTCTAACTAATTCCTGCAACCTTGTCTGTGAATTTATTAAAATGATATGAATGATGGAAAAGATACGGGAATTAAACAAACATATTTTCCTATGCCTGCTGCCTTATCCGTGAGTTTATTAATAATATGATGTTGATGGTGGAAAAGACACGGGAATTAGATGGAAATCTAGTATCTAATTCTTGTAACTCAATCCGTTATTCTAATAATGATATGATATGGATACTAGAAAATGATTCTGGAATTTTAGGTGGACGAATACATAATTCCCGTAAGTTTATCAACAAATTTATTAATGGTATAATGTAAATGATGGAAAAGTTACAGGAATTAGATGGAAACTTAGTAGCTAATTCCTATAACTTTATCTATGAATTTATTAATACCATACAATGGATGATAGAAAAGACACGGGCATTAGATGGAAATTTAGTATCTATAATTAGAAACTAGAAAAAGTTTTGGGAGTTTTAGGTGGAAGAATACATATGATTCCTGTAAGTTTATCCACGAATTTATTAATGGCATAATGTATATGATGGAAAAGGTACGGGAATAAGATGGAAATTTAGTAGCTAATCCTTGTAATTTTATTTATGAATTTATTAATACCATATAATGAATGATAGAAAAGACACGGGAATTAGATGGAAATGTAGCACCTAATTCTTGTAACTTAATCCGTGACTCTAATAATCTAATACTGATATGATATAGAAACTAGACAAAGTTTCGGGAATTATAGGTCGACGAATACATATGATTCCTGTAAGTTTATCCACGAATTTATTAATGGCATAATGTAGATGATGGAAAAGATACGGGAATTAGATGGAAATTTAGTACCTAATCCTTGTCACTTTATCCATGAATTGATTAATACCATATAATAGATTATGGAAAAGACATGGGAATTAGATGAAAAACTAGTACTTTTAATTCTTATAATTTTCGTGACTTTATTAATAAAACGATATGGTTCATGAAAAAAGATGAGAATTGAGTGAAAGTATTTTCCTGATTCCTGCAAGTTTATTCGGAAGTTTTATTAACGACACCATATAGATGATGATAAAAAGATACGGGAATTACATGAAAATCTAATACCTAATTCTTGCAACTTTATATGTGATTTGACTGATGTTTTAATGATTTCATGGAATTGTAAGAATTATTGCATTGACTGCAATGCACACCTACAGATAAGATCGCGCTTTCTTCGCAAAATTTCGGGTTGGTACTTTTTACCGTAAAGTGTAACATTATAATATAGTCTGGATTCAATTGTAGAGTAAATAATTTTATGCGAATTATGTAAAAGATAACAGAAAGGATTCAGGTTACATAAAATATATAAATAGCATAATGGGGATATCGGGACAGATAAGGATCAAGTTACAGGCAATATTGAGTAGTTTACTAACACTTCTAATCTCCGAGTTAATGAATCACATAACATGGATGACAGAAAGGATAGAAGAGTTGGATGGAAGTCTAGTACCTAATTTCTGCCGCTTTATCCATGAGTTTATTGATATTATGATAAAGATAGTCGAAAAGATATAGTTACGGGAATTAGGTAGAAATTTCTATCACTAATTGCTGTAATTTTATCTTTTAGATTATTAATGTTATGATACAGTTGATGGGGAAACACTGATAGCTTCTCGGAAATTATAGAATAAATAAGTTTATACGGATTATATGAAACCGATAACAGAAAGATTACGGATTACATGAAATATATGTAGAAATATATGGATTAGGTTATAAGTATTATCGAGTAGTTTTCTACCTAATTCCTGTAACTTTATCTTGAACAAAGCAAAAGGTATACAGAAATTGGGGTGAAGACTACTAATTCCCTTACACGTAAATTAATGGATACATAATTCCCCAATCATGTTACGAGAATTAGTTAGGTTTTTACTAAATTTGTTTATTAAATTACGGGAATTAGTACAAGTTTATGATATAGATTATTGAAAACATATGACCAAAATCCGCAAGTTTGAGAATTACATGATATAGATGATGGGAACAATACGGAATTTAGGTAGTAGTCGTTCTCCCATAATTTCAGCTAATTCTTGGATAGGTTAAGAGAATTACTAGTGGATCAAGTAAGAACAGCCCAAGACCTATTTCTTGTAACTTAATCTATATCTTTTCAACATCCACATCATATTATTTAAAAACTTACGGATATAGTTGAGGAAATGAGGTAGTAGACGAGCACCTAATTACCGGAACTTAATTATCGTAAATCAATGAATTAGGTAACAGTAATAGTTATTTCTATTCCCGTATCTTTATCATGATATAATTTATCAGCAGAGGAGGCGGGTTACGGTGTTAATAACGTAGTGTTACGATTTGTGAAATCAATTACTTGACGCCAATTACGAGAAGGAATGATTCAATATGGATGACAGAAAAGATACAGGAATAATACAGTTACAGGAATTAAAGAGCATTACTAATTACGCACTAAGATAACGTTTTTGAATTACGTGATACGGAAAGGATATGGGTACTGATAACGTGAAATGGATTACGGAAAATATATGTTGTGATAGGGAAAGATAAGGATAACGTGACGGGAATCGCAGAGAAGGTACGGTTTACGTTTCGCAAAAGATAAGGAGCACGGGGCAAACTAGTATGACTTAGAGTACGATATACATGTAAATCACTTTCTACGAATTGCCTAAAACGAGAATCATAAAGTAGAGATACCTTGATACCAATTGGACAATAAAGACTAAACAGGAGTTCAAGAAACACATTTTGGTAGGGAACCGGATAGTGAAATTTAAATTAAGAATGATAAAATAGAAAATGATATACAGAAAAAACTTGAAGAAAAGAAACAATCAACAAATTCAGATTATTGGACCATAAGAAGGAACTAACAATTTTTAAAACGTAAATCGTGTTTTCATCTCTAAAAATACAAAGCATCGATGACTATCAGAAAAGTGAACGAATTTTGCATCAAAGCTGCTCCCTCGTTACAGTATTAACTTTACGAGGGAGTTTTGGCGCAGGAAATAAGCGTAAAGTTTTAAAAAGTCCGAGCGGTTAGAAAAAATAAATAAACGATCGTGGGAGGATCGTAAACGTTATCTCGTTGGGTTGGAGAAAAAACGCTTGGATGTTCCCAGTTTCAGAGTTGCTTTATTACGCGGCGACTAAACTGCTCGTTTAGTTGCTTTGCTGGCCTACTGTGGACCTTGACAGTGTTTTAACGCTGGAAATCGAGGGAAACGACCTTTTTCTTCCACTTGGAGGAATTTCATTCCGACCATTGAACTGCTCTCTCCGCTTTGAATTTTTACTGTTTTCAATGCACTCTTCTTCGCCAGGAGAAAGAAGCTTGGCAATTGCTGGCAACCAATAGATATCTAATAATATCCACCACTGATAGATTGTCGACGAGGAACTTACTTCTCAAAAAGGTTGCAGATGAGAAAAATTGAATTTCGCCCAAGTTTCCGGAATTGAAGGTGGAAGTGGAAAAAGAAACATGAACTGGTTGTAACTTTTCGCAGAGAAGAATGGACGATAGCCGTGTATTCCTGGAAGGCGTAAATCAAACGAGAGTCTGCTCGTGCACTTGACTGGAAGCTGCACGAAGTAGCGGGAGAGTAGAGAGAGAGAAAGAGAGAGAGAAAGAAAGAGAAAGCTATATATAGCAAAGCAGTCCAGTGACTCATTTGACGTATGTACACTGGGTACCAACTTCTGTCAACAGTGACTCTCAATAGTGTGTATAGAAGCAAGCCCGCAAAAGTGCAAATAAGACCACGCGAAAGAATCGGCACCAGCTGGTCCATTGGATTGCCAAGCGAAGGGCAAAGATCCGGAGATAACGGAATTCCATTCAGCAGAGTCCCATGAGATTAGTGGCCCTGTGAATTCAATCTTTTATAGACACTTCCTTATCGTACAATCGGACAAATACATTAATCAGGTGTCCAAGTAAATCAAAGACAAATCCATTATTTCCCTGTCGATTGAAACAAGGAACACAAATCAAAATACCTCATACTAATACTGCATTAAATAGGGAATACAAGTCGAAAACCTGATTAAAAATTATAGAATATTTTTCACACAAAGGACCTCGGACCATAAATGTAGAAATCAAAAAGGAACGGGAATGACAAATTTTGAAATTAAAAATTCAGTACTAATGCGTGAATATAAATAGATGCGGGAATTACGATTTTCGGAATAGAATTCCTTAAGAGGGACACAGATTCTAAATTGCCGAATACAAAAAGGAACGGGAATTTTAATTCCCGGAATAAAATTTGCTGAAGGAATTTGATCACAAAATGCCGAAAATTAAAAGAATAGATATTATTATTGGAACTCTTATATCAAATTACAGGAAACTTTAAGGAGCGGGAATGAAAAATAGAATTCAAAGACACATTACTAAATAGAAATGTAATTCTAGCGATTTTCTGTAAGCGAATTCAGTTACTAAATTAACGAATACAAATAATTGAGGAATTACAATTACCTAAACAGAATTTGTCGGGCAAAATTAAGATTATAAATGTTAAAATTAACGGAATTAAATCAGAATCAATTACAATTCCAGGAATAGAATTTGTTAAAAGAACACAGATCACAAATAATCGAAAACTAAGAGGAACGAGAATTTCGATAATAGAAATACAGTTTCTTAATATCCGGAAATAAAACAATTCTCAGAATAGAAAATGATCCAAAATACACAGTATAAATTACTCCTCTACTAATCGAAATAGAAATAATAGAATTGGAATTAAAAGAGAAATACATATAGGAATAAAATTAGTTAAGCGGAACTCGGACAAAAAATTACCGAATAATGAAGCAACGGGAATTCCAATTTTCGGAATAAATTTTGTTACAAAAAACTCAGAAATTGGTACACGAATACTAAATAACAAGTTATTGAATGCGAAAAGAAACGCGAATTACAATGTTTTAAGTAGAAAATGAGAAACGAAATTCACAATTGAAATTTAAGAATATGTAGAAATTGTTAGAAAAAACTTAGAAATTGGAACACGAAATCCTAATAACAAGTTACCGAATACAAAAAAGAACGAGGGTTGCAATTTTCTAAATAAAAAATGAGAAACGAAGAGTTTAAATTCCCGAACAGAAACAGAAACACAAATTAAAATTTTCGGAATAGGGTTTCCTAAACGGATTTTAGCTTCCACATTACAGAGTACACAAAGAGAAAGAATCATAATATCCAGAATAGAATATTTTCGGAATAAAATTACCGGAATTTCAATCACAAATTATCTAATATAAAAACGAATAGATATTGCAACTTCCAAATTGAAAATGGGAACTGAAGTATGGAATAAAAATAGATGCGGGAATGGCGATATGCGGAATCCGTCATCCGAAATTTTAAACAACTTGAACTAGGCCTTAAGTTTCAAAAGTTTGTTGTACGTTTAGTATCGACTGTGAGATTAATTTCTTTCCAAGGATATTGCACGTCAGTTTTCTTTTCAAGAGTCATTTATTTTAAAAATACGTATAGTCATTTTTCTATAATAAACATGTTTCGTTCACTATACGCTGAACCTCTTCAGTATTTACTGTATACCTAATCATTGTACATATATTATTATATACAACATTAAATAAATAAATAAGAGGATTGCAGATACTGTTAGTCACTTAGTTAAAATATAAATCATATTTGCTAAATTGCAATTGTCGTTATCCTTAACGATTTAAATTCAGATTTAAAATTACCGAATACAAAGAAACTGGAATTACAATTACTGGAATAGAAATCTAAAAACGCGAAACTTACCATTTGGTCGTGGGGTAAATGCATAGGATAGGATGGTTGGGTCAGGTGAGGTGGGCCATATCCGCTGTAGGGTGGTTGAACTCCTCCACCTCCGCCCGTCCAAGGGTCTCCTGGACCTGTTCCCGCCGCATTCCCATCTGAAAATGCATATTTTCATTAAAGTTTACATATCGTGAAAAGTAAATCGATCATTATAATCGAGTAACTATGATTTTTTTTATTCAAAACAAACGCGTTGTTTGGTATTTTGATAATTCTGGTCTCGGACCACCGTGACGGAAAAAGAAACCAAAGGTGAAAAGCACGTGCCGTTCACTGACCGTGGAACGCGCTGCACGTGCTCAACGCTTCAGTGATTCGACGACTAAACAGAGTCAAAAAGCCGCATCTCTTTAATGTTACCTATTCAACGTCCAATTAGCGCTCACATCAAGGTCGCACGCTTCAAGCGAATAATTTTCTCATTATAACTATTTTCCTTCAAAATTAACATTACATTTTTCATTCTTTACAAATACACCCAAAGTATTTTTATTCCATCTTTGCGTTCTTTTATTATTTATCGAAAACAGCTTTTCTTTATCATCCATATATTCTGCTTTATCTTTGTTTCATGTCTCTCCGTTAATCTCAAAAACTCATAAAAACCTATTTTCAAAACTCTGTCCAACAAAAATAGTCCCGAGTTTACGAACTTTTAAAAGCCGCCCCAATCAGAGAAGTTTTACTAGTTCTGCGATGATTGGCCCGTATCTAAAAATAAACTGCCACAAAAAAATGCGGGAAATTGCTCAATTTTTTTCTCGCGTTTTCACGAGCCATCAGAGTTTGCAGTTAAGAATGCAGTGCAACCCAGTGGCACTGAACATTAGGCTATTAAGCAATAAAAACTACTTACGATTATTGTTAAAAAATACTAGAGGACAATAATTTTCGACATAAAAAAAGGACCCTGATTTACGAGTGTTTTTCTCTTCATTTTTTCAACTTTATCCATAAAAAAATCACGATTCGCCAATAGGCGCTTTTACGAAAAGGCCGGGGTCATAACTCAACTTGGAAAGAACGGCAATAAGCTTCCTGTATTTCTTGATACTTTGCTCGGTGTAATTTTGCAGAAAGCCGGAAACTAAGCCAAACTGAAGAGACACTTCCAGCAACAACTGAACGATCAATGCTTGACCAAAGTTTTCACTCCTGTATCAAATACTGATTTCAACCAATTGCCGAATACTGATACAAAAACAAAAGTAGAGTTTAAAAAAAATTATTAAAGAAAACAAGTGAAAGCTAGAACAAAAAATGAAATTTGATTGAAAATAAAAAGAAAATATATGTATGTACTCACTCGGAAAAGATTCTATTATTATAGAAAGGTCGTTCCCTTAAATCTTGAAAAGGAGAGTCGAGAATTGAAAATACAAGATAAAATATTTTTCTTTCTCCTTGGTTAGAGGGTTTTTCGCATCGTTTTTTGGGAATGTTTCTTTTTATTGTTAAAGGGGAAGGATCGATTATCGGGAATTGCAAATATTGATCGCGGTAGGTTTCCTTAGTCCTGCGCATTTAATCTATCGACGAATCCCTTTGTCAGAGGCAGTTTCACGGACGGCGGAACTTTCTCCAATTTCCTAAACTCTTTCATCCCTTTATTCTATTCCCTGACCCTTCGATTCGATCTCATCCATCTAACGCCGAAGGAATTAAAAAAAAAAACATGATCTGTTCCGGAAATACCAGAAAAGGACCAACCATCGCATATTCATGAGTCTTATTTCGATTTTAATTTTTGATCCTGTTCATTAGTGAGATACATATTTGGCCAACTAGACTTTTTGTCCTCTAAAATGTACGAAATTGAGTTTTTCAAACTTACCAATATAGTAGGAATCCGCGTAGAGTGCGGCAGCCTTTGGTGAAGTGTATCTCGGAGAATCCTGTCCGAATTCATCGGAGCCATACTGAAAAAAAGAAACAAGTTTATTACGGAGAACTCAACACTGCAGGCATAAATTATTATACTAACATTAATTACAATTGCAAATGCTTTCTGATAAAAATTATATTAAATAGATTATGTTGAACTTTGCCACGTTGCAGCAACGAAAAAATAATATAATGATCAATTTTTTTTTATAAAATTGTGGGCATTGTGCCCCTGAACTTTAAAAAAAAATTTATCCTCAAAACACATACGGAACTTACTGTTAAAAAGGAAAAAATACCCCCCTCCCCCAAAATAAAAATACGAAAATGCACCTAGGAGGTTTTCCATAAAAAACATAGCCTACTTTTTTGGGAGTTTTAACCCCCCCCCCCTCCCCATACATTAGCGCCGTTTTTTCCTCTTAGAGTAGCGTTTAGTTTGACCCCCCGCCCCTCTTAAAACCTACGTGTATTGTTCCCCTAAAACTTAAAAAAAAACTTTAGCCCCAAAACACGTCCAAAACCCACGGTTTAAAAGGATAACGACCCCCCCATAAAATAAAAAAAATTATCAAAAATGCACCTCATTCAGTAAACAATTTTTTTATTGCATGTATTGTGCCCCCAAAAATTTAAAAATAAGTTTTATCCCCATACACATCTGGAACCCACTGTTAAAAAAGTAAAACGACCCCCCAAAACTAAAAGAAAATTATTAAAATGCACCTAATTCGATGAACAATTTTAATATTACTTAAAGTAGCTCGAAATGTGTCTCTGAAGCATTAAAAAAAGTTTCATCCTCAATTAAATTCGGAACCCTTAACTTGAAAAGTAGAACGATCCCCTTCCCAACACCAAAAAATTAACAAAATGCACCTTATTCAGTAAACAATTTTTTTATTGCATATAGTAGCGTGCATTCTGGCCCCAAAACTTTAAAAAAAACTTTCATCTTCAAAACACATCCGAAACCCACTGTTAAAAGGGAAAAATGACCCTCCAAAATTAAAAAAATTTATTAAAATTCACCCAATTCGGTGAACAATTATAATATTTCATTAAGTAGTTCGAAAAAATTTTCATCCCCAATTAAATTCGGAACCCTTAACTTGAAAAGGAAATGACCTTCCCAAAACCACAAAATTAACAAAATGCACCTTATTCAGTAAACAATTTTTTTATTGCATATATTGTGCCCCCAAAAATTTAAAAATAAGTTTTATCTTCAAAACTCATATGGAATCTACTGTTCAGAAAGAAAAACGACCCCCAAAACTAAAAAAACTATTAATGTGCACCTAATTCGGTGAACAATTTTTTTATTGTATGAATTTTTTATTCCATTGTGCCCCCAAAACTTTAAAAAAAGTTTCATCCCTAATGCAATAAATAAATTGTTCACCAAATTATGTGTATTTTCATATTTGGGGAGAGGGGGGTGGTTTTTTTTTCAAATTAAGGGTTCCGAATTTAATTGGGGATGAAACTTTTTTGATTGTTTCCGGGACACTTTTGATGCTACTTTATGCAATAAATAAATTGTTCACTAAATTAGGTGCAATTTTAGAATTTTTGTCAGTTTTGGGGCCTCGTTTCTCCCTTTAAACAATGGGTTCTAGATGTGTTTTGGTGATGAAACTTTTTTTTAAAGTTTCGGGTGCACAATGAACGCAACTTTATGGAATAAAAAAATTGTTCACTGAATTAGATTCATTTTGATTATTTTTTTGGAGGGGGAGTCGTTTTTCCTTTTAAATTAAGGGTTCCGAATTTAATTCTGGATGGAACTTTTTTTATAGTTTCGGAGGCACAATGCCCATCATTTTATGAAAAAAAAAAAATTGTTCACTATATTTTTTTTTATTTTCTTTGCTCTATTACTGCAACGTTGCAAATTTCAAGATCATTGAAATAGGATAATTGAAAAACAATGAGGAATTACAAGAAACGTAAAGAAAAGAATGTATGGATAAAAATAAAGGTTAAAGGAGGTATAACATCGGTTGTTGTCATAAAATACAAAATGCTAGCGATAGAATGATAAATGGATAAATGATGTTATGGATTACAGAGTGGAATAGGAAATTCAATATATAGCTAAAGTTACGGAATATAAGGTAAGAACGGGATAGGGATAATAATATACAGATAAAAGTAAATTAAAATAACGGAATCCAGAAGGGAATATTGAATCAATATATTGCAAACACAATGTGAAGATTATGTTACTTTCAAACAAACAGTTGATTTATTAAACTATTCAAATAAACTGACCAATATTTCGAGAATTGCGGGAATGATATAAAGGAAATTAATGTTAATTATTATTTACTAATTGTAAAATATGAATCGTCTAAAATTACGCTTTCCACATGCTGCTAAGATTTCATTACATTCCTAAAACAAATATTTTCCGGAATTCGTGAAGAGCTAGGAAACCCGTAAAAGTAATAATTAATGGGTCAACAGAAGAGTTGTTTTCATTTGGGGAAAATTGTCAGAAGCAAAGTCTCTTTAAATAACGTTTACAGCAGTTTCGAGAGGATGTTTGACTTGTTCAAGGGTGTGTAATGTTTCAATGAGATGGAGATTCCACCCCATAGGTTTGTTTTCCTTCACACGTGTTTGTGGCACGTGTCGGATTGATTGTCAAACCACCTCACTGATTATATTTTTCTCTATTTTCCATCATACGGTAATTAGAGCATTCAAATCTGTGGAAGTTGGAATCACGATTAAAAAAATTTCGACGAGGGTAACATTTTTCTAGAAGAGAGAATAAACAGACTATCGAGTTGCGTAACTCAGAATCGTAGTCATGTTTTTCTCTCTCTCTTTCACTCCAGTTGCTCTAATTAAAACGAACAAAACGCTCGATATTCATTTAGAGTAAATATTTGACAAGCGTATGAATGCTTCATGTTTATGCCAAACGACCTCTGTTGAATTCGCTTTCAAGGATAATGTGAAGACAAAGTAAACACGCTGCCGATAATAATGTAAAAAGATATTGAGTGCTTGGTGACAAAAATTATAAATTACAAAATTTTGTATTCTCTCCGAGAATTGTATTTCATTAAAAGTGGATAATACACCATTTTTATTCACTTTATGCTCCGAGGCAATGTAATTGTAATTATTAAAATTATCTTTTAATTGCAAACTGTAATGACGCATCAAGAAATAACAAACAAAAAAAAAATTAAACATTGGGAAAAAATCAAGGACAGGAACAAAAGTTTACAGCTAGAGAAACAAGAGCAAAGCGTGAAATCATTATTTAATGTGATTTGGTAGCAAAACGTCTGCTTTTAATAGCTTCTCGAAAACGACATCAACGATGACAGTATCAAGTCGTTAAATTTTAGCGGGATAATTGTTCCATTTCAATTTAATGATCCTGTTATATGCGCTCAACTAGTTCAGATTGTTCAGGCAACTTAAAATTAAACCATAAATCATTTTAAAACAAAAACAGCCATTAGGAACTATCAAATGTTTTAATTGACAGCAATAAAATGCAAAAACCCTTTTAATTTTTACCACTATTTTTAAATCCTTTTTCGCTTTTCTAAAGTTCTATAAAAACATTTTATTTGCTTATAAAAAAAATGTAACTGTTGTTGTAAAATATTGATTAGCAAGAAATCATTAATTTTTTTATTATTTTACTGTTAATGTTTTTAAACAAATATAACTTGTGGCAAAGATAAAAGGATATATTAAGTTTTTATTCCAGTAAAACTGTAGTATTATTTTTCATCATTGCAGTTTGGGCATTCCAAACATTACGGTAAAATTAATGGATATGTCATTGGATCTACATGTTTACCTACAGAAGGAATACTAATAGGCTTACTCAATTTAGAATGAGCACAGAAGTCTCTTTTTATTGGAGGCTCACCATCTTTATCAATAAATACGCAACAGCTTCTTCATTTGTTGTAGGATAATCGTATCAATTTTTATCTAATCTATCTTCTCGTTTTATATAATACTTTAAGGTAGTGTGTTAGAGTTAATAAACAGTAAAAAAGGAACTCATAAAAATTTTTTTTCTCTCAAATCTTTAAAGGATTAACATTTTTCATACTTTATTATTTTTATTCCAATTTTTTAAGAAATTTTTTCACCTTAGGAGCTTTCCATATTTTTTACGATTTTTGACCACCTCCCCACTCTGAGTAGCCAAGGGTAGCCTTTCACTTACCCCCCCCCCCCCCCACCTCAACCATTTTTAAAACGTAGCTTAAAGGATAAATTTTTCAAAAGCTGAAAAGACTGTTTTTAAAATTTCATTGACATCAATATAATATATTTAAAATATAAATAATTTTTCTTATAACAGAGGTAGAGATCAGATATCACCACGCAATAAAATATTTTGAAAAAGCACCAAACAATAATATACGCAGCCGCGCAAATTTGAATAAAAAATAAAATAAAGTAAAAAAAGCCTAGGTTATTTAATGTAGTACCCCCGCCCCCACTCTAATTAGCATACCCCCTTCAAGGGGTCTTCCATAAAAAAAGTTCCACTGTTAGGGGGGGGGGGGGGGGGTCGAAAAATGCAACTATTTGTAACAAAGGGGAGGATAGTTTCAATTTAGAACGTTCGTATTTTTGTCTTTATTCTGATTCTTGATTCTAAATTATTCTAATTTTTTTTGGACATTGAGTCTTTTAATTTGAAAAGTCAGCAATAGATGTCGCAGCAGAAAGCGAGGCCGATAAGTTAGATATTTATACAAAAATATGTATTATCTTAAGAGTCTGTTGTTACGACAAAATAAAAACAATTTGATTTAATTAATACATGAAAAAAATTTTGTTTTTTGAGGGGGGTTGTTGTCATTCGCAACCAAGTGCAACATATGGGGGGGGGGTCGAAAAAACCCGAAAATTGGTGTAACCTTCTTTATAGATGACCCCAAAATGTACATTTTTATTAATAGAAAAATTATTTTTTCAAATAACAATTAAAAGTAAAAAGTATAGTGTATATACGATCTTAGGAAGAGATTTAGAATAAAAATTTACAATTTTTTCAATTTACATTTCTAAAAACCACATTTCTATTAAAAATGAAAACTTAAAGGGTTAAAAAAAATTACAAAAAAAAATGTTAAAAACCGTATTTTACTGCTTTTAAACTGTAATATCACCTTAATTTCTTTACACAAAAAAAATTGTACTGGAGCCGCTACTGCAGTCGAAAAATTTCTTTATTCATTTAACTTCACCGTATAAAAGTTATTTAAATAATGGGTTAAATTTCCAACCCCCCACCCCACGATTTTAACGAAACTTGTTGAGACTTACGTATTTTGATGCTGCTCTGATTACGAAAATAATAGTGAAAATTGCCGAAAATTTTATTATTATGGTAAAAACCACAAAAAACTGCCATAAATCACGATTTTTTTTTGCTATTATCTCATAAAATAATCAAAATTTCAAAAAAATATTTTGGACAAAAGTTGCATATCTTATAAAAATACACATTTTATGTTGTACGCATTTTTTCATAAAAATAAATAGTTTATGAGAAAAATGGGGTTGAAACGGGGGAGGGGGGGGGTTGATTTTATAAAATAAATACTAGCGTACACTCAATTGGTGGTTCAGTTTTGTACAGAGTTGCCGTGGGGTTCAAGTACCATAAAAAGTTAAATTTATTTAACAGATACGGGACGGGGAGAGGGTGTGCAATAAAAAAGTGAAATTTTTCTAAAATGCATACAAGGGGGTTGGGGCGCTATAAAAAGTTAAACCGGGTTTAAAATAAGATTACGTACCTATCATTTGTTTATTTTTAAAATTTTGAATATTTTACTAGATAATAGTGAAAAACCCGTGTGATTGTGGTAGTGTTTTATGGTTTTTACCACGATAATCAAATTTGTGTCAATTTTCACCATTATTTTCATAATCAGCGCATCAAAATACGTAGACAGGCATACCAAGTTTTATTAAAATCGGGTAGAAGGGGGGGGGGGGGGTTTAGAAATATACCCGAATAATGAAATTTTTCGATTCAGACAGGTGCTGCACCAAAATTTATTGTTGTATATTCTAAACTTTATTTTTTGACAAACGTCCCATGTTCTTATTTTTCAACTTCATACATCATTTTATATGCTTTTGCACAAGGTTAAATTTTTGTCACCAGATTATTTAACTTCTGTAATCCAAACTTTATCTAATGTATTATCATTTCGATAGTGACATTGTTATCTTTGCGACTTTGTGTCTATAAATCCACATGATAGTAATTCATTTTCATTGTGTAATTCACACGTATAACGGTTTTGATCACAAATTAGAGAAAAATTATGTGCGTAGTAACTCGTCATATTTGTGGCCGAAACGTTTGCAGAAATCTCTTAATTTTTACTTTTCAGGTACTGATCCCAAAGCCAATTAAATATTTCAGTTGTTTATACAACACTAAATATTTTTCTGATGGTCAATATAACGAACTCGACATACAACATTATGTCATCACTTAATAAAACTTTTATACTGGTCATACGATCAAATTACGTCTATACACTGCTTTAAACGCAGACAAAAATCCACTATGAATTTTACTTTTATCAAAATAATTTCTGTAGATCTATTCCATGTTTTTCTAAACTTAATGTTCTTCACTTAGTGCAACATAAACAATCTTCTGATCCAGGTTCCTAGAAATGTTCCGATTTGTAATAAAGGTCAACAAGTGTTATCTTGTACCGAACATAATGACGGTTGCAAAAAATATGTTCAGACAAAATCGTTTCTTTATTCCCGGTGTTATTTTTCACGTTATGAAGGTAATCAGAATCCAATGATTACAACCAGATGTGATCTTAAATTTAAATTCTCTCGTAACACATTCTTAAACGAGTTTTAAACCGAATCTTAAAATCGAGAAGCCAACATTCGATATTTCCATTCGTGCTCGCAAGATCATAAGCACCCGGCATTAAAAACTACAGATCACTAAAATCGCAATTGAAATTTGTTTTAGAAGAATTAGATTGTAGAAAAGTACCATTTTGTAGGAGGTGTAGTCAGTGGGATTGACGAACATGATGCGTTTGGTATTTGTCGAAAGAGAGATGTGGCAACAGTGCACCAATTCAGCTACCGTCGGAGGAAGATGCACGCAGTCAGGAGCGTCGACACGAGTAGTGGCACAACATAGCAGAAACGGATACGAGACGGCTAGCCACGCGACTAAACCGACCGCCACTCACCATTCAATTTCGCATTTCTCTTTTTTAGCAACTCCGCACACAAGTTCCAACCTTCCAGCGAGCGTATTTCCGCCCCAATTTAACTGGCGATGATATATGATAAAATATTCCGCAGACTTCCTCGGCAGTGCCACCCCCTCCTTTCCCAACTTTCCACACGAAAAGTAAACTTGCCAAAGCTTCCCTAACGCGAATACTATGACGGGCAAGACGCGAAGGTCCGAAATTTAACGCTCATGAAAAAATCGTTGCAAGACTCCACTATTCGAGGAAATATAAGTTCAAATTCAGAATTAGACATAAATCCACTTGTTCCTCTCGACAATTAGAGAGATCACTTGAAAATCACTTGTCAAAGTGTCACTGTAGCACTCCGAATCGCGCACGAAAGAAACACAATAATTGAACTGAAGGCAACGAGTGATTAATAATCCATCCGATTGGAGGATGAAAGTTTCCAACAGCGGGGATAAAAAAGTGGACGTTGGGAAGGGACGAAACTAACCTCTAAGAACGAAGGACTACGCACGACTGCCTTTCTCCATTCTCCAACTTTACAGTTTGACTTGAACCGCAGGGGCGAGAGGAGTGGGGCGGCAGGTCGACCAATCGGACGCCTCCACACCCCCTTCCCAGCCGAAGAATAGAGAAACATAGAGAAGAGCAAACCTCGTGATTCGTGACGGTCGTGTTCCTCTTCTTTCTTTGTCTTTCCTCTACATTCTGCCGCAGAACATACATGCTTCTAGTCTCCGAGTTTAGAGATCTGGCTGATAAGCGTTCGGAAAGAAAGATGTATGTGGACATACAGGGCGATTATCGTTTGTCCAACATCGCGCCCAATCACCTACTACACAATGTAAACGATTCGCGATTTCGCTGCGTTCCACTACAAATACCCATTCAGGCATCAGAAGATGCTTTCCATATGTCATTAGCTGTTCGCCACGAGACGCTTTCTCAACAAAACTGTTGCGGCTCTCCTCTGACGCACTTTACAACAGTGCTGCCAGATGTTCGGATTTTTTAATATTTAAATAAAAATGCTCATTTCTGTGAATTTAAGAATATCAAGGACGTCAATTTTTAAAATAAACGAACATAAGAAACGTTTTGGAATTTTGTGGAAAGTATTTTTTTAAGGGATAATAAGCACTTCAGATAATTCAAGATACTTCACAGTAATTCAAGACACTTCAGACTAATACATGATACTTCAGGGTAATTCAATTTACTTCAGATAATTCAAGATATTTCAAAATAATTCACAGTAATTGAAGATATTCGAAATAATTCAAGATATTTCAAAACAATTCAGAGTAATTCATCATACTTCAGATAATTCAAAATACTTTAAAAGTAATTTATCATACTTAATGTTAATTCAATATAGTTCAGAGTAATTCAAGATATTTCAAGATACTTCAGAGTAATTCATCATACTTAAGGTTAATTTACCATAGTTCAGATGTTTCACCATAGTTCAAGATATTTCAGATAATTGAAGATACTTTACAGTAATTCAAGATACTTCAGATAATTCAAGATATTTCAAATATACTTCAGAGTAATTCATCATATTTAAGGTTAATTCATCATAGTTCAGAGTAATTCAAGATATTTCAGATAATTCAAGATACTTTAGATAATTCAAAATATTTCAAAATAATTCAAGATACTTCACAGTAATTCAAAATATTGCAAAATAATTCAAGATACTTCACAGTAATTCAAGGTATTTCAAAATAATTGAAGATACTTAACAGCAATTCAAGATATTTCAGATAATTCAAGATACTTTACAGTGATTCATGATACTTCAAGGTAATTCAAGATTCTTCACATAAATAAAGATACTTCAGAGTAAATCATAATATTTTAGGGTAATTCAAGTTACTTTAGATAATTTAAGATATTTCAAAATAATTCAAGATACTTTATAGTAATTCAGGATATTTCAAGACTCTTCAGAATAATTCATCAAACTTAAGGTTAATTCATCATACTTCAGATTAATTCAAGATATTTCAGATAATTCAAGATACTTTACAGTAATAATACTTTACAGTGAGTGGATAAAATAAAAAATAAAATAACAAAATTCAAGATACTTTAGATAATTCAAAATAATTCAAGATACTTCACAGTAGTTCTAGATACTTCAGATAATTCAAGATACTTGAGAATTATTTATGATATTTCAGGGTAATTCAAAATACTTCATAGTAGTTCAAGATACTTCAGGGTAGCTGAAGATATTTCAGTTAATTTAAAATACTTCAAAATAACTCAATATACTTCGCAGTAATCCAAGATACTTCAGATGATTCAAGATATTTCAGATGGTTTAAGATACTTTACGGTAATTCAAGATACTTTAGATAATTCAGATAATTGAAGATACTTCACAGTAATTGAAGGTATTTTAAGATACTTTAGAGCAAATCATCATACTTCAGGGTAATTAATGATACTTGAGGGTAATTTAAAATACTTAGAATAAATCAAGATAATTCAGATAATTCATGATATTTTAAAATAATTCAAGATACTTCACAGTAATTCCAGATACTTGACAGTAATTCAAGATACTTCAGAGTCATTCATCATACTTCAGGGTCATTCACGATACTTCAGATAATTTAAGATACTTCAGAATAATTTAACCGCATACTTTACGATCTATTAACCTCTCAGATCATCCATGAAGAACGTTCCACCAATTTTCGAGGTTTTCGACCCCACTCCTTTTCTATGTTCTACTTGATGCAAATTATGACCCCCCACCCTTAAATAGAACGTTAAAAACGCAACCCCCCAAAAATTGCTAACTTTTTATCATGTATTTATCATGTATTCTCTTTTATTTTTTCCTGATGAATCTAAAATTGTAATTGTCAGTTTGGCTCATAGGTTTATGATGTAATCTCAAAACAAAATTCATTTGCCTTTACTTCGTTTTTTTGATCAGATTTTGATTTTTGATTTTGACCACTGTTTTCAATTTAACTCAAAAATTTATAAAAAATCTGGCAATTCTGACCACGGACTCAGATTTAGGAGTGAAAAATACATAAAAATATAATATCACAGGGTACCAAACAAAAATTTTCTGTTCAGGTTTAATTGGTGCTTTTGAGCACTTTTTTTGAGATTATCGCAAATTTTTTTTTGCTAATTTGACAATTGTGGCTCAGATTTAATTTTTAACAATTAGAAAATCTAATATAGAGACTTTTTTTTGCAAAAAATAACAAAAATCGACAATTTTAGTTTTTTTTTGAATATCAGAAAAAGTGGCAAGAATTGTTTTAACTTTAAAATATGAATTATTTATTACATAAAATTAAAAATAGTAGATGAAAAAAAAAAGAATAACAATTTTGAAATTTTAAACCATGACATAATTTTATCATTCTAATTAAAATAATGAAATTGGGGTTTTTCAGGAGGGTTTTATTGCATAAAGGGGAATGGGGGTCCCTGATAAATCCCTTCACGATTGTTCTAAATTCAAAATGTCGGATTTAATATGGTGGAAAAATACAAAATTTCACAACTTTTTGAAATTTGTTATGTGGGGGTTTTTGGGTTCGCTAAATAGGAATTTTTTCAACGATTTTTCTAAATTCAAAATGGCGAATCCAATAAGGCGAAAAAAAAAATAAATTTTTAAAAGAAATTTGTATAACTCAGTACAAAAAAAATATCTGTATTTTTTGAGTAACTGATTACCGATCTGGTGTCAGGAAAAATTCAAAATGTCAGGATAAAATGCAAAAATTTTTAACAAAATTGATTACAAAATTAATTCTTGTAGTCCCATAAGGAAACTGAGTAAGAATCAGTAAAAAATTATTATTATTAGAATCAAAAAGAAAATTTTCACTTATTTAAATATTCTTTCATACGAAATAAAAAATAATAAAGCACGACTTCCTCGGATGTGAAAAGTATTTACGATATGCAGTTGTAGAGACGAGCAGCTCTATTAATAGCATTTTAAAATTTGACGACAATTTACTAGCGGACACTTAACGAGTGACTAGTTTACGAGATTTCCTTTCATGAGGGCAGTTTATGAATGATTAGTTCTTTAGTATTTAGAGAAAGAACTTGCAATAATAGTGATTTATCGACACCCTAAATCTCAAACTTATTCTTCCATGTCCCATCACGCATTGAGAAATTTCAATAAAATCATCACTATTTTTAAATCGAAAAAGCATTAATGTTTTTTATATAAAAAAAAAAAAAATTTTCTCATTGTTCAGAGACAAAATATTTGCCTAAATAAATTCTATTTTGACATTCATTTTACTATTTTTCATTTGGCATAAGACCAATCAGAGCCAAGAATATATTGCCGCGAAACTTAAAATAAAATCCAAGCGTATTTTTGTTTTTGAAGTTGGCGCCAATTTTGATTTTGTGCCAAATAAAATTGAAAAAGACAAAATAATGATAATTAATTAGATAACGATATTTGGATAATTAAAAGACGAAAAATAAATTTGAAAACAAAATGATAAGAAAATTAATAGTTGTAATAATAATGAAAACTGAAAAGAATGAAAAGAATGAGAAAAGAAGCAAAACTGTGGATCTTTAAGAGGAAGGGAATCATTAGCATGAAACAGGAGACACAAATGGTTAACTCATTTAGAAAAAAGAGGGAGAGAGGGGAAATAAGTGAAAAAGCGTGAGCGCTTCGTGTGGAGATCGGAATCGAAAGGGGCCGACGGAAACTGGTTTTAGCGAGGCGCGCGCGCGCCTCCGCTCTTTCATTCTGAGCCAGTGCGCTCAACGGTTTACTCCTTGCTGCGATTAATCCGACTACAGCTACACTATACTACTCGTGCACCACTTATTAAGCCCACGTCCACATGATGCCATACCAAACGATAGCATCAATACGCTCATTCCTCTCACAATTATACTCTTCACTTTTAACATCCAAGTGACACAATTTTAAATATCCCAATCAATTTAATCACGATTCTCAGAGATCCCAACTTCTATTCGTTTAACTTCGAATTAAGTCAATTAATTATAATTATCTCAATGTACCTCGATTCTTCAATCAATTGAAATTTCAATAAATAAAAAATTGTAATTTTCCTCATCAGTTAAGAAATGTCCATTTTTTCGGCTAGTGCACAGAAGGAAAATTTAAAATAAAATTTAATATAAGATTTATTAAAAGAAGACTATTCAAGACCTACTGGTAAAAACTAATTGGTTTACTTTTAAACTGTTAGAGTGAAGAAAAGAAAATTTAATAGTGACTATATTAATATACAAAATTTAGTTTTAATATTTAATATAGTCACTATTAAATTCTCTTTTCTTCACTGTAAGAGTTTAAAAGTAAACCAATTAATGTTTCCCTGTAGGAATTGAGTACACTGAGAAAAATGGATGTTTAACCTTAACATCTGGATGTTAACGCTTAACATATTTATCACTTAACATAGGGACAGCTATCTAGATGTTCAGGGTTAACATCTACATATTAAACTTTAATATCTAGATGTTAAAATTTAATATCTTAGATGTTAACCTTTAATATTTAGAGGTTAAGCGTTACTATCTTGTTTTAAACATCTAATTCTAAACATACATTTTTCTCAGTGTAGTCTCCTTTTAATAATCTTATATTAAATTTTATTTTAAAATTTTTTCCAGTGTGATGGAAATTGTTATTTTCCTTACAAGTTTAAAAATGTCCATTTTTTACACTAGTGACGAAAATGATCATTTTTTTACCAGTGACGGAAATGTCACTGGTCCATTTTCGTCAGTGTAACGAAAATGGTCATTTTTCCACTAATTTAGAAAAATGTCCTCTATAAATCTGAATTAGTAGTTTTCTACTAAACAATTAGTAAAAAGCGTACTATTTAATAGTAGATCACTTTTCGCCAATTCATTAGTAAAAAACTGCTATTAATTCAGATTTAGAGAGTCAGTTTCACTATTAGTTTAGAAATAATTAAATATTAATTTTTTCCACTGGTGACGGAAATTGTTTTTTCCCAAACCAATAAAGAAATGTCTATTTTACACACTAGTGACTAAAGTGGTGATTTTCTACACTAATGGCTTAAATGGTAATTTTCCAACTGAGCATCAAGGGGGGATGGGTTCCCAAAATGTTGTCACTTCATACAAAATTGTTTTTTTATCCATTCAAAAATGCTGACATGAGGAAGGGGGTGGGGTCCAAAACCTCTTAAAATATGCTTAAGTAATTCTTGAGGGGCCGTTCAAAAAAATACAGAACGCTTATAGGGGGGTCAGAAAAAATGAACTTTTGCATGTACCATCCTTTACACAGGGGGTGGGGGGGTCAAAATAGATCCATAAAAGTGTTACGTATTTTTTTCAACGGCCCCTAAATGGTCACTTTATCGACCAGTTTAAAAATGTTCATTTTTATCACCGGTGACTAAAGCGGTAATTTTTCTCACTAGTGACGAAACAGATCGATTTTCCCAACAATTAAAACATGTCCATTTTACTCGCCGTTGACAAAAATTTTTACATTTCCCAATGGTGACGGAATTGTCTTTATCTTAGCTACACTGAAAGAAATAATTTCACGGTACTGACATAATTATGGATAAATCACCCATAATATATTGCTAATATAGATACTGCCATAATATATTTGTCTTTTAGCCATATGACTGGTGAAACTGCGATGTATATTTTTAGGTTAGAAGAACTGTCAGTGGCGCACCGATGCATTATGGGATATTCATTCATATAGTATTCAAAGTTCTACAAAAACTGTCAACAATAATCATATGGCTGATAAAGCTAGAGTATTTCTTTCAGTGTATTGTCAAAAATTATAATTTACCACACCAAAAGCGAAAATAGTATTTTTTCTCATTGGTAAAAATAAATTATTATTATTATTATTATTATTATTATTATTATTATTATTATTATTATCATTATTAATAAAGATGATGATGATGATGATGATATCATTCTTATTATATTACTAAATATTATATCAGAAAATTTGCACATTTAAAATGATTAAATTAATAACATATAACTTTTTTTTCTTATAAAATTAAAGCGGACCTTATGTGAAACAGGAAATGTCTATATTTTCATGACGAGGCGCTATATTGAGACATCCGAGAGCGTCCGAGAGAATATCGAACTAAACTAAATCAATGTAGGACATTTATATTGGTCTAGAAAATTGCTGACTGCCGCTGCGTGGACACTCGGGGAGTATTAAGATTTCTGATCCCACCTCGTAAGACGAGCGGACATTTTTATTATTACACGTTTTCCTATTCTCTCGCTCTCTCAAGAACTGTAAAAAAAATTGAAATACTGCGTCGTCAAATGCCATCTTCTTTTTCCATAAAATTCAAATTGAAAACCGCAGAAATTTATTACCATTATTACAGAATATTATTGTACACAAATATTGGAACAATATTGAGAGTAAAGAATAAAATAACAAATGTCCCGACATGAAATTCAATCAACCAACAATAAGCTTTTAACAAACAAGTATCGATAATATTACAATTTTTTTTTAAATTTTCCGTTTTTCATGAAAATAAAATTTGTAGCCGTAAAGTCTTTCTTCCCTGAATTATAATGATCTAAGTAAGTGTTTTGCGAATTGGTGACACGTGAAAGGAAGTTGAACACAACTATATTACAATGCAAGGGATAGTAAATTTAAAGTAAAAAAAAAAATATATTAGTGTCATGTTGATCAGGTTGTTAATTGTCAAGACGCTTCTGCCGATAGTTCCAGGTGCCTTAGACTTTTAGACCCTCAACTATTCAAGGTATTATTTTCTCCCTCGAGAAACCGTGGGAACTCTCATACCCACATAAGCTGACTTGGCCGATTAATCACTTATCAGCGCCTGGATCTGACTATTCGATTCTAACTAGAAAATCGTCCATATTCCCCTTTGAAGGTTGCAATTTCTCAAAATAGATTCCTAATCGTCTTCCGTAATTGAAGGTTAATTGTTCAACAATTCACAGTTGAGCATAATTTTCCTTAAACTGTTCATTGATGGTACAAAATTTGTTTAATAGTTGCATGACATTACTGATCAATATCCATAGTCGCACGTTACTACTATTAATTATTGTTACTCGAAATTTACCCAGTTGTATATTTATGTTTTATTATAATGATCCAAAAATGTACAGAAAAAATAATTTTTTGAAATGTTTTGCCCCTAACCTTAAAAAAGTTTCAAAATCGAAAAAATATCCCTTTTTTTAAATCGGACAATATTTAAGGGTAGCCTTTGAAATTACCCATTGATTTTACTTGTTAAAAACGCACTTTTTCGTAAATTCATTATAAAATTCTTGAAAATCAGGTTTAAATTTTGAACTCATTACAGTTTTTCTTCCCTTTTTTTGGGGGGGGGGGGGGGGTGGGGTAGGATCAAAAAACTCCACCAAATTTTTTTTCCGTACATTTTTGGACCATCCTTTTATTTGTTACATATTAATGTCCACAAAATCAAATTAATGCTCATAATTGTACATTTAAGCCCATATAGTTAAATTTAATGCACACAAACACACAAATTTAGTTGTACACATCCTCGTACGATGGCACACAAATAAAATTGTCCAATTACGTGTTGCCCTAAAATAAAATAATTTTACAAATAAAGGAAGAATCTTCAAGTTGTGGACCGTTCTTTTTTTTCTCTCTATTTTCAATGCGAAACCGATAGATCACGCCCCGACACGATTACAAAGTTGAAAGGTTAACAGCGTTACAAGATGCTTACCCGTTAAAGTTTCCGTTCTCTATGCTTTATTACCCTGGTATTGTTCTCGAGTCGGCGATGTTTCTTTGAAAAAAATGCACGTCGCTATTATTCTCTAATGAGTGTACCTGCGTCTATAGATGACTGATAAACTCTATCAGCCTAATAACACGAGAGAGCCTACTAGATAAATTCCATTGACTAACGATAATATTTATTCATGTCAATAAGCCCCTTAGGCCAACATCAACAACTTTCCTATCGGTCACTTGTATCGTATCAGTCCAATATTTATAAGATGAAAATAATCCCTTTCAATAAAAGAGGCTAACTTTTGTTCCAAGTATAGGCTAATCACACTGGAAATAATATGATTACATTAACCCCACAAATGGATTATTACTTTTTTAAGGTTATGTTAACCCTAAATGTAGTTAAATTTACTATTTCCATGGTTAAATTAACCATTTTTAGGGTTCCGTACCGTTCAAACTGAAGTCTATTAAAACCACTGTGAAATTTAGACCCCCTTCAACTTTTAAACTATTTGAGATGGAGACTTAGAATTCGGTACAAATATGTAATTTTACATGCGATTTATGAAAATCATATGAAAAACGTGATTGAAGCTCATTATCATAGCTTTTTCTAAGAAAAATTGGAAAAATACATTAAAATGAACCCCCCCCCCCCCTCTAGTGGCCAAAATTTCTGACCTAGATAAATAAAACTTGACACGCATATGGAGTTTCACGTGTAGATTACACAAAAAAATAGAGAACTTGATTGGAGACGGTTGTCCTAGAGTTATGATGGAAAAACTTTTTTTTAAAAAAGTGTTCTGCCCCCCCCCCCTCATACATTCACAGTTTTCGACTTAGGGTACTGTAATTTGGTACACATATGTAGTTTTGCGTAAATATTGTACCAAAAATATAGATAATATGTTTGAAGTTTAGGATCATAGCATTGTCAAGGAAATAACAAAATTTTTAGCCAAAAATGCAAAAAATGTTTATGCCCCCCTCCCCCTAGCTGCCAAAGTATTTGACCAAGGTAGATGAAATTTGGCATATATACGTAGTTTGACCTGTAGATTGCACGAAAAATATAGAGAACCAGATTCAAAGCAGTCGTTATAGCGTTGTTAAAGAAAAACTTTTTTGTTTTAAAAAAAAGCGTATTCATCCTCCCCAGGCTTAAAGTGTTTGACTTAAAGTGCTGAAATTTACACAGATGTACACAGATGTAGTTTCTCATGCAGATTACCCAAAAAAGCTCTGATTTGAGTTGATGATTGTTGCGTTATCAAGGAAATAACAAAATTTTTAGCGACAAATGCGTAAAAATTACCATGCCCCCCTTCCCCTAGCGGCTAAAGTATTTGACCTAGACAGATCAAATTTGGAACACTTTTGTAGTTTGACATGTAGATTGCTCGAAAAATTTAGAGAACCTGATTGAAGGCATTTGGGATCTCTTTGTCAAGGAAACAAAATTTTTTTTATAAAAAGCGTATCCCCTACACCCCTAGCTTCCTAATTTTTTAAATTAGAATTCTGAAATTTGGTACTCAGATGTAGTTTCTCAAGCAGGTTACACACAAAATATGAAGAATATTATTTAAATTGATAATTGTAGCGTTGTCCAGGAAATAACAAAATATTCGGAAAAAATGAGAAAAATTACCTTGCCCCCCCCCCCCCTCCCCTAGCGGTCAAAATATTTGACATAGATAGATCAAATTTGGTATACATATGTAATTTGATATGTAGATTGCACAAAAAATACTCAGCTATAAAAAAAATTAAATTTTCTGCATCCTCCTCGTTTTTACCATAAAAACAAGGGTTTATTAATTAAACAAGATAAAAGGACAGAGAATTTAAAAATTCACAATATTGCAATTTATCGTAGGGATATATTTAAGTCGAATGAGAATCGAGACGGTGGAAAGGTGGGCAGGTGCGTAAGACATATGCGGGCTAAAAAGAAACATGTCGCAGGATATTTTTCCTTCTTCTGTTATTACATTATTCCTTTCACTTTAACGATGGGCAGACGTACTCTCGAAAGTGGATTTCCTTGAAACGGCCAACGAGTACCAAAAATGCGGTAACTATTACTTAAAAACACTTCAACATACAGTGTATAACTATTTTTAGTAGGAGTTACTTTGGTATAGTTGATTAAAGTCACAAATAAATTGCACATAATTCTATGCCATTCAACACAGTTGCTTGTAATAGTTAACAAATATTACATATTATTATTATTATTATTATTGTTATTACAATACTACAGATGAGCCTTCGCAGTTATATATAAATAACAGTTGAGAAAATATTTTGACGAAATTTGATATGTATTTAGAGAGCAATAAAGCTTTTTTTGTGCGGTTAGCGACCCTTTGTTTTAACCGACAACGGCTCCCTTGGGTTCAACTGGAAACGAGCGGCTTTAGTTGCAAACGGCAAGATATTTTTAAGCCTCGTGACGTCACGTCCCTCTTTACGACTTAAGATACAGTTCGTGCTTCACGAGCAACGGAATTTTCAATCGTTCTCCAAATAATAGTTGTATTTTTGCAAAATCAAACGTAAACACTTCACTAGTTGAAAATTTCGTCGAATTTCAATGCATTCACCCTCCTGAACATTACTACCAAGTTTCAGAACAATCTATCAATTTGTCTAGAAATTATGACCAATTTTTGAATTTTTTTTAGGGTCAATCCGCACAAACAGATCCATAATTTTGGAAGACTTCGAAGTAAATGCCTTCTAGCAGAGAATTACGGCTTAAGATACAGTTCGTGCTTCACGAGCAACGGAATTTTCAATCGTTTTCCAAATAATAGTTGCATTATTGCAAAATCAAATGTAAACTCTCCGCCAGTTCAAAATTTCGTCCACTTTCAATGCATTCACCCTCCTGAACATTACTATCAATTTTCAAAACAATCTATCAATTTCTTTAGAAATTATGACCAATTTTTGAATTTTTTTAGGGTCATTCCGCACAAACAGTTCTATAATTTTTACAAAAATGGTAGAGTAAATGCTTTCCAGCAGAGAATGTTTCGAGTATAATTGGAATTTATTGGCGAATAAATGAAGTTTTTTCGAGTCCCAGGCCTTTCTTGATGGAAGGTAATCGACATTTAACGGTCCCAATGGTAATTATTAATTCCTACTTGTTTTGTGTCGTCTCTTCTTTGCCATTTTAGTCCTGTCCACGTTGTATCATAGGGGCCAATGGTTTCCCAGGGAAGAACGACCGGTCATTAAGGAAATGCCCTTAGATGGAGAACGCATGTTCTAGCCTCTACCACTTCCGGTAGTACTATTTCAGCAAACCTCTTAGAATATCAATTAAGAAACTGCCAACCCTTCAAATATCACATGTATCACTAATTCTCTTTTATTTTTACCAGATAAAAAAAAATTTGCTATATTTTATAATTTCTGATTTAAAAGTTAGAAAATAACGTTCGTTTATGTATTAAGGCGAAATAAAAATGTTAAGGAATGGGAAAAATTAAGAACATCAAATAAAAAATAATGCACCAATATTTTAAAAATTAATTTTTTAAAAAAAAACGTTACAAAATAAAAAATTCTTTTAAATATAACAATTTTTAATAAATTAATTATTCCCAAAATGTAAAAAAGTTTAAAATAAATTAGAAACAACTCTAAAAAAAAAAATTCTTTAATTTCTCAGATATATTAAACTCCCGGCATTTTCCCATATTTAATTTGACTTATAATTGTGAGTAGTTGCACTTAAAAAAATTGTAAATCACTCAAATATTAATTAAATAGACATATTGATTATAATCATTTTAAAAAAAACAAATTGCATATATTTTTATACATTTATTTCAAAAGACTAATTCCGATTTTAAACCACTTTAAAGCTGTGATTTGAGGCTTGAAAAAACTTGCTAATGTGTCAAAAAGAAGAGTAATATTTAAGCTTTAGCGTGAGCGTTATTTTATATGAAATCGGATCCGTTGTTATGCCGAGACGAGATACCTTTAATCCATTTTAAAACGAGCGGAACATAAACAATGTGCAGTAAAAGGAAATTAATTCATGAAGGGATTAATTTTCAATTTAAATTTAAATTTACGTTTTTCTAAAAAAAAGAAAGCTGAATCCAATTATTAATTTTATTTTCATTTTATTTATTTATTCACTTACTCTCAATCAAGTAATTATTTTTAAATATATAAAAAAATGCTGTGGAATTAATAACTTTGTTGCCAACAAAAACAACTTCTTTGTTTTAAAATTAATTAATATTAAAACAAAGAAGTTGTCTAAAAATATTATGCAGAAATTAGTCATTTAATCGGCTAAAATTGAAATTTCTGTTCATTAAAACAATTAAAGTTTTTATATTTTTATACAAATGTTAAGTGTACAATA
Source organism: Ganaspis brasiliensis (assembly GCA_037103525.1). Classification (NCBI taxonomy): domain Eukaryota; kingdom Metazoa; phylum Arthropoda; class Insecta; order Hymenoptera; family Figitidae; genus Ganaspis; species Ganaspis brasiliensis. The sequence continues at coordinate 87,733 of JAZKLR010000163.1, forward strand.
ATAAGAGAAATAAAAAAATTAGCTATTTTATGCGATAAGAATAGATTAGACAATTAGAATATTTTTTAAACTACGTAAATGTGAATTGAGTGAGTCAGCCAAGTGTGACTAAACAGTGAGTTTAGCTGAGTAGTTCGAAATCTCGAAACAAAGACAGCAATCGATGCAGCAAGAAGTTATAGTTGTCGATAAAGGTCGTGGTACAATTTTTACTTATTTAGAGTCCACCTCTGACGCAGTTTAACTCAACTATTGTTTTAATAGTAAATATATTTATTTCCTTTAATAAGAAAAAAAAAACGAAAGAAAAAACACCAATTTTTCCAGAACAAGAAATTCCCCAAGAATTAAATCAACAATTATTTATTATCCAAGAAAACAGTGAAATATTATATTTAATTTAACTCGACCGATCTTTTATTTAATCTCTGTTAATATAATTCAATTTTTCTATTTTAAAAATAAAAAATTTAAAACATTTCATTATCTCTCATTTAAATTGCAAATCATATTTTAATTTCTTATTGCAAATTTTTAAACATTGTAAAATAATCTGATAAACATTTTTAAATATATTTCAATTTTAATTTGAAAATAATAATTAATTAACAAAAAGATTTCCTTGGGAATTCCATAAAGTAAAATGATTAAAAAGATATTGAAATATTTTTTATATTTTATTATTCATAACTTTTTAAAAAAATGAACATTAATGATAACTGTTAAATAATGTAATGTTAAAAAATACTACTTGACGAAGCTGTTTTCTAAAAAGGTAAAGATATTAATACTGTTTTTATTTGATCGATAATCGAAAGATAATGGGTACAGGTTAAAAAATATAAATAAATCCGAATCCGAAGATAGAATTCCTAGTTTGGTTCTAATTTTTAGATAAACACAAAACAAATTTAAAAATAAATCATAACCAAAACTTTTTTTCTTTTTTTCCGGGACGCTAAGCTAGAATAATTCGACGTATTTTTCTCCGCTGAATCTAAATCAGAAGTCAGAATAACCAGATTAACTAAAATTTTTAAGATCCTCTCAAAAAACTGCTCAAAACCCAAAAAAAAAAAAAAAAAATTTGTCCGGGAAAATATACTAGTGTATTTCTACGCATTTTTCTCCGCTGAGTTCGGATCCAAAGTTAAAATAACTAGATTGGTAACAATTTTTTAGATAATATAAAATAACTGCTCAAACCCCCCCCCCCAAACCAAAAAAATTGTTTTTTTTCGGAACAATATGCTAAAGTATTCCTATGTATTTTTCTCCGCTGAATCCGAATTCAAAGTTAAAATAACTACATTGGCTACCATTTTTTAGATAATCTCAAAAAACTGCTCAAAAACCCCCCAAAAAAACCCAAAAATTGTTTTTTTTTTGTTCAGGACAATATGGTACTGTATTTCGACATATTTTTCTTCACTGAATCCGAATCTAAAGTTAGAATTGCTGGATTGGTTCTAATTATTGAGATAATCTAAAAAAAAAAAATAAAAACATGAATCAAAACCCGAATTTTTTTTTGTCCGGGACAATATGCTTGTGTATTTTTATGTATTTTTGTCCACTTTATCCGAATTCAAACTCGAAATAACCAGATTGGCTAAAACTTTAGAGATAATCTTAGAAAACTTGACAAAAACAAGAAAAAATCGCTTTCTTGAGATTATCTAAAAAAAATTTAGCTAATCTGATCAATTTTGACTTTAGTTTCGAATTCGGATTCATCAAAGTAAAATACGTAGGAATACGTCTCGCACAATTTTTTTTTTTGTAATGGGCTATATCTACAAGATTGAGTAAAATAAAAAAGAAAATAAAAATAGAAAAAAAGTATACGTTAAAAAATAAAACTAAAAAATAAATGTTGAATAAAATGAACAAGACTGGTTGTAAATAATTAACCGAGTGGTAATCAGTAATTATTCGGCGGCGCTGTAGCCGACCGTGAAAATGATGCGGCGCGCGTGTCTCGATGACGTAAGAGGAGCCTTAAGGCCGTTTACCAGAGTAACAAGGAACCACATTTACCTTCCCGGTTTCCCAACTGAAAGACAGGCAGGTGCGCATATGTAATTTCAAGCCAAGTGCCTCCTTCGCCTCAGAAAAAAAGAAAAGAAAAAGATAAAAATAGTTATGAAAGTAGATCCAATCAAGATAGTATTTTCTAAATGTTTCTTTAAATGTATTTTTAGAATCTCAAGTCCATCTCGTCGGTTAAATTGAATTTTTTCTCCGGATCTGTATCTCTTTATTCATAATTAAAAGCTGCATTTTTTAACTGACAGGGGTGTGTTTAAAGAGATTAATATTCATTATTCTCGTGTAAAAAGATATTACAGAAAGTACCTACCCCTTGGAAATTATATTCACTCAATCTGAATTAGTTAAAAATAACTAATTTGAAAGCCAAAAATCAATAACTAATTGAAAGAGTTACACAGTTCTATTCATCCTTTTTTAAAAAAAATAACTAATTACTTTTAGTAAAATTCCTTTTTAGGTTATGTCAAAAGAACTAATATTTTAGTTCTGAACTATTCTAATTGCTGAAACGAAAAGTCAGCCACGATTTGACTAATAATTAGTTAATTTTAATCAATTCAGATATTTAACGAGCATTTTGAGAAAATTATAAAGAAATTTTAACTTCAAATTTATGGAAAGTTATTAACAAAATTCGAGGGAGATTTTAAAAACTAACTACTACAGTTGGAATTTCCAATTATAGACAATTTTACAGAAAAACTAGACAAAATTTATTTCGCTGGAAACTTCACGAAAATTTCACAAAAATTAAAATTGAAAACCTTATTTTTCGAAAATTTGAAAAAAGTTACAAGTAAATCATGGTTTACAACTGAAATTCCACAAAACTACTACAAAAAATTCAAACTAAAATTTCTCTTTCATCTAAATTTCAGTTAAAATAGATATTTTATTAAAAACTGACAAACTTCTAAGAAAATTTAAGTTCAAAATTTTATTTTACGAAAATTACACAAAAATTCTTATTCGAAAATATATTTCCAAAAATTTAGACTGAAATTTGTACCATAATTATATGAAAATTCATCACTAAAATTTTTATTTTGTAAATACATCAACAGATTTTAGTTAAAATTTCTATTTTATAAAAAATAATTTTTTAAAACAAATTACAATTTTTAATCAATTCTGGGCTAATTTAAAAAAACTACTTAAAAATACGAAAAAAAATGTTCTTTTGTACCGGACTCTGTACTATTATATTTCTACGCATTTTTCTTTGCTAAATCATAATTTAAAATCAAAATTACTAGATTCGTTCTCCATCTTGAGATAATCTCAAAAAAATTGCTCAAAAACTCAAAAAAAAAAAAAAAAAACGAAAAAAAAGTTTTTTGTCCGGAACATTACACTAGTATATTTTTACGTATTTTTCTCTGCTGAATCCGAATTCGAAGTCAGAATTGCTAGATTGGTTCTCCTTCTTGAGATCATCTCAAAAAAATTGCTCAAAAACTCAAAAAAAAACTCAAAATTTTTTTTTTGTCCGGCATACTTCCCTGGTATATTACTACGTATATTTTTCTTTGTTGAATCGAAATCTGAAATCAAAATTGCTAGATTGGTTTTACTTCCTGAGATAATCTCAAAAACTTCTCAAAAACTCGAAAAAAAACCAAAAACTGGTTATTTTTTGGTACGGGATACTTCAATAGTATATTTTTAAGTATTTTTTTTTTTTTTTTCTGAATCTGAATCCATAGTCATAGTTGCTAGATTGGTTCTACTTCTTGAGATAATCTCAAATAACTGCTCAAAAACTCGAAAAAAAATGTTTTTTTTGTCCGGGACACTACACTAGTGAGATTATCTCAAAAAGAAAAACCAATCTAGCAACCCTGATTTTGGTTTCGGTTTCAGCGAAGAAAAATACGGGAAAATACACAAAAAAAGTTTTTTGTCGGTCTTTGTAAGGATATAAAATTTTTACGAATTTCGATAATATTTTTGATGTTAATAAACTAATTAAACAAACTTTGGATACAAAATAGCGGAACAAAATTTCATTTTCAAATTTGATTTTATGAGGGCAACTTTTTTTTATTTCCAAGAAGGAAGAACCCTCTTTCTCTGAGGAATGAGGCTAAGTGAAACAAATGAAGTTCTGATTATTTTTGAAGGAAATGTATAATGATTTGTGTGTCCTTGGGCAAGTGTACAATGCACTTGGGTAGTCAATTATGCCCCTGAATTATTTATCGAGTGTAGCGCGCGCCGCTGACTATGGTTGCATGACTTATTCGTGTCGGCTACATAATCGACAATTAGCAGCTGATAAACTACGTGATCGCTTTTATGATGGATCCTTCCGCTTCGCAGAAAATTCAACTACTTTGTCTCTTAGTCATCTTCAATTAAATCTAACTTCCGGACGCATCCCGCAACCGCAATTCAACTTAAAACAACTTTTAATTTATCCATCAATATTAATAACCTTTTGAAAATCAGTGTTTTATTCTACTTACTGTCATAGCAATTCTATAAAAAAGTTGTATTTTTGAAAATACGCGTTTCCAATCTTCAGATCCAAAAATTACCGAGGCAATTTTCATATTGTGAAAAACTTTAGTGACAAAGTTTTTCCTTTATTATCAAGGGAGTTTTATCCAAAATTTGAAATTAATTCGTTGGAAAATAAAGACTTTATCGGGAAAGCAGTAAAATGATATTTTTCATTATAATGCAGCGGAAAATAAAAAAGAATTGTTTTCCGATTAATTGTTTCGCTTACCGATTCGCAAAAAATGTTTCACAATTTGTAAATGTTTATTGTGTGGAAAATATGTAACGAGGTCTGTCTTGAGGATAATACGTGAGAGACAATGCGTGTGGTACACTAATAAGAATCGTCTCCCGCTGAGATGAGAAACGAAGCTATTATTATATTATATGTACATCTGATAACGTAATTTTTGTATATTAAAAAATGTAATTTTATGCCAGAGTACATCGCGCCTGAAAATAAAAATAGCTAATGTTGGTTTAAAGCAGTCATAAATCTTGCAATAATTTTGAGAGCCAATATAAGCATGGAGGTAGAAAGTCAACCAAGAAGAGCACAACTGACCAGTAGACAAAAAATAAAAGACTTTAACGACTTAATTACATTCTGGAAAGAGAGCGTTTTTAGTGAGATCAGGCCCCGAGGCTTTACAGACTCTCAACAGTGCCTTCATTGTGTACCATTTCATTTCAAACTGATAATTAAAATGAGACAATTCATATTTGTTGAATGAGAGATTATTTAAATAATCTTATTAAAAAGTTACTTTGGGTACAAATTGTGAACCGTTGAAGATAAAAGTAGAAGTTAGGATCAATTGAGTTAAACGAAGTTGCAATTTTGATAATATCCAATCTTTCGACAAACAAATTACCGAGAAAATATTCGTGTTGTGAAAACTTATAGTGACAAAGTTTTACCTTTAATACCAAGTTAGTCTAAGTAATACTCATAAGTTATTTAAAGTCATGACAAGATAGTAAAAATTAAACCGAATAAACAAATTTTACGATTTAAGGAAAATTGTTCGAAGTATAATAAAGAAAAACAAAAGTAAAATTAATTCTGATTGAAAACTAAAGAAAATCACCAAGAATCTTTAAACAGTAGTCATATAAAGTCAGATAAAAATCAACTTAAGTTTCACAGTATAAAACAATGTCAAGTGAAGTCAAGCAAAGTCAGATAAAGTCAATCATTCGGTTAAAGTAACTATATAAATTCAATTAAAGTGCAGAACAGTTAGTCAAAGAAAATCGAAACATAACAAACTTAATCGAAACTATTGAAATTTATTCTCAATCAACAAAAGTTGGTCGAAATCAATTCAAGTCAAATCAAGTTCCTGAAGGAATAAAATCAATCATTTTGTCAACGTCATAAAATTTCATGGAAAGTGTCCTCTGTGAATTTTACCGAAATTCCAAATCAAAATTCTACTTGCTTTCAATTTCACGAAATTTTCATAAAGCTGGAAATTATGTAGTCTGGAAATTTCACGAAAGTTACACGGAAATTCCACAAACATTCCAATTGGAAATTTTACATTCTAGAAATTTCGTAACAATTCCATTTGGAATTTTTATTTCAAGAAAATTGTATAAAAATATGACACCTAGAATTTTAATCTCCAGGAAATTTTACAAAAATTTCTTGGAAACTCTAGTAAAATAACGATTGGAATTTATAATTCTCGGAAATTTTACAAAATTTCAACGAATATTCCACGAATTTCCAATTTGAATTTCTGAATCTTAAAAACTTTACGACACAAGTTTCCTAAAAATTTATGACTGTTAATTCATTTTCCCAGAAATTATACAAAAATTCCAGCTGAAATTGATTAATTCCATGAAATTACCAAAAAATTCTATCTGAAATTTCATTACAATTTCATAAAAATTTCGATTGGAAATCTAATTTCCTAAAAATTGATGAAATTATCAAGAATATTATACAATTGAAATTTGTAATTTGAGGACGCAATTTTATTAAAATTGTAACTTGAAATTCTATTTTCCCGAAATTACCGGAATATTCGATGTAACAAAAATTTCTGTCTGAAAATTCGAAAATTTTACGAAAAATGAAAAAATTTACAACTGGGAATTCTAACAAAATTCGAAATGGAATTTTTAATTCATGGAATTTTCCCGACAATTTTATGAAATTTCTATAAAACTTAAGTTTAAAATTTATAATGCCCAACATTTAATTAAAAATCGCTAAAATTCTAGTTGGGACTTTAAATTTAAACAAAAAATTAAACTAGAAATTATATCCAACTAAATTTCTAGCTGAAATTTCGTGTTAATGAAAATTTTATAATTATTCTAAGAAATTTTCACGAAGTTGTATAGAATCATAACAGTAAATTTTATTTTCTCGAAAATATATAAAATTCAAAAAATAACAATGAAAATTTCAAAAGTTGGAACTTTTCATTGACAAACATTTCAACTGGAAATTTCATTCCGAAAATGCTATTTAATTTTCATCTAAAATCTCTGTTTAATGGAATTTTTAAAGAGTTTTTGAAAACAATTTCATGAAATTTTTATGAAAATAATAATTGTAATTTTAAATGGGAATTTTAAATCCCGCTAATTTCATAATTCGTACTGGTAATAATTACAGCTAGAATTTCAATTTCATAAAAATTTCATAAAAATGTCAAAATTTCGAAAATTTAACGAATTTAAAAAAAATTGTACTCGTAAATTTTATTTTCCGAAAATTAAATATAAATTTAAGCTGAAATTAATATAACATGGAACTTCCAAAAAAAATCATCTGGAATTTTAATTACTTGAAAAATTTATTACAATTTTAATTTGATTAAAATTACATTTCCACGGCAATTCCAATTGAAAATGTTAATTTCCAAGAAATGGAGAAAATGACCATAATAATTACAATTGAAATTGATAATTCCAGGAAATTTCAAAATTTCATCAAAAGTTTTAACTGTTCACAAATTACGGATGCAGTTTCAAAATTTACCAAACTTTAATTTAAAATTTTTTTATTTGTTTACAATCTACGGAAATTCCATCTGAAAATTTAATTTCATAAAATTTCACAAAGTTTCATGGAAATTATACGAAAAATCAACCATAAATGCCAAGAGATATTTTCCACGGAATTTTAAACGTGGGTGTTAATTATATTCACTCAAAATGACCCGAAGTTATTAAAACACAAAATTATAAATGACAAAGTACGAAATCGAATTTAAATTAAATATTTAAATTTAATTTTTAATTTAATTCGACTTTATTAAACTTTTGTACACACAAAATTGCAAATTATTACAAGAATTTACCCAATTTTATTGAAAAATGACAAACAATCATAAAGGAAAGAAAATTGCAAAACAATCTCATAAATGATATGTAAATCGATCGATAAACTGTCGTTAAAACTTTTTTGCACTATAAACAAGTTGTAAATGCAAATCACATTTAAATGACGTGTAGTTATAAGTCAAAGACAAAGGAGCATTGACACTGGCACTAGTCTGGTTGTGAACGGAGCTTTAGGTGGGACTTAAGGATCGCTTGGAATTTCTATATGAACGCAATTCTATACTGTATCCATAACTAAACGTTCTTCTCTACACACACCTTGTCTCGAAACAGCAAAGTAAACACTAGATGGAATTTATTATATTCCTAATTATTTTAATTGGTGCAATTACAGACGAACAACTTGACTTTTTTTGTCCCGACTGTCACAATATGACTGCAATTCGGTGACTTAACTTCACTTTTAATTTCTCTACCTTTGCTGCATTTTTTACATTTTTTAAATTTATATACAATCACTCATTCCAGCATTGTTGATAACTTTGAACTCTTTTAAAACTAACAGACAAGTTTTCAATAATTTAACGTTGCGTAATTGTGTTAACTGTGAATATTTTACTTATTAATTAATTATAATTTATTCGGTTCAAAATTTTTAAAAAACATTTTTATCTTTAATTTTATGAATAAGAAGTAGGTGACTGACTAGAATTGAAAGATATAAATTAAATTGGATAAACAATTGAATTTGTTATTTGTTCAATTATGATTCAATAAAACAGCAAAAAATGTAATCATTGTGTATTAATATTTTACTTTAATTCCAATTTAATTGATATACAAATCATTTGTAAATATACCAATATTTAATCAAATTTATTAGCAATTTAGATGACTTTTTATGAATGTATGAAAAGTTACAAATTTAAAAAAGAGCCTTTTAATTGTATAAAATAAAAGAATGTTAAGCTTATGGAGTTGAAATTCATATTTTTAAAAATTAAAACATGCACGCAAACAGAGTAAATGCGAGGAAATAAGTTAAGGAAACAAAAAGTAACAAACCAGTTGTTCTTTTTTTTCAAGTCATTATTATCTTCTGCATTGTTTAACAAGCTGTTTTGTTTTTTATGCGATACAAATTTAACTTTAAATTTAGGTAAATCATAATATTAATTTCAAAATTAAAAACTAGCCAATTTTATAAATGAATACTTGCCACTATTTATTTCTCGCTACTAATCGTTGCTTTTTTAATTTTTTAGATAAATTTTTAAATTTTGGATTAATTTAATTTTTGCTCAAAAACTTTCAATTTAGTTTTTTTACATTGATTATAAATAAACAAATATGTTTGTCGAGTAAGTGGGTAGCCCATATAATTATTCGTTTACACTGAAAACTCAGAGAACTCCTAGTAATTTCCAGGAATTCTCAGGAACTTCCCATAAATTCCTAGAGATTTCCTATGAATTCCAAGAGATTTTCTAGGAATTTCTAGAGAATTCCCATAAATTTTCTTGGAATTTTCAAGGATTTCTTAAAAATTTCTAAGAATTCGCAGGTATTTCCAAAGGATTCCCATAAATTTTCCATAGATCCCTATGAATTCTTAGGAATTTCCCATGAATTTTTGAGGAACATCCCATAAATTCTTTTAAATTCCCTGGAATTTCGCAAGAGTTCCCAGGCGTTTCCAAAAGGATTCCCAGGGATTTTCTAATGATTTCCAGGAATTTCTTAGGATTGCCCAGGGATTTTCCAAAAATTTCTTGATTTTTTCCATGAATTCCCGTGGAATTTATATGAATTTCCCATAGATTCCTATGAATTCCCAGGAATTGTCCAAGAGTTCCAAGGATTCCCAGGTATTCCCAGTGATTTCTCATAAATTTTCGTAAAATTTTTCATAAATTCTTTTGAATTCCCTGAAATTTCGCAAGGATTTCCAGGAATTTCTCAAGAGTTCCCAGGGATTTCCTGATGATTTCCAGGAATTTTTCAGGAACGCGCAGAGTTTTCCCATGAATTCCCAGAGATTTCCTAGGAATTTCTAGAGAGTTACCATAATTTTCCTTTAATTTCCAAGGATTTCCAATGAGTTTCTATGAATTCCCAGGAATCTCCTAAAAATTCCCAGGTATTTCCAAAGGATTTCCAGGGATCTCTTAGTAATTCCCATTAATGACCTGGAATTTCCAATAAATTTTTTTGAGATTTCCCATGAATTTCCGTGAAATTTTCCATAAATTCTTTTGAATTCTCTGGATTTTCGCAAGAGTTCCTAAGGATTTCCAGGAATTTTTCAAGAGTTCCCAGGCATTTCTAAAAGGATTCCCCATGAATTTTCTGATATTTCCTAATATTTCCTAGGAATTTTTAGAGAGTTCCCATGAATTTCCGTTTAATTTACAAGGATTTCTTAAAAATTTATATGAATTCCCAGGAATCTCCTACGAATTTGCAGGTATTTCAAAAGGATTACCATGAATTCCTAGAGATTTCCCATATATTTCCATGGAATTTATATTCATTTTCCATAGATCCTTATGAATTTTCAGGAATTTCCCATAAATTTCCTGATATTTCCTAGGAATTTCTAGAGAGTTCCCATAAATTTCCGTACAATTTCCAATGATTTCCCATAAATTTCTATGAATTCCCCGGAATCTTCTGAGAATTCCCAGGTATTTCCAAAGGATTCCCAGGGATCTCCTAGAAATTCCCAGGAATACCTTAAGATTTCCAATAAATTCCTTGAGATTTCCACTTAATTTACGTGGAATTTATCTGCATTTTCCATAGATTCCTATGAATTCCCAGGAATTTCTCAGGAATTTTCCAAGAGTTCCAAGGATTCCCAGGTATTCCTAGAAATTTCCCATGAATTCCCTGATTTTTCCTAAGAATTTCCAGAAAGTTCCCATAATTTTCCTTGGATTTTCCAATGATTTCCCATAAATTTCAATGAATTCCTAGGAATTTCTTAAGAATTCCCAGGTATTTCCAAGGGATCCTCAGGCATCTCCTAGTAATTTCCAGGAATGCCCAATTCCTGAAATTCTCTAGATTTTCTCCTAGGTAGAGTTCCTAGGTATTTCCAAAGGGACTCTTCATGAATTGCTAGATGTTTCCTTGTAATTCGCAGGAGTTTCATAAGAGCTCCCAGGTATTTCCTATTAATTCCCAGAATACCCTTGGAATTCACAGGAGTCCCCAGAAATTTTCCTTAATTTCCCAGGAGTTTTCCAGGAATTTCTTAATGGAATTTCCTGAAATTTGACAAAGATTTCCCAAAAATTCGCAGGGATTTTTCATTAATTCCCCGAAATTTCCCAGGGCTTTTCCTGGAATTTGTGAAGTTTTTCACACAAATTGCCCATTAATTTCCCATGAATATGCAATTTGGAATACGGAATTTCCATGGATTTTCTAGGGACATTTAATTTATTCACAGGAATTATCCAGGGGGTTCCTGAAATATGCCAAAGATTTTACATGAATTCCCCTGTATTTTCCAAAAATTTCTATGAATTCACAGGGATTTCTCATTAATTCCCCAGGGGTTCTCCTCGGATTTTCCAGGAATTTCCAACGAATTTTCCATAAATCTCCTAGTAATTCCCAGGGATTTCAATTCCTAGAGATTTTCCACGAAGTTTCGTGGAATTCCCTCGATTATCCCAAGAATCCCCAGGGATTTTCCGGAGACTTCTCATGAATTCCCAGGAATTCCCTAAGTGATTTCCCATAAATTTCCATGTATTTACTATGATTTGCTAGGGGTTTCCCAGAGAATACACAGAAGTCCCTAGAATTTTTTCACAAATTCCTAAGGAATTTTCAAGGATTTTCTTGGAATTTCCAGGAATTTTTTATGAAGTTGCAGGGATTTCCCTGGAATTTCCAAGGATTTCCCAGGAATGTCCAGGAATTTTTTTAGGAATTCCCTAGGGAATCCTTAGATTATCCCTGTCAAACCTTCAAACCTCAAGGGTGCTCCTATTTTCTGTGAACAACGGACGGACGGACGGACGGACGTTCGGTCAACCATCAAATATAAACATCATAAATGACATAATATAATAAGATGACAGAAATTGTCATCTTTTAAACAATGTACGGTAAACAAAAGTTTTATTTATATGAATTTTTTAAATTTTACGACTTGATATGGTCCCTACTGATAAAAATTACAAGCATATTTTGAAAATCAATAAAAACTGATTTTTCGTCAACTGTATTCAGTGTAGTATTAATAGTGGTTGAACGATGTCGTAACTCGGTTATATGTGTACGTCACATGACGTCTGCCAATTTCGATCCCTCTCTGTCCATCTTGGGTAAATAAATGCTCGGTCACGACCTTTAACGATGGGGGAGGGAAAGAAAGAATCACCTATCAACAAAAAAGGAGCAAGGGGAGAGAGAGAAAGAGGGAAAGAAAGAGAGACGCAACTCCCCAGTAAGAACAGTGGAGATTCAATAATAAATAATTAATCAATGGTATCGCGTTTCCCAGAATCGGTGGTCAGTTACATTTCCCCTCTCCGAACCTCACCCCGCTCAATGTTATACACGTCCGTAGTTTCCCGGGATTCCATGAGATTCTTAGACTTGTCTTGAGGTCCGATAGTCGAGATTCTCCACCGCCACTTCTCGTTATGCGACTAGCCCTGCAACCTAATATGCAATGCCACGCCACATACTAATTAGCTCAGAACGTCTCTTGAATTAGTGATACTTGTCACGAAGTAAATCAAATTTAATAGAAAAGTAATTTTTATTTAAAAAAGAAATTATATTTTGTAAAAATTTTATTAAATGATAATTCTGTCAAATAAAATTCTAGTTAATAGAAATTTTGTGAATAATGTCAAACAAAAAATTTTTAAAAATAGTTGCCGCATAGTTATTATATGCAACTTGAAAAGAGGTGTCTCGAGACCGGGGTTTTAAATCGGAAATTTACTAAATTGGACAATAAAAATTACCCTGAAACTTAGTTTCGAAAATCAAAGTCATACGCAAAAATCGAAAAATCAAAGATTGTTTTTACCCAACGAATTTAAAATAAGCCTCTTTTTTCTGTACAAAGTTTATTCAACAAATAGTCCAAGTCTAAGGGGACAATTTATTTTCTATTGAAAGAAAAGTTGTAAACTACAGCAGAGTCGTTTGTATATTATTATTACAATAAAGGGTCGCTGGAACAGTTTCTTGAGCAGACAAGTAAAGAGCACTTGGTACGTTGCTTGCGGGAAATAATGGATATACAAGTGCCAAGGGAGGCTACAATAAAAGGAGAATAGGTTTCGAGGCACGTACGAGTACTAAACTGTTCACCTATTCGGCTTCAAATCTCGCCCCCCCCCACCCTCTTTCTTCCCCCATTGTGGTTTCCTGTTTGGCCGGTGGTCAAGACAGGTACCTTTTTATCCAGAGCAAAAAAAAAGTTGAATTTTATTCACCCTTCCCCAATCGCTTGATATTCAGTAACTGAAACGTAATTTCTTAATAAATAACCAACATTTTAACTTAGAAAACATGATAAATGGTTTAAACGATTTTTCTTTTGGAGACGTCTATTAATTACGTGAGTTGTTTTTTTACCCCTCCCCCTGGTGAATATTTAGTAAAATTTGGCATAACGACCCCCCCCCCCCCGCCCGCCCCAACTAAAGTAAGTTTTTTTTTCAGAAATATGCAAAATATTATTTTTTTATAAAGAAAAATGTGTTTTGTCTAAAATTAGAGAGTTGACGCCAGATTTTTATTAGCCCCCCACTCTCCCCTTGATGAGATTTAGCCAGACCCCCTTTCTATTTTGACCTCTAATAATTACTGGACTTCTTTCTTTTTTCAAGAATATTGTTCCAAAAAAATAAAAATGTGGAGAAAAAATGCGCAATTAATTTTATATTTATTTTTTTGTTTCCTACATGAATTTTCCAACTGAAATTCTGGAAAAATTTGTAAGCATTAAAATTCTAGAACTTAAAGCATTGAAACTTGGATGGTTAAAGTTTGACCGTAAACAGACGTTACAAACTATAAAATTGTTTTGGATCTCGACCTTCTCCGTAGCTCAGTGAAAGAGCAGTCGACTTTAGATTGATAGGTTCTAGGTTTCGGTCCCCAGTGGAGTCAAAATTTTTTTCACAATTTTAAAACTTTTAATGTTCTACCTGGCTCAAAAATTGAAATTTAGCATAATTAGTTTTGAATTAATTTCAAATAAACTTGATTAGTGTCATATTTTAACTTCGACTGATAACCTTCATAAAAATGGAAATAATTTAAAGTTAATTACCCCACTTTCTTGACCGCCGTATTGTTTCCAGAAAGTATTTGGACTTGAATTCAAATGATTTGTTTCAGGACTTGGAGCAGTGTCCAAGCCTTCAAAACTATTAACTCGCACTGAATTGGAAATTTCACTAGTTCGAGACTTCACTTTAAATTCACCATATTCACAAATGTTTAATGCTTTTCGCACATTTTTGGAATCTCTTTTAGTCCTCGTCTCAACCCCAAAATCACTCAATTTAAAGTTCTGCAGATTCATTTTAAAGTCCGCATTGTTCCTAAAGCTCCGATCCATCTTAATGTTTACACTTTATAGTTTAAAAAGTAGGCTTTAATTGAGGAACATGATGAAAAAATTACTTTTCACTTTAGCACCATCTTAATTTGAAAAATAATTTATAAAAAAACTGAAGGAACATTAACAAAAAAATTATCCTAGTAAACAAAAATTGTACAACCTATTGTTTACCATTTAAAAGCAACGATGTACAAACTATTTAAATTTATAATTAAAATTGTCCAAAAATGTACTTTTTTCAAATTTATCGAAATTCACATTAGTCCAACTGGTAACACTTTTTTCACTGGGTCAAACACAACATTTATTTTGCGTTGTACGTTTAAAAAATTTTGTTGTTGGCAATTAATATACAAAGGAGAAAAAAAAATTAAAAAACTCGCAAAAGAATTGACAAAGCAAACCAGTGACAGAGAAACAAACGGCGACTAGCTGACTGGCGAGTTTAGAAGTGACTGGTTTTGTTAGTTGGCTTTCGCTGTCCTGGACAGTACCGGATGCTGGAGGCTGTGGTCCAGTAACATACCCCCCTCCTTCCCCACTAATAGCAATTCGTTCATACGAGTATTCACTGAGATCATGCGCTCACGCACACGCGTTTGCATATACAATATATTTCTATCTATGTGCCCCCCACTCCCCCTACCATAATCTTTTATTTATATACCTAACAGATAAATTTTAAAAAAAGGGGCACATGAATATTTCATAAAATTTATTAATTACAATTTTTATTCAATCACGTGATCGCGCTCAGCGGCGCCCTCTATAAAAACTCAAAAATCATTTGTGCCATATTTTTTTGCTAATTTTTTTTACTATTTTTAGATGTCAACTATAATTTTTTTGCTCAATTAATTTCCGAGATAATAGGACCGCGCTCGCTCATTGCTGACTAGGTGGCGCCATCTACAAAACTACTTAAAAATAGATAAGCGAAACAAATTAAATGCAGCATATTTTTATTTTTTTTATTTTTATACTCTCTAATGGTTTATGGACCAACTTGCTAAAATTTACCTCTGTATAAAAACAGCAACCCCATATAAACAAAAAATTCAAATTGACCAAGATCGACATAAGTTAATAAAAAACTAATTCAGGACAATAAAAAGGTAAATCTGGAATGAATACTGACGAGTTTCCACTTTAATTTTCAAAAAACAACCCCCTCTAAATCGGTCACTATATATTTAGCGGTAAAAGTAAACATTAAAAAAAATTAAATAAGAAGTGCCTTTACTTCAGTTTCAAAAAGATATTTAAATCTACAATTCAAAAATCCATCCTTTATAAGATTAACTACCCCAAAAAAAAAGGACACATATTTTCATACACCAAAAAAACTTCAAATTTTCTTTCATCCGATTTGGAGTCTAAGCCACATTTTTAACCCCTAAACTGTTTTTGGGTTCTTTTACCCTTCAGATTTGGAAAATAAACCCTATTTTCAACCCCCAAAACGACTTTTGATTTTTTACTCATCAGATTTTGACTCTATGCCATTTTTTCAACCCTAAAATAATCTTAGAATTTTTTGCTCTTCAGATTTGGAATCTAAACTTTATTTTTAACCCCCAAAATGACTTTGAATTTTTTTTTCCTCTTCAGATTTCGAATCTAAACCATATTTTAACAAAATTCGACAGAATGAAAATTTTAAATAAATAAATTTTATAGAATTTTCATGCGCCCTTATATTTTTATGTACATATCTCTAAGCTTTTATTAACTTTTTCATAATTTATTATTAACTTTATTTCTTCAGAGAAGAATCAGGGTAGTCAAAAAAGTATTTCACGATAGTTTTAAAAGATACAAATAATTAAAGGTACGTTAATAAGAAAAAAATGTTTAAAAATAAAACAGTTTTTAAAATTTTTT
Source organism: Ganaspis brasiliensis (assembly GCA_037103525.1). Classification (NCBI taxonomy): domain Eukaryota; kingdom Metazoa; phylum Arthropoda; class Insecta; order Hymenoptera; family Figitidae; genus Ganaspis; species Ganaspis brasiliensis. The sequence goes on from JAZKLR010000163.1 coordinate 104,093, forward strand.
ATTCATAATTTGTGTGTTGAATAGCAAACAATTTTTTTGTACAATTTCATTAAAATAGAAGTTTAAGAACTAAAATAGAACTTTTAAGTTACTACTTTAAAGGAAACGCGAAAAGCTCTTTTAATTATGAGACCTTTATTTGTCAGCCGAAATTTGAACAATCCAAAGTATGACTTAATCCAATTTACAATCAATTAAACTTCAATTTAACCTCAAATTTTCATCGGTCCAAACTTCAATTCATTCAAATTTCAATCGGTCGTAAATTCAGTTTACTTCAAATTTAACTGATCCTAACTTTAATTACAATAATTTTCATTGGGAACAAGTTTCAGTCATTAGTAAGAGCTTTTCAAATTAGTTAAAAAATTCTTATCAAATTAAATAAAAATTTACATTCAAATCTCAAAATTTATCGTAGAATTTTAATTAAAACAAATTTAAAATAGGCCTTATTTCAGATGGGTTTAAAATTAACAAAATTTTTTAATATTTTTAATATTAAAAAATAGTAAAATTAACCAAAATTCAAGTTGATCCAATTATAACTTTTTTTGTCTTTAAGATTATAAAATGAAGAATAAAAAACATGAATATTACTTGTTTCTTATTACGTATAATATTGTGGTTTTGGAATTACCTCATTAGCAATAAAAGGACAACTAAATTATTGGATGCTCTTAAAAGAAGCAGTCAATTGTAAATAAAAATAGCCATATATAATACGTATAGGTGAATTTTACGACACAGTAACGTGAATAATTCTCTGGAGTAATAAATTTATACTGCATTTTTATGTAAACGATTTTTATTACATACAACTGCAAAGTAAATATTTCAATTGTATTACTATAGTGATTGTAAATACAGTACAGAAGTAATAAATATTGAATTCGAGTAATTTAATAGAGAGATATTTTCAAAAAATAAAAAAAAATTCAGAAAGAATAGAGTAATATAAAAAAAGGAAATATTTATTAGAATATCACAATACTTATGGCACTATCTATATCTGCCCGGTTCTCTTCCGAGAAAACCATTAATCGTGGATCGCCTCCGATATCTTAATCGACAATAATTTTTTGCCTAAGGTCAAATACCTCGAACATATAGCAATCGTCCTCTGACCTTTTGTTTTCATGCCTATTAAGGAATTTAATTTTTAATTAATAAAAAATAATCAAAAGGTTTTAATTTTGAAAAAAAATCTAAATTTTATCTATTTTTTATGCAAAATAATTTAAAATAAATATTAATTTGTTATAAATTAACATAAATTATTTTTCAGAACGGAACAGACATATTTTTTGATCAATTTACAAAATTTTTCACTAAAAAAATTTGATTTTCTTTTAATTTTCTGCCGACTGCGAATTTAAAGTAAAATTTCAAAATGCCAAAACAATTCAAAACAATAAGTAGGTACTAATTGAAAAAGTACATTTTCACTATTACTATTAATAGATATTTTACTTTAAAATTAGTAATTTTCTACTATTAATTAGTAGTTTTATACTAAAAATTAATGAAATTTTTCACTATTTAATAGTAACCGATTCCTCTTCAATTCATTAGTAGAAAATAACTAATTCAGGTTTAGAGAGTAAACTTATTTTTTGGTTGACCAATATTAAATGTTTGACTCAAACAAACTTTTTTCTCAGTGTATGCGTAAAGTTTTAAAAATTGTTACATTTTACAAAATTGTAAATTTGCAAAATTCAAAATATTCCTTACATATTAAAATTTTTAAGAATCCGATAATTTTAATGATTTTCGTTTGCCATTTTATATCCAAAATTTTAAATCCGATGTCATTTAGACATTAAGATTTTGCAAACTTTTGTATTTTTTCCCATTGAGAAATCTGAATTAGTAAAAAATTACTAATTATCAGTCAATTCTTAGGTTATGTCAAAATAATTAATATTTTATTAAAATTTTGTTTACTAATTCAGTTAATCAAAATTTAACTATTTTCTAGTTATTTTTTTACTAATAATTTTGTTATTTTCAACTATAATTTTTAATAATTGAAAAAAAAATTCTATTCAAATATATTTATTATATGTTTTTTGTTTTATACAGTTTATTATTATTATTATTATTATTATTATTATTATTCAATGCTGTTTATTATCGCCCTTGTTATATTACAACTATTATAAATTCTATCAATCGAAAGACATAATTGAAAAAAAAACGTGAAAAAAGAGAATTGACACGGAAGAAAGCAGCGTTTGTAAATTACGGCAGAAAATAGAGGATTAGACACGTTAACATCCCCTAAACCGAAAGTTATGTTTGAACTATACGCCAAGCGGAAGTTAAAGTTAGTACTTTCCAAGACCTAAGTCCTAAGTAGACGCTGACATGAGCGCTCGCTCTTTTAACGAATAAAAAGGCCCATCCTCACTGTCATTTTTACCCCTCAATATTTTCTTTGCCACAAACCCATAACGAATTTAAAAAAAAAATTGATTGATGGATTTTACAGAATCAACAGTTATATAGAAAACTAGCTTGTAAAGAAAAAAGTTTCCTTAATAATAATAAATTTTCAAAATTATTATTTTCAGACAAACTAGTGTTCAAATCGATCGAAATTATAAGGCCATTTTAAATATTGAATTATCATTTAGAATTATGAGGCATATATTATCGAAAACAAAAAATTTGTATATCATTTCAGAAATAAAAAATTTCAACAAAATTGTAACATACATGTAAAATAATGCATTTATTATGTTATTAAAATTTTAGAAGAATCTATAGAAAATCAATTTTTGGATAAACCTTCTTAAGGACGTTCATCCGAAAATTGAATTTACAAATTGTTATCAAATTTAAAATTTTTATTCCGATCATTATTGTACACTTGTGGTTAAAATTTTATTAACCTTTACGGTGCGGTTTTCAAGATATAAATTTAGAAAGTTTTAACTTTTGCATGGAAACGGTAACAAAACGTGAAAAATGACAATGTTTTAAGTAATTTACAAAAAACGGGTTTACAAATTCTTTTTAAAAATTAACAGGCGTTAAACGGATATATAATACAAGTATTATAAAAAGATAATAATTATTTCCCGTCTAGTTCTTGAGAAAATGTTATTTAAAATTAACAAATTTTATGTTTTTCTGACGCGATTAGGGGAGAGAAGTTTTAAATAGCTTGAAATTGTATATTAAAGATTTTTTAAAAAGGAAATCTGGTGTAAGGATTTTTACTATATAAAATAGTATTTAAAAAATTAAATTATAAGAATAAATTCCGTTGAAAAAATTTTACGTTTTATGGTCGCCTAGAATGAGAACCACTTGAGTGGCTGAATATCCTTAATGCACTAGTTTTCTTTAAAATCGTGTCCATAGTTTAAAATTGAACAAATGTTAAAAGTGAATTTGAGGTCAAGTGCTCTTTTTCGATTTTTTTACCAATTTTCTATAACTCCACTTATGAAACTGCTGTAAAAGATGGATTATTTATTTATATATAAAAAGGAACAATATCATTTTATATACGAAAAAAACTAATTGAATTAGTCATTTTAAAATAACTACTATTTTAATTAGTTAAAATGGAATAGACTCTACTAATTTATTTAATCAAATACTGCATTACTAATTAAATTGGTCAGAGTTCCACTATTTCAGATTTAGAGGGTAGTTTATAATAAATATTTACCGTTGCTATGTTTTTTTTTTCAACGAAATGGAAGATAATAAAAAAATAGATTTGTGATTAAATAAAGAGAGCTTTGTAAAAAGATGAAGCGTCGAGTCAATGGAGAAATTGCGAGGAAAAAGCGCTTCGCGAAAGCAACAGGTAGTGGCTGAGAACGAAGTAGCGATGACTGGCTATCCAACGAATCACGCCCTCACTGACAACCCGTCGACTAAGACTAATAAAGTAGTTACTTTCCGTCAAAATACTTCTATTCGTACATTCGATCGCTTGACTAATATAAACGAGTTCCACGTGCCTAAAGCAATCATAATATATGTACTTAAAGACTTACACGCTCACTTGGTCAACAATCAGAATCATAATAAAACGCAAGTATATAGTGAAAGGATGTCGATTTTTTTATCAAACCTGTATTTACAAATTTCCTACAATTTTTTTATACTTTATTACTAAATCTCAGAAAAATTGTATTAAAGTAACATTCTGCTTAAAATAACTGTAATTTTTGTCAATCTTAAATTTATAATCACCTCAATTCTACAATATTGAGAATCGTCGCGTGCAGAAACCGCCTCTGCGCTAAGAGTTACAATTTTCCTAATGAGAAAGAAATAATTTGCTTTATTTAATCATTTAATATAAGAAATATCTAATATTATAAAATGTAAAGAGTGAGATCTTGAACACGCGCGGTCGGTGAAAAATTACTAGTATTTAATTTTGTCTTTGTTTCTTGCGATTCGTCAATTTTGATAGTTTCTTAATGCAATTCTCGAGAAATTAGAATTATTTTCATATTGTAATAATTTTTTGAAAACATTCAATGACCATGCAAAAATTTAAATTTTACTATATTAATAAAACATTTTTTTTTAGAAAAACGCATTTTATCAAAAATTAAGAATGGATTTCCAATTATATTATTAATTTTTTACCGACGAATCTCATTTCAAAAAAGCATGTTTCTTTATTTAAAAAAATGTCAACGCAAAGTTTAGTTATTGTAATTAAACATTTATTTGACTAAAATACGACTTTGTTTTATAAGTGATCAAAACATCTGTTAACATCTTTTCTATTATGATCAATGAATTCATTGAGAATAATTGCTCCAAAAATCATTTTTTTAGTCATTCAATTTTTGTGAATGTATTTTTGAAGCGTGAAAAGTTCAGTTAATACCAATTTTAATTAGCACGAATTCCAATTTATCTAAATTTTAATTATTCCAAATTTCAATAAATACTCACTTTATTTTGTGCAAATTCTAAATAATCCATTTTTCCATTGATAATTTTAACTTCTTTAATAAAATGTAAATTATTCCAAATTTAATAGAGTTAAACTTTATCTATGCAAATTCAGACTAAGAAATATAAAAAAACTTTAAAAACTGAAATTGATAATAATTAAAATTTGTACCTTTTAATTGAAAGATTAATTAATTGAAATTCGCATTAAATAAAGTTTAAATAACTTAAATTTGGATAAATTGACATTTTCATTAAATAAAGTTTAAATTGTTTATTAAAACTTGGATTCATTTAAATTTGTATTCATATTTTTATAGAAATTTAGATTCATTAAAATTTGCATAAAATAAAGTTTGAATCCATTAAATCGTAACTCATATTTGGATCATATTCAGAAAGAGTAACTTTAAAAATCTATTTTAATTATTATAAAATTCCATTTCAAATTTTGAAATTCATAAAAAATGCCATTTTTCAACACATTGTATCTTTTTTCTGAAAACTTGGACTCAAATTTTTACTCAAAATTTAGATTAATTGATATTTGCATTAAATTAAGTTTAAATCAATGAAATTTCAATTTATTAAAATTTGCATCAAATTAAGTTTCTTATAAGTAAATTACAAATTTATATTTGGTACAAAATAACCTCCAAAAAAAGAAGATAATAATTTTCATTAATGTTTAAAATTTTATCAAGTTAATGGGGGTCATCCATAAAAAACGTTCCACTATTAGGGGGTGGGTGGGGGGGTCGAAAAACGCTACTATTTGTAACCAAGAAGGGGGGGTAGTTTTAATTTAGAATGTTCTTATTTATATGTTCAATTTCTAATATTCTTTCTCATCTTTGAGACTTTAGCTTGAAAAATCAGCAATAGAAATATTTCTGAAAATTAATATTATATAATATACCTATATTTTAAAAAATTATTTAAATATTATTATAAAATATATTTTGGAATATTAAATATTAAATTAAATTAATATTAATATTAATTAATTAATTAATATTAATTAATATTAAATATTAAATATTATTAATGTACCTTGGGTAGCATTAAAAGGCATAAAATAGATTTCCAAGTTCCAATTATAGTTCGAAAATTTAAAAAAAAAATTCATAATTTGTTTATAAATTGTTTGTAAACAATTAATTTTTTTTTAATGTTCTGGAAACTTGTAAAAATCGGGGAAAGATATTAAAATTTAAAATACACTTAAGACTCTAAGGAATCAAAATCTATTGAGAAAATTGTCGAAAGATTATTTTTTGGGGGGATTCCATGAGAAATTCGGATAGCTTTTGCTTACACTTCGTCATTTGGTAGTATTTTGGGTGCAAAATAAGTGGTTAAAATGATGGTAAAATTTTTGGCATATTTATTTAGCACCTAGAATACTAAAAACAGAAAACTAAAAAATAATATTTATTTTCGATCGAATGAATTTCTCACGGAATGACCCTAAAAAATAATCGCTTGTCAATTATCTCACTGGATTTCGATTTCTTATTGTTAGAGTTTTGAGTGTATTTTAATATCTTTTCCCGATTTTTAAAAGGTCCAGAACATTTAAAAAAAATTAATTGTTTATAAACAATTTATAAACAAATAATGAAAAAAAATATATTTTTTTAAATTTTCGAACTGTAAGTGGAAGTCTGTTTTATGCCTTTTGATTCTATCTAAGGTACACTTAAATCGGAAAACTGATTTAAGAAATATAAGCTTTTACTTAAAAAGTGTTGAAAATTTTCATTTTGCAATAACTTTTTGTAAAAAAATGTTAATAATTTTTTCATTATTTCGATAAAAAAAAACTTTTTTTTTCTATGCGTGCCAATTTCACGAATTCTGACCCAAAGACAAACTTTACTTTCAGCGAAAATACTATTTTTTTCAATTGATTAGCTACAATGAAAAAATTACTCAACGCCTTTAGGAAGGAAGGGGGGGGGGGGGTCAGCAAAAAATTACGGTGAGTTACATGGGGTGAATGGGGGTTAAAAAAGCTTCAAAAATAAAATAACTCGATTATAAACCAAATTAATAATCGAGGTTTAAAATGAGAATATTGCTGTAGACAGAGAGAGAGAGACAGAGACCGTTCCAGCTATTGCGCAACAAGACGAAAAAAAAATCGCAAATCCAGTTTTCTACTGACACTGTTGTGAAGGTTTTAAAGGACTCGGTGAAACTCGTCTGGAGGGTTAAGCTATTCGTGAAGGTAGGGTCGCGCACGCGCGGACAATTTTACTAACACGAGACCGAGCAGAAAGGTGTGTAGGACAACGAGATAGATAGAGACTCTTGGCGGCAAGGTGAGGACGGTTAGAGTGAACTGCGGGGGGGGGGAGGGGAAATGCTACGTACAATGGGGAGAATAGAAGGCAAGGTTGTGATAGAAAGAGTTGTCGGGGGAGGAGAAGGAGTGGAAAAAGAGGGGCAAGGGAAGTCTTGAAGAAAGAAGGGTATCAAGGGACAGAAGTAGAGGGGAGAGGAAAGTTACCTCCAAGGAACTAGCCTGGCCAGACTGCCTGCCGCCGTCGTCGCGGGACTCTAAGAAAAAGAGAGAGAGAGAAAGAGACACACATTGAACGATTCCGATGGCAGCGATTGGTCAGCAGATCGTAACCGGCATTAAGTGATTCAATCGTCAGTTATATTCTACACCAATGCAATTTGACGTGAACAAAGGCTTTTGACAAGTGTTTACTTTGCAGCCAAGATTTATTTCATCTTCCCGCTACATTCAGAAGCTCATGTTTTTTTCCTCTTTTGTCTTATCTTTGTCTTACTTTAACCTTTTTTCAAACATTGCCATTCGCCTAAAGGTAACATTCCAAGTTTCAATTTACTTTTAAAGCTGACTCCCGATTGATACGATCTAATTAGAATTGAATTTGGTGGCAGTATTTTTAAACCGTTATTTAATAAAGTATATATATATGATCCGGGGTCAGTGGACGAATTAGTGAGGCCAAAACGATTAGACCCAAATAACTCGAATGTTATAATCGGGTGACGGTTGCGCAAAGGTGCGCCACTAATTGGCCTCTGCCTCGGAGGGGCGATTTTAGCGCGGACTGTCCGGCCGAATAGAAACGCGGAAAAAATAGGTCCACAGGTTCAACGATCCGCGACAAATTTGGCAACACTGTACGCGCGTGCAATTAACCGAGAAGTTTGCTTCGTGGTTCACTTGCACTCGTAAAGAAAAAATAAAAATTGTGGTTTACTGTTTGGAAAAAAAAACTATCGAGATTTATTTTCGACCCAATAAACCCTTTGACGAATGCATTTTTCATCGAAAACGAGTATGTTATTTGTAAAATTCAATTTCTCTGTTGAATGATTTTCGTTATAAATTGGAAAACCTGTCAGTTTGGTTACTTCCCCTTTTTGGTTATTTTTCTCTTTCAGTTGGCTTTTCCCGTCACCTCGCGACTTTCGAGTCGGATACAATTTTCAAAAAGCCGCCAAACACATCGTTTTTACCAAATTTACCTTTTCTGTGACTGAACAATTTATTTTACCAGGTTGAAAATGATTTCCGGTGAAGTGAGAAAAATAGGGTGTTTTTTAAGAGGGACATAACCTAAGTGGAGAAAGATTGAGATTTCTCTTGTTTTATCGAATGTGCCTCTGATAGACGTGCGGATGCTGGAATAGGTACATAAACAGGACTCAAGTACATGGACAATAACGATTTATTTGTGGAGACGGGTCCTAAAATTGTAAATGCAAAGGACTTCCATAGGTCGTTCCTCGACAAGGGGACAGAGATTAATGGTTCTTGTGGAGGAAAGCATGCACTTACGAAGCCTGCAAAAGGGAACGATGTCGACAACAGTCGAGGACGACGACCACGAATATTCTATTCGAACGTGGAAACTGCCTGAAGAAGTAGGCGCGGTGTTAGAAAGTCCAATGAATTAAGCATGCTATTGGTCGCTTGCTTATTATTATTAGTCACTGCCTACGCATAAACGTCGTGTCGGTAAAGAAAAATTTTAGCAAACTTTTCAAAATCCTATCGTTCCGATCTAACTTTATCTCCTCAACTGTCAAATTAATCATTTTAGTCTTACCCAACATTTTAGTCACCCAAAAAAAGAATCTTCAAAAGTTATCTTACCTGAAACAGAAAAAAAATAATCGGTTAAATATATTTATTTTACAGTTTTTTTTATTATATACTAACGTCTGTATTTCTAATATTATGAGTTTTAATATTATATTTAGTTATCACTATTATAATTTTTCAAATTTTTAACTCAAAATGCAGAATTTATAATCTTTTAAAAATATTTCAGTGGTTAAAATTAAGATATGAGGTGTTTAACTTTTACGAAAGTGGTAAAAGTTAACAGACACTCGTTATTAAAAAGTTTCAAGCGAATAAGATTAATTGATAAATTATCCAACATATAGGATCCGCAATTTTGAATTTTGAAAATAGGTCTTCAAATTCGTAGTCAGAAACTGCAAAACGTTCAATAGACGCTAATTTAAAAATATATTTTCTCAAACGTCTAATTTTTTAAGCATAAGCTATGATTCAATTAACACAATGTATGATGAAATATTATTATGTATTCAGTATAATGTATGATCAAATATGATACATCTAACATAGTGTTATGATGTAATATAAAAAAAATCAACATAGACCCTGATATATTACTCTCAACATATTCTATGATGAAATATGACAAATTTAATATAATGTATAATGAAGTATGATATATTTAACATAGTGTGTGATGAAATATGATACCTTCAACACAATATATGGTGAAATACGATTCATCAATGAGTAACATGATGAAAAGATTCACAAGGAATATAACAGAATATGATACAATATGATAAATTCTACATAGCTATGATTCAATTAACATAATGTATGATGGAATATTATGTATTTATCATAATATATGATGAAATATGATACATCTAACATAGTGTTTGATGAAATATAAAAAAATCAACATAGACCCTGCTATAATACTCTCAACATAGTCTATGATGAAATATTATATATTTAATATAATTTATAATGAAGTATGATATATTTAACATAGTGTATAATGAAATATGATATCTTCAACACAATATATGGTGAAATACGATTCATCAAAGAGTAACATATAACCAATTTGAAATATTGATTGGTAAAATATGATACTTTAAACACTGTATATGATGAAATATGGTACAATAAGTTGAATTAAATATTGCATGTTAAACTATGATGGAATTAGCAAAGTTTTTGATGCAACAGAAGAAATTTAACAAGATGAATTATAAAATATGATACTTTCATCAAAGTATATGGTGAATAATGATACAATTAATATAATATATGATGAAATATGATATATTCAACATAGTAAGTTGAAAAATATGAAGTGTTGAACCTGGTGTATAATAAAATACGATATATTTATATGAACTCTAACGAAATATGATAGAATATTACAAATTCAACATATTTCAGAATCAACATCATCATGGAGTATTAGTGCATGATAAACTATGATGCAAGTAATATGATGTACAAGAAAATATTACAAACCCAATGTATTGCGGGATAAACTATATGGTATAATTAACATAAAGTATGATTAAGTACGAAATATTCATCATGGTGTATGATGAAATGTGATACATTCACATGGAAAAGGACGAAATATAATAAAATAAAACAAATTCAACATTTTTATTGGTCGAATATGATACATTTAATGTAACTAATAATAAAATATAAATATGCAACATAGTATATGACGAAATATGATACAATATGCTGAACTAGACATTGCATGAAAAACTGTGATCCCATTAATATGGTTTACGATGAAATATGATACATTATTACAAATTTAACGTATTTCAGGATAAACAATAATTAATATATAATAAACATAATGTATGATGAATTATGATACATTTAACATGGTGTATGGTGAAATATGATACTTTTACATGGAAGAGGGAGACATATAATACAATATGACAATGTCTGATAGAAAATAATACATACAACATAGTCTATGATTAAATATAATAAGCTAAACATAATGATTGACAAAATATGATACCATTTACATTGAGTAACACGAAATATGACAAATTTAACATTGTGATTGGTAAAATATGATACATTTAAAATAACGTAATACCTAATGAAATAAATAAATTCAACATGGTACACGAAGAAATATAATTCAATTAGACATTGTATGATGAACTATGATGCAATTAACATAGTGTATGATGAAATATGATACTTGGGATATAAAATTGTGATACAATATTGTACATACAACATCGAGTACAATGTACAACATATTGCAGATTAAACTATGATTCAATCAATACGATGATATGTTGAAATATTATATAAAACATAATTTATTATGAAAATCAATTAATTTATCGTGGCATATAATTAATATCTCTCGTATTGTATAAAGTTCATTTTGAATAATCAAATTAAAATATAAGTAATCAATGGTCCTAAAACCCATAAGTAAAATATATAAGTTACAAGCGATACAATTTGATTTTGAAAAAAGGAACTCAAAAAGTTGTTATTACTACTTTGTTTGAGAAATGATATAATAATAAAAATAAAATGATTAGTAATAAAAGTAATAATAATAGAGGGACTTGGTAGAATGTGAAATGAGATTCGGAAGCAAGGAAAATAAAGTGAGTGTTGATAGTGAGCGAAAAGACTCGTGTCAACGACCACTCGATGGTCGACATAAAAGAACAAAGAAATAAAAAGATTGTGGAACAATTCGCGGTCGGTTTCATGCATCGCTGGTGCGCGCCTGCGTCGCGCGCTTTTGTTCATGGCGCGTAATCTCGCGCACGCACTTCGCGCCGCGTACTAAAACGCACTGAGTGGCCCCTACGAAGCAGATCCATTGTGCGTTCCAGTTTTCACTATGATACTTTTATCAGCGGCTTTTCCACAAAGAACGAGGTTCAGTTTGTTCCATTTGTTCGTGTTTTCTCTCATACACCCCCGCCCCTCAACTCTCTCTTCAACCCCCCTCTCCCCCTCCCCCTCCCCACCACCCAACATCCAACAACACGATTTTCCCTGTATCTCCCTCTTCCGTTTAGCCGCGAACGTATTTGTCCTTTGTTCGTCGAGACAAAACGTCGCTTATACCGTACACACAACAGCCTGAGAATTCATTGTCACGTGCGAAGCATTCGCGACACCCGAGTTCTGCTCTGCTTTTTCCACATTTTATTACATATACATATCTGTTTATTTTTCCTTCTTATATTTCACATTTAAAATCATCATTATAAATTTTGATCACGTTTTTAATTAACATCTTCTATTTAAAAAAAAACTCAATTTTTTGGGGTAAAGATTATCAGTATTTGGCAAATATTTTTCACATAACATAATATTCGCTTCATATAATTTTCATTTATTTAAAAAAATTAAAATACAATCAAATTGTTTTATTACTGCTTGTTCGAATTTACATTTTAAGTAAATTTGTTTTAATTGACATTCATCATATTTTCCATGTGTGCGAATAATAATAGAACATGTTTTTCATTTCTCAGAATTATGATTTGATATAGTTTCTATACAAAGAAGCGATTATCCTAAAATTAACCCAGAAGGTTTAAAACAAATCAGTGTAAGTAACATACAGAATGATGAAATGCGATATAATATGATACATTCAATATTGTGTATATTATGAAATATTATACACATATGATGTATGATGAAATATCAAACAATTAACATAGTATGATTAAATATGATGCATTTAACATAGCTTATGAGGAAATATGATACAATACACATGATAAATACAAATTAGTGAGCAATGCAATATCGTACAATCAACATAATGTATATTATAAGATACGATACATGTAATTTAGTGATAAAATGATGATATATATCATGCAAAATAATAGATTCAAAATAACAAGTGATAGAATATCATACATTCAATATAGTGCATGATTGAATATCACGCAATACGACAAAATTATTATTATGATTGATATGATTAAGATACATTGTAATCAGTACATAAAATCATTTTAAAAAATGTTGACTAATCCAACCAGAATTACACATAATGTTTAATATAATCAAACAATTATTATAATTAGATAAAACAAATTTTTTTTCCTATGATTCACGGTAGCATATAGTATATGATAAAAAATTATGCAATAAATATAAAAAGTAATAAAACACGATTCATTTAACATAACGAGTGATAAACTAATATATCTGTTCAACATAATGAATGATGAAATGTTATGTTTTTAATACAGAGTATGATGAAATATGATACTTTCAACATAGTGCATGATAAAATATGACAAGTAAATTTAGCATAAAGATTGAAAAAATGTTACATTAAAAATTGTGTAATCATTGAATTAAATTTTGGTTAAAAAAAATTAAAGATTTAATTCTGGTTAATTTAATCATAATTTATTAACATGATGAAATATGATACATTCAACATGGTATATGATGAATTGTGATACAAAATGATACATTATAAAAAGTTAGTAAATTAATATTATGCATTCAACGTACTGTAAAATAAAACATTATACATAAATTAAACACACAAAATAATATTATGAATTCCTTAATATAATGTATGATGAAATATGATACATTGAAAACTAGGTGCAAAATAATTGCAAAATTTTTTTTGGGTAAGTTGTATTTAAATTTCACTTTTAATTCTGGTTAGTCTAATAAAAATTTAAATGTTAAAAATGAGATAGCTAAAATTCTTAATAGGGCATTTCTATGAAAAAACGAAAATCCTGTCCGTAGCGTCACGTTGCTCGAATTGTTTTTTTTTTAAACTATTATAGATATAATAATAATTTAACATTTATGTGATTGTTAGTTTTGACATAGTACGTAGCGAAATAATATAATAAAATATTAAATGATGAAATATTATATAGAATTAACATATTATGATGAAATATGATACATTTAAGAAATTATTTGGTAAAATATTATACAATATCATACATTTAATATAATTTTTTATGAAATATGATATAGTCAACATACTATGATGAAATATGATACGAAATGTTAGATTCAATATATTTTATTATGAAATATGATGTATTCGACATATAAAATGATACAATGATTTAAATTTTATAAAACCGTATTTATAAATTTCCTTGATAAATAAGTGTTTTCCCTGAAATTTCCCTGACTCTGTGACCACCACGAAAACTTTACACTAGAGCTGTGCAGAAACTCGAATTTTGCATGGGATCGAAATTCGAACCGAACCGAGCCCATGTAAATTCTCATGGAGAGGATCGAATTTTACAATTTTGCACAGCTCTACTTTACACACATAGGATGAAATATGACAAAACATGATATATTCAACATAGCTTACGATTAAATATGATACATTCAACATAATGTATGATAAAATATTATACACTTAACAGATTATTTGGTAAAATACTGTACAAAATCACACATTCAATATAATTTTTGATGAAATATGATATTTTCAACATACTATGATGAAATATGATATATTTAACATATTATGATGAAATATGATATATTCAACATATTATGATGAAGTATAGTATATTCAACATACTATGATTAAATATGATAAAAAAGGGTACATTCAACATACTGTGATGAAAACTGATATATTTAACATATTATAATGAAATATGATATATTCAACATTATTATGATGAAATATGATGTCTTCGACATACTGTGATGAAATATGACGTATTCGATATTCAAAATGATAAAATACGATTTGCTTAAAATAATTTATATAATGAAATATGATACATTAAAACTGTTAACTTCCTGTCAACTTCCCCGTAATATATAAATGTCCTGCCCTTTTTAAGTTAACCTTGTTGTTAATTTGCTAAAAGCTTTTGTGGTGAGTTTGCAAGAAGTTTGCTGGAAAGTTATGGTAGAAAATAAAACATTTATAACATTTCTTAGTAACCTGTGTGGATTTTACTACACATATGTATAGATATTTATATTCCCTTAAGGGGAAGGTAATTTAAAATACTTAGCTCTTATTCTGTTAATTAACACTGTTTACTTCTTGTTAACCTTCTGGAAATTCCGGTGCAGTTTGGGTATATACAGTGTATGATGAAATATCATGCTTTCAACACAATGCATGATGAAATATGATACAAAATTTAAATTCAACATATCCAGTGATAAATATGATACATTCAACATATAAATTATGATACAACACTAGAAAACCATACTCTCTAAATCTGTATAAGGGTCCGTTCAAAAAATACGCAACGCTTTTTTAAATCTATTTTGACCCCCCCTTCCCCCTGTAAGCGTTACGTATTTTTTGAACGGCCCCTAACTGAAAACTCGTCCACAAGTAAAAATAAATGCATATACACTTTCAATAAGTGAATATTCACTTTTTCAGATTAAGAGAGTAATATACAATAAAATACACGAATAATTACAAGAATGTTATGAATCGTATGATTTTTCTTTTAGAACTAAGTTAGTTGCAGTTTATGGCGATTGTGTCAGAGTGGTTGGTTTGTCAGTGGTGAAGGTCATTAAAGATCGTGGACTCGGTAAGCGATGGTGATCGTCAAGAGTCACACACGAGTCATTCGACCGGTCTGGCTAGTTATGACGGCCAGTTTTTCCGAAACGGGACACATTGCGACCATTTTCTTTCGTTTAAAGTCTAATATGGCACAACGTCAGATCAAATGAATCTTTCATCAAGTGCACAAAGCATCACAGAGAAGAGAAGAGAAACACCGTCCCTGGAAAACGAGAAATACTCTTGGTTCGTGTGTGCTGCTCACATTTCGAGAATTCAAAGAGTCAAGGGGTGATGAGGGATTTTAGAGGGGGGACTTATAGTAGTCGCGAGAATCAACTTTACCGGCCCACAGTAAATCACAGTAACAGGACATCTTTTTCAAAGGATAAAGTGTAATGGCCGACGAGAAGAGATAACGTTCGCTCTTACCACAACATCTCGTTTTATGAACCTTTTTAAATTAAAGACCGAGAAAAAGAGAGAATTAAAAAGAATCGTAAAGTGAATGATTTAAACCTCAAATTAGCCTCTGTAAATTGTCTAAAATGGCAAAAATTATAAAAATTAATTCAAAATTTAAAAATTTAGTCGAAATAATTATAATAGGGCAAAAGTGAACCTTCTAATATAGACGCGAATTATTTGATTGTCATGAAAAATGAAACCGCAAATTTTTAATCATTGCTGCTCTGTAATAAGAACTGAACTCAAGAAATGTTATAATAGCTTTCGGAATTTGTAATTATATCGATATAAATGTGGAAATAGGGTTTAATGTTTTAGCGTAACTGGTATAGAAGAAATGGAATTACTGGAGTGGAAGGTCGATGTGCGGTTAGTGGTAAGCGGCACTAATTTTTGAGAGCCTAAGCCAGAATCGACTCCAGAGCTATTTTCCAGGAACGAGAGATAAATATTTATAGTTTGCAATTTTTTTATACGGCAGAAAAAAAATCTCTATAATTTGTGTCTATTATTTATTTCGACATCAGAAACGAATTTAAGGCTCCCTTCAAGAATCTAATGTAACGACTATATCAGTCTAATTTGAAATTCAACCCAAATTAAATCAAATACAGATTTGGCCATAATTTGATAATTTTTATTTCTTTTTTTCTTTCGTTTTCGTAAAATTTTTTAAATAGCGGTAAAATAGCAGGAATTCAGTGGTTTAAAAAGAAGAAGAAAACGAGATCGTTGCAAAATGAGTTGGAAGCGTCGATCGAGTCACGATTCAATTAAGGTTTGGTTGGGCAACAATATTGCCCGAGATGAGTCGCGATAAATCTTTAAAATTTGAAGCTACAGCACGACCGGTGACGCACTGCCGGATTTAATTAAACGGAAGTCGGAAGTTAACGGGCGTGTGGTCCGACCAAGTGAAAACCATCAGGGCTCGGCAGGACAATATTCTTTTCATAAAATCGACCCCAACTAATCCTATTATTAATTTAATTACTTTATTAATTTTATATTGATACAATTAATTGAAATTTCTGACTAACTTTAATAGCGAATATTAAGTTAAATATAAATCTTGAAATAAATGTTGATTAAAGTTTTAAAAAATAATGGAGATAGTTTATTATAAGAATTATACGTGAATTATACTTCATAAATGTATCATATTCATATAGAGAATTAGGTTAATTTTAAAAATAACAATTATACCAATTATTAAGGTATCTTAATATTATTTTCAAGACTCAAAGTATCATAGTGTATCATACCATAGTGTGTCATAAAACAACAAATGTGTTTATATTATGCTACAATATGACAAATTGAATATACAAAACAATAAAATATGATATACTTAACATAGTATATGATTAAATATAATACATTCGAAACAGCATATGATGAAATATGATACAGTTTTTCGTAAGTTGCTAAAAAACATTTAATATAGTGTATGACAAAATATGATACACTATGTCCAATTCAACATACAGAATGATAAAATATGACATATGTATGATGAATTATAATAAATTAACGTGGCATATGATGAAATATGATACAACATGACGAATTCAACATGCAGAACGATAAAATATGATATATTTAAAATAGTGAATGATTAAATATAACACATTTAGCATGTATGTGATGAAATATGATATAAAATAACAAATTTTAAAAAATAAAAAGTAAAACATAATAACTTTAACATACTGCATGACAAACTATGATTTAATCAATACCGTACACAATAACTTTAATAGAAAATATTAAATTAATTGATTGATGATGGAAATTACAAAAATCTAATGATAACTTTTGTTTTAAGTATCATACGTAAATCATGCTTCATTAATGT
This sequence comes from Ganaspis brasiliensis, assembly GCA_037103525.1. Classification (NCBI taxonomy): domain Eukaryota; kingdom Metazoa; phylum Arthropoda; class Insecta; order Hymenoptera; family Figitidae; genus Ganaspis; species Ganaspis brasiliensis. The sequence continues at coordinate 122,003 of JAZKLR010000163.1, forward strand.
ATCATATTCAAATAGAGTTAATTGGAAAAATAACTGATATACCGAATATAGAGTATCTCAATATTATTTCCAATGCCCGAAATATCAGTGTATCATTGTGTATCATAACATAGTGTATGATGAAACATGATACACTGAAATACACTCAACATTGTTTTTAAATAAATATGATACAATATGATAAACTTAACATATAGCATGATAAAATGCGGTACATTTAACATAGTATATATGATTAAATATAATACATTCAAAATAGCATACAATGAAATATGATACAGTTTGACAATTTATACATAGTAAGTTCTAAAAACGAAGCGTTTACCATAGTGTATGACAAAATATGATACACTATGACGAATTCAACATAAAATATGACATAAAATAAAAATGATAAAATATGACATACTTTACATAGTGTATGATGAATTATAATATACTTAAGATAGTATATGATGAAATATGATACAATATGACAAATTCAACGTACATACTGCATAATGAACTATGATCAAAGAAATACCGTACCATAATAACTTTAATAGTAAATATGAAATTATATAATTATTGAATTTATATTTATATTTATTTTTTGATCGGCCCCATACGTAAATCATACTTCATAAATGTATCATATTCATATAAAAATTGCTTATTAAACAAAAAATGTCATACAAATCATGTACATGTAAGATTGTATATGATAAATTACAATACAATATCACAGATTTAACATATTGCATGATAAAATGATACATTCAAAATAGTATATTACACTGAGAAACTTTTGATTTTAATATCTGCATTATTGCTTATTATTATGTACAATAAAATTTAAGAGTTTAGGGATAATCGAGATGTGGTTATAAAAACTAATACACTGTTTAAGAAAAGACGTTTTAGATGCAACAGTTGTCTTTTTGATAAAAAGTAGTAAAAGTGTTATATACTTGATAAGACACATAATTATATTACCTCTAAAGAATTTAAGAGAGATGAAAATAAAGAATTGCAAGAATTATAAAACGCGTGTTAGAAACTTAGAATCATGGGGTGCGCGCGCAGTAAAAAGAAAGATGGCAGTATTTGTTTGACAGGTCAGAGATACTACAGATGCAAGTTCGTCTTTGATATTTGTATAATTACAAGTATTCTGTATCTTTATAGTGGTATTTGATGAAATCTGTGTAACGAACAACCTATACTATGATATATACATTACGCACACTTTTAATCCTAAGCTACAAACATATAACATTTCGATGACATCGAATAATCGCGCGCGTCGCTAGAAAAGAGTGTTTTAAACTTTCCTTATATACTAACTAGCAAAAGTTTCATGTGGTTTGAGAAGTGATTTTTTACTAAATTGAAGTGAAAATGGTAATAATAATTAAATTCTGTGTTCAGTATTCCGGATGATACGAAATTTTTCTGAAGACCGATTTTTTTAAATATATTTTTGAATAAATATTGTGAAGTGGTAGAAGAGCTCATAAGACATATGGCTGCTCGAAAAACTGTCCTAGAAAAAGTCTAATAAAAAGTTTTAAACATGCCATAATAAATAGATCAAAATGTGTTAAAAAATAATATCGCTTTTTCACATTTACTTTTTTCTAACCTCAAATAATACTAATTCTAATTATATATATTAATTTTTTTCTCACGAAATTACAATAATAAAAAACAAGGTAACACAATCTCTTTTTTTTAAAAGAACTATTATGATCGAACCTCGATTATCCCTAAATTCTTACGTTTTATTACTAATATAGAAATTGAAAAAAGCAAAAACTGTAATTAAAAGTCTCTCAGTGTATGGAATATAATGTAGTTTGATAAATTAGTGAAGGATATAAAATATAATGCATTTTAAGGGTGTTCACTAAATTGAATTTCTGAACTTTCCTGACATTTTACTGACTTTACTGATATTGTGGACACCCTGATTTAATAGTATATGATGAAATGTGATACAATATGACAATTTTAACATACAGAAAGATAAAATATGATATATTTAACATAATGTATGATGACATATAATACATTTAACATAGTATATGATGAAATATGATACACTCAACATAGTGCATAATGAAATATGACAAATTTTAAATATTAAGCAATAAAGTAGCTTTTTACAAATATATTTAAATTTATTAAATACATCAATTCTGGGATAAAACAAAAAAAAAGTATCATATTCTGGATGTTTTCTTTATTCCAATATTTTAAGTAAACACGCTTAACATCGTGTAGGACTCTTTACGCTTGCACCTTTCAATCATTATTTTGTTTGATAATCTGACGAAGGGTGCTGACCGCCCGTTGAGCTTTTCGAGAATGCCCTTCGGGCTTCTAATTCTTTTGTTTAATCCGCCCTTTGTAGCCGGATATTAGAGCGTGACAACCGATCTATTTCCATAAGTAAAACTAGAGGGAGGCTAGACTTGGAGTACTCTAATCTCACAACGAGGGAGACGAGATGATTAGTCAAAGAATAAATATAAATCGATTTTGTATATCCTTGTTAGACTCTTGATTTAATCGAAAAATAGCGAGGAATGAAAACCATGTTCGAGCTACTAACAGCAACCTTACACCTTACCAGGGGAACGAGCGATAAACACGAGAAACACCAGTGACAACGAAATCGATACACCCGAGATCTGAGCCACGAGATGCTGTGCTGTCTCCGCAAGATTCAACCAGATAATCTTACAGTTCCAACAACTTTCTTCTCCACTGTTGCTGACGACGTCGGCGCGACGTCTTATTTGAAAACTTTTAAGTTCCCAGAAATTTATCAAAAGAAAAGCAAATTCTTTATTCTCAACATAAAACTTTGGTATCTCTCAACAAAAATTCCTAAAAAATTTATTTAAATAACTTGAAAATCAGTCATACACTGAAAAAACTCCCTTGCACCCGTCTACTAGGAATCAACCATTTTTCCTTGTTAGTTAAGGCGCCAGCTAGTTGAGGTTAGTTAAAATGACAAGGATAATTTGTACTCTAAGTAATCAGGAATTATATTATATTAACACCAAAAATTGTGCTATCGACTGTTTTTATTACTGCAATAAGTTCTTTATTATCTAAAATACATTTGTCAATACTTTCTCTCTTTCAAACATTAGTGGTTAAGGTAAATAATACCAGTTTTGTTCGCCATATATTTTAAGGTTATGTCGATTTGACATTTTCAGAAAAAACTATTAAAACTTTAGTAAACTTTGGTATTATTTTAAAGATTAATTGACACAAAGTAACTTATTTGCACTGGAAAATTGTAATATTTCAGCTGATTTATAAATTTTTTTCTGTTTTTAAAAATTACAAGTCGAACAAGTTTGATTTATTAGAATTAACTTATCTTCGGTTGCTAACTGAACAAGGAATCCTTGTCATTTTAACCAAAATGGGCTCAACTATAGCCAAATTGTTGTTTTTCACATTAATATTTTTTTCAGTGTATTAGAAACAAATTCTGTCAAGGATACGAGTTCGTAATTTTGATAATGCTGGTATTTTGATTTTCAGATCCAAAACTTGTCGAGGAAATTTTTATGTTGGGAAAACTTCTAACGACAAACTTTTCCCTTTATCATTAGGGGAGTTATATCCGAAGTTTGAAATTAATTTGTTGGAAAATAAAGAATTTATAGGGGAAATAGTAAAGTAACATTTTTCATCATATAATACGCGCGTACGTTTTTCATGTAAAAAATTTGTTTCTCAATATAAATCGAACAAATGGATCAAATCAATAATTTTGACTAAATTAGATTTTCCTGAAAGGCACCAATAAGCTAATCAGCTTATTTAAATTTTTCATGCAATTTTATGAAAATTATTGCAAAGTAACAATGTAAAGAAAGAAAGCAATTTCAGGAAATATTGACCCAAGAATGAAGCCATGTCAGAAATTAGATTACAATCAGAATCAAGAGCACGTCTTTCTTTTCACTTTCTCTCATTCTCCCCCTCGCTCATTTTTCGGACCATCATCTCGATACTCGTTTGTCAGTGGGGTTAACGTGCCAGTCACATCCAGAGGGTTGGGTTCACTATACGGCACATTAACAATTTAATAACTCTCACTTCACTCCACCGATAAAATATCTCGCCCTTCTGAATCTCTGAAATCAGTATGGCTTTTAAAAAAATTCGAAAACACTAACCCAACAAAATTCCACAAAATTATTTTCAAGAAAAATAAACTTTTCATCAATGAATAAGTTTTTTAATTATTGTTAACATTGAGACATTTCCAAAATGCAAAACATTAAGAAGAACGAGACAATAATTAAGAAAATTAATTTATATTTTGAAAAGGGTCGCCCGGGGGTTCCTGTGGGTCAACCACAGTTTAAATTTTAATATTTTAGCGCACTGTTCCGAAAGATTCGAGAAAATAATAACATCGGGGCTAGCTTGTAGTAACTGTAGATTTAGTCGGTTGAGAAACATGCAGAAGGAAGAATGCCCATTTTCGGGGGTTCCTCCCCCAATGTACCAAACACAGAGCAAAGCGGCTAATATTCCACTGCCAACCGACCCTTCCGTGTATGTAGAGGGTTTGCCCTATGATTTGTAGCCAAATAATTTCCCCTCCCATTCCACTTACTTTATCCTTCACATCATTTTGTTGTCTCACCGTATCTATTCTCCTCTCAGTTACTTACACTTTTCCCCTTCATTCAAACCAGTATTAAAAAAAACAATAATATTAACAATGATAATTACAAAAAAACATGTTACTAATTAGACAAATTTCAAATAATTCAGAGAGGCCGTTAAAAAAATATTTAAGACTTTTTTGGATCTATTTTGACCCCCTACCCTGTGAGCGTTACGTATTTTTGATCCAACATAAATTAATCCGAATTTTGGCCTAACAAAATTTTTAAGTCACCCAATTCATATTTTGACTTTTATATACTTTTATATGACTTTTATATATAAATCAATAATAATGTGGCAAATCTGTGTTTCAACTTATTTGTATTCTTTTTTTTTTCTAATGGGTTTTCGTTGACCCGTATATGTACTTAAATAAATAAATAAATAAATTTAGCAGAATTTTCATTTTACAAAAATCATTTTAACCAACTTTTCATTTAAAAGAATCCCAATTTAAACGAATTTTAATTTAGAAGAATTTTAGGTTAATCGAATTTTTAAATACCAGAATATTCATTTGATAGAAAATTTAAAATGCAGAATGTTGATTTGTTAGAAATTGCAAATGGCTGAAAAAGTATCCGACAAAAATATTTTGGCGCGAATTTGCAATTTCTAACAAATCAACATTCTGCATTCTAAGTTTTCTATCAAATGTCAATTCGTACTAATACATTTTCGTACAAATGAAGATTCTGGTATTTAAAAATTCGATTAAGTTAAAATTCTGTAAAATAAAAATTCTTTTTAATTAGAATTCGTTTAAATTGGAATTCTTTCAAATGAAAAGTTGGTTACAAGGATTTTTGTAAAATGAAAATTCTGTTTAATATGAATTCGGTGACCTAAAAATTCTGTTAGCTCAAAATTTGGATTAATTTATGTTAGATTGAAAACATATTCGAAAATGTGAAATTTCGACTAAAAGAAGATTCTTCCTAATGAAATTCTCTGAAATAAATATTCTAAATAATTAATTCTAGAATTTAATCATACGTCCCAAATTTTCTTTTCTTAATAAATATTTCTTACCGAAAACATTTTTTTAATGTGTAAAAAAGTGGCACAAAATCGAAAAATGCAAATTTGCTCCCAAAATTTAAGAAACTTAGTACATAAATCTGTTCTTCGTTCACCAAATTCAAAATGGCGGATCCGCTATTTTTTTAAATATATCAATTTTCAACATATGTGACCTCCTTAACCTTTGATAAAGAATTTTTAGAAAGATTTCAGCACTTTTTTGCATTTTTTCCGCCACATTGGATCCGACCTTTGAATTTTGAAAAGATATAAACAGATTCATAATCTGCGACCCAAAAAACCTCTATGTACCAAGTTTGATCAATTTTGGCAAAAATTCTGCATTTTTGTCCGACATTTTGAATTTAAAAAAATTATTAACAGATTCGTTATCTGCGACCCAAAAACCCCTCTATACCAATTTTCATTAATTTTAAAATAAAACTTCAAGATTGGTCCAACAAACATTCATTTTTTAAATTTTTTTTTACCAATATCCGACATTTTAACGCCTTCATCTTAAATTTTATGTATTGACTAATGCACATTTCTAATTTTTTAATAATTTGTGCTATTTTTGCCACTTTATTACACATTAAAGAAATGTTTTCGGTAAAAAAAATATTAATTAAAAAAAAAAAGTTGTTGGTTTTTCGGTACTTTTTTGCGAAAAAGCCGCCATATTGGTTTTGCATATAGATAAAAATAAAATCTGAGCCTAAAATCTTGTAAAGCGATTCCAATAGCGTAAATAAACGTTATTCGCATATTTTACAAAAAAAAATTCCTACTTGTAGTACTATTCCAAAATAAGGCTACAATTTTTGTGATTTTAGGAGTTAATGAGTTAAAAGACCAAATTTTAAAAACATCCAAAAAAGTTTTCTTTGTATTTTACAAAATCTTTATGTATATTTTCAGATTTCAACGGGAATAATGAGCGCACTAAATTTGATAAAAAACGGATAAACCATTTTCAAATGATCATGTTTATAAAGAAGCGCGACATTCGCACACACACATTAGTTTACTTGAATATTTAAGGAAGGAGACCCATGAAATATCAACCCATTTTTCAGAGGTGCCAATTTGTTTTGACATAATTTTACATCTTAAATTATAATATATCATTAAAAATTAAGAAAAAAAACTTTTTGACCATTTTAGAATTTTTCAAAACTTTTTACATTTTTTGAAAATTAAAAATTTGGAAAATCCATACGAGAGATTCAAAAGAATCATTAAAAAATCGTGTAATTTAAGGGGGTCAAAACAAGGGGTAATGCCTCTCCTCAAAAACTAGAATAATTTTATCAATAGCATTTCTTAGAAGCTGGGATGAAATTTTTAAAATGTTACTATGAATAAATATTTTATATAATCTTTTATTGATAATACAATATTCTTAAAGCTAGAAAAAAGATTTTCAATAGATTGAAAGAACAGGTATTTTTTCCGATTATCGCAATCCGAGTCTCAAATTTTCGACTTTTGTGTTTCGGAACGACCCTATTATTTAACCGACCCTAGCAGAGTGTGACAGTTAGTCGGTTACTATTGCCATTGTATCTACACTCGATATTCGCTCAAACCATGTGCTACCAAAAAGGGTGGAGATTCACTAAGGTGGGCGGTGGAGGGACAAGGGGGCAAAATAGAGAAAGATCGAGGGAGAAGGGAGCGAAAGAGAAAGGGGAGAAATGAGAACATGGAGGCGTTTTTGGTGATTATGATTCAATGCTTGGATGATTCACCGGTAAAACGTGCTCCAGGAACTCATCTGCCTTTCCGAGAAGTTTTTTTATTTTCACTCAAATTCCGAGAACTTCTCGACTTACATTAGAAACGTTTTAAGAACATAAAAACTTGATTACTCTGCGAGAAAAGTTGTGTGCCATTGTTATATTTACTGTGAATTAAAAAAATGCTGATTATTTCACTCAGTCGCAATTCTATTTGTAAACAAAGTCACGAGGTGGAGACACTTGCTTTGTTCACTTCGCAACTTTGAATTCAGACAGCTTAGCCAAAAATGTAACAAATAGGTTTATACTTCATGGACTTTGTTTTTAGGGTGGAGCAAACAAATATGCCGAATTTCAACTCCATAAAACGATTCAAGAGGAACATAACCTAAAAATGTATTTTTTAGTTTGTTAAAGTGATTTTCTGGATTTTCATAAAAATGAGTATTATACAATTGAGGTGAAAGTTAATTTAAAGATAAAAGAATAATTAACAAGAGATCAATTCTCATTCACTGTTAGTTGCTCGGAATGTTTTCTGTCGTCCGTTATTCGGGCTAGAGCACGTTTTAGTCCATTCATAAATTAGTCCGAGTTCGCGAGCCGATGGCCTCCGGGTTTTCGGGATAATTAGGAACCCCGCGCTGCTGACTCGGATAATTAATGGGCATGTGTTATATTCGCCAACTCTACTTCAGGTTCCTTTTTTTCTCGGTCCGGGCATTCCGTTAACAATAATTATTATCGCACCAAATTGAAATATCCTCTTCCATGATAAAATTACAATTTATATTTTAAGTTAATTAAACTCTCACTTGAAATTTTAATTAATTATAACTCCACTCATTTCCAATTCAATGAAATTTAAATTAAATTTTAAGATATTCAGAGTTTCCAGTGATGAATCCTGAATTAGCTTTAAACAGGGAAAATAGTTTTCGGAATTTCTAACTTTTCAATTTGCATTGTACTCAAGTTTTCCGACAAATCCTTACTTTGCGATTTAATTTCGTTTTACTCAAATTCAAAAAATACAAACTTTATAAACCTGTGCGACTGTTATATATGATTCCAACTATAATTACATAAAAATATGAAAAATAATATAAACAATAAAAATTTTGAAAATTGTAACACTTTTAAAATTCTTGGGTAAATTACGTAAAATTTTCTATATACAATTTTCATAAGCGAAATTGCTGGTTAAAAAATTCTGAAATTCTTGCTGAAATTCCCGAGGGATTTTTTTATGAAATTTTTCCGATTGTAAAATTTTCCAAACTATAGAATTTTTGTAGAAATTTCCGCAATAGTTTTCATAAAATTTCAGCAATTCTAAAGTTCCAGAATTCTTGAATACAGAATTTTCTTAAGTGAATCGACAATTAAAAAAATTAAAGAAATTTTTTTTTTGAAAAATTTTTAAAACTGGACTTTTTGGATTTTTAAAAATGTTCTATTTTTGACACTTTTGGTCCAAAATGGCTGGCTAACGAACTCGATCTGTATTTTTGGTCACTTAAAATGTGTACCAAAAGTGAATTTGATAGATGAATTTTTACTCAAGTTATCCGATGACAAAATTTTTACACAGACAGACAGACAGACTTTAGTAAAACCCATTTTTTCGTAATCTTGAAGTTTCAAAACGTCAAGAAAAGTTCAAAATCGCACAAATTTCATCTCCTTATATGTCATGATAATCAGTTCTAGTCTTACCCATCAGTTCCAAATAATGATTTTCAAAAAATGTCCTTACCTGTAACAAAAAGAAAATACTCAGTTAAATACATTTTATATTAGAATTTTTCTTCAATTATCTATTATTGTCTTAATTAAAAATGTTAATAAACATTAAGTATAATACTAATAAGTATTAATAATCAATTTATTTTGCTTCACCGAGTTTTTAATTTTGCTACTAAAATGAATAATAGAACATAGATTTCAAACTAATAATCTCCGTTAAAAAGAAGTGGGTTCATGATAAAGTGGACGAGAATATTGAAAAATTGATCAAAGTGACGCTACGAAAAAAAAATCAGTGGCGTTCAAATTTACGATAGTGGGACGCGTGTAAATTCAAGATAAATATCTTACAGCTCGGTACGCGCGCCATCGCTGACCCTGGTCTTTCCATAACCTACAAAAAGAAGCGAGTGATTTCACGCGAGTATCGGATTCAAGTTTTCTTTTAGCTCCATGTACACAAGCCAGTGAGTTGTTTATCGCGTCGAACCAGATTCACTCTCGTCGATATTCCTATCGCAATAATTCTTCGCGAAAAATAATAAAAAAAAAGCGATAAAAGACGCCAAGACTTATGGGGGATTTAAAATCCGTATCTAGAGGATTTTCAGTTAAAGAAAACTGTTCCCTGGAAAAAAACGTGCAGAAAAGTCACTTGGCGATGTTTAATCGGATCAGTGGTTCGCGAGATACAAGGGCAAATGTGCTGATTGGTTGATAAATGCTGCGCAGTCATTGAAGCGATCTGCGCGCCAATCACGCATCGGCGATTTGAATCTCTTATAACTTGAGAACGCGTTCATCGATCACAACACGCTAGGAGACTTTTCGGTTTATTTCCTTGTATAGAATAATCTCATCGCATTGCTTTATTGATTTTTTAAAATTATTGTTTCTGTCGTTACGAATTAGACGCAGAGAACAAAAGTAAATGTATCACAGAACGCAATCATACATTACGATTGCCTGACATTTTCAGATATTCAATTACACGGATATAATTCATTGTTAGTCAGAAAAGTAGAATACATAATGGTCAGTTGGCTTGGTTTCAACTGTGATATCATATTTGTATGATTAAAAAGTAAATTCAAGTTAATTATTTTACTGAATATTCAGAAAAAAAATCAGGTTTTAGATGAAGGAAAAAGGGTCCTTTTTTGTTCAGTTAAAGCAGGAGAATTTAGCAGAATGTCGAGTATTCAGAGGCAAAACCTTTGGTTGCCACGCGGGGCCAAGTTTTTGTTTTCGAGAAACAGCGTCTCGCTTTGCCGTTCTGCGGAAAAAAGTCAAGGCAGTATAAATCAATTTGCAATAGCGGCGATTTGTTGTTCTATGCGTTTCTTTGTCAGGTACAAAGAATCGCAAAAAACTACGCTTATCGTAATCAATTTAAAGAATTTCTTTTAAGAGTGAAATTCATTTTGTGTTTATAAAATTTCTGGGATAAAAACAAGAATTAAAAAATGCAAATATACACCTAATAAAGTAAATTTAATGTAATAATATTTAACCTAATTAAATTGACAGTGAATTTAAGTTATTACAAAACTAAATTAATAGACAGAATTTCGATTGGAGCGCACGAGTTGGTGGGGGCGCGATGCGAGCCAATCACAGAGCGAGTAATTAAATCTTTCACATCTCGTAAACTACGTAACCAATAAATTAAACGTAAAGGACTTTTCGTTTCATTTTTTTATGTACGTTCCAACTGTTTATTAATTGAATATAATTGGTATGTGCAGAGAAAATAAAAATTTCAACATTAAATAAAATAGCTTTCTATTGTTACATAATATAGAAATGAATAAAAGTGAAATGCAAAAAAACAAGAGTTAATATGAGTGTGAAATTGGATTAAATGATGGTGAATTATAAAGGAAATGATATTTATTATAAATTTTGTTTATCAATTGAGTAACAGTTTTTAGTGAAGATCGTGTCACATCTGCGTGTGGCAATCACGCGAATACGAACGGTTGCAGGACGATATCAATCCGAGTGCAGAGGGTTCGATTTTCTATTGACCCGGTCGTTAGTTTTCCACAGGACGGCAGAAATACAATGTCATCGCACTCGCTGCTACTGGGTTTATATCAACCGCGCTTCTCCCCGTACCCAGTAAATATAACTCGACGCTGACAAGTGTCGACGAGGGTCCACGAGCACCATTGAAAATTGTTCGAGAATCACCAGTTTATAACGTGATACACTGCCCGATCATTCCAAATAAATTTTTCCAATTAATCGCATTTTTTATTGTGACTTTTCTCACTAAATTTTAAGCCTATAGTCCATTTCAAATTGTCAATTTTATTAATTACTATTTTAGATTGAGAACAAAAAAGATCAGTGATTTTTTCAAGTTAATAATATAATGAACAACCTAAATAAACAACACTTCACGATTCAAGGAAAATAAAGTAAACTTTTAATCATAGGGAAGAAAAGTTACTCCAATTGAAAATAAAATTATTTTTATTGTACTAGGGCAATAAAATACACATTATTAACCAAGAGAGATAAAGTACATTTAAATATTACCCTAGGGAAATAAAGTTAACTTTGTTGTACTAGGAAAATAAAATACACTTTATTACCCTTGGACAATAAAGGACACATTATTATCTTAGACAGATAAAGTACACTTTATTATTATTTTAAAAAAGTTAACATAACTTTAAAAAGAAAACAGTAAAATACACTTTTTTATCTTAGAAAAAAAAGTTACTTTATCTATTGCAAAAAAATTAAATCTTATTGTACTGGAGCAATAAAATATACTTTATTAAACCCGAGAAATAATGTACACTTTATTAACCTAGGACAATAAAGTAAACTTTATTATATTATGGAAATACAAATTTTTTATCATAGGAAAATATAAAAAAAAAATTATAATCAACTGCTTTTTATTCCTAAGGAAATAAAAAACATTTTTTCTCATAGAGAAATAAAAGAACACTTTATGATCGTAAAAAATTAATATTATTTTAAAGAATAGTAATTTTTGCCAAACATTTCATTGGTCCTCATTATTTTACTGAATAAAAACTACGAAAAAGAAAATCAACAGAACAAAACAAGAAAATGCAAATAGCGAAAAAAAATATTTTTCCTAAAAGAAAGTTGTTTTAAATTCAACTGAAAAGTTTTGAGAGAAAAAATGGGTTTAATTTTAATAATATTTGGAAGTAAAGAAGAGAAAAAAATAAAAACGAAAAAATAGTATTATGAGGTAAAAACTGAGAGGGAATGAGTCAAAATTTTTAAAGCTCGAGAGAATTCCAGAATACACAGGAACCTACTTAAGACCAGTCGACGACACTTTTGCCCCCCTTCCACTTTTCAAGTGGAAACCTATATCGTTTCGTGCTCAGGAGTAGAATACAGTGTCACTTAAATATTTAACTAAATCGAATGGATCTCGATTCCTTCTTCCTTTTGCTATTCCGCCCTTGTCCCTTTTTGGATTATGTTTTCGTCACCATGTCTTTCGACATTACAAAAAATAATTAATTTGCTTTCGTTTCTCAACATTTTTTAATAAAGAGATATAATTTTTAAGAAACGGGACAAATTTTACTGTAATCTATTTTTTTATTTCAGAACGTTTAAAGGTGAATTAAAGCTTTACAATGTTAATAAATTTATCAAATAATTTAATTGTTTTTTTTTTTTCTAGAAATAGAATAGTTATGAAAAACCGAAACGAAAAGTCTCTTGTCGCGTTTGAATTGGAAGTGCCATTTTCGAGTTATATTATGTAAAACCTCAATTGCCGTATAAGGTGCCGAAACGCGATTCACTGAAAAGAGGAAAGAGGGTAATGAAAATCTTAAACCGCCTGTAATGAGAGAGGGAAAATTCTTGTCTTTGGTTTTTGCCTCATCTCAATCGGATAAGCCATTCCCGATGTACAACACATTAAGAAAACCAATAGCGTCAGCGGTCGGTCTTACGTTCGGCGCCGCAGAATCTGTAAACTTAAATTCTCCATAACTTGGAAACGGCTCAACGTATCTCAATCATTGTAAAGCATAATTTCATTCTTTTTTCATTTCAAACAATTTGCTATCGTTAGCTTTTCAATTTACCGGTATTATTGAACATAGTCAATAAAAGACTGTGGAAAAAAAGTTTGGCTAACACGATAAAAAGACCTTAACCTGGTAATTTGAAATTTAAACCGATGAATATTGAAAATTTGCACATTTCTACAATCCGTACTGCCTGAAAGTGATAAATGAGAAATAATAAATATCATGGCGTAAAAACGAGCTCCCTCCCGTTCTATACGCAATATTCAAAGCGTTCAACGAATCGTAGTGTTTTTCGAAGGCCACTCGATCGCGGCCATATCCAGCAGACCAATGACGAATGGCTCATTCTCGAATGAAAAGTTACACAGTTACACTTCTCTCTCACTCTCTCGGGGGGAGGTTTGATTTTTCAAATCGTATATGTATATAATAATGTTCAGTCAACTTGACGATGCTCTCGCGGCGGTCAAATTGCTTTAAAGCAGCGACGATCTGTAATGGCTTTATGTGGAAAGAGGAGAAGAAGGGGAAAGGGTTCAATTCGTTGAAAATGCGACCGACATTATTACCGGTCAAATGCACGCCGGAATATGTAAATCGTCGCTGGCGGAAAGCCGGGTTTACTCGGTCGGTAAATAAAAGGGGACCAGGGGCGAATTTACACGGGTTTCGATACGCGCCCGGGAGGAAAAAAAATGGATAGTTTATTAGTCCGCCCACTAGCGACGATTGGCTTTACAGAGAATAAATATACGATAAACGACAAGGGTATTTGCCACGGGGAAAGGGTGAATATTGGCCAGGAGGGAGAGAAAGAGGTAGATATTTGTCGAATTACATGAGCGACTGTCGGACCAACGAACTGAATGAAAATTGCACTCGTTTTATCTGAATTCGTCAACAGGGAGATACTGCAAGAAGTAGCCAGCCATGATTTTTTTCACGACGTCTGTTTCGACATTTTACTCACACTTGATAGACGGTGAAATATGGTAAAATATTGGTTTTAACTGTCACTCGCCAGCACGATACGCTTCACTTTCCTAAATAGCACATTTTATTGAAATAATTCAGGTTATGTTAAAATTCTCGAAGGACAAATTTTGCGTTTTCTCATATATATATATATATATATATATATATATGGTTGGAAAAATCTTTTAATATAGGGTAAGTAGAAACTTGTAGAAATTAAAAAAAAATCAAACATGTGACATTTTTGGGCTCTCAGAAAACCGTAATTAGAATTTCCAAAAATCATCCCTTAACCAAAAATAGCCACCCCCAAAAATTCGAATTTTCAAAAAAATTGAAATTAAAACTGTTTAGTTAAAAAACCTAAATATCAAGAATAAAATTAGATCTTCGTATCGCCGATTGTAGATTTGATCTCAGATAAGCAAAATTCAAAATGGCGGACGATATCTTAAAAATTAATTAAATTCTTTTTTTTTCTTGCTAACCAGGGATCATTTTCAACTGAATAAGATTCTGAAACCTTTAGTCTTATTAAACTGTTTACCCCGATTTTTTAGCTCCCACCCTGAATTAAAAACTACCTCTCCCCCCAAAGATGCTTTGGCAATCCAAACTTCTTGAAAATCAATAAATATTAATTTTTACAACTAATTATGTCTCTGTCTATTTTGGGTCTATTTTTTAAAAAGACTTATTTTTGAGCTCTCATCCTTAACTCAAAAATACCCCCTCAAGAGAATCTATCCACAAAACCTCATTAAAAAATAAATAAAAAAGAATTATTTCTGCCTTATATGACTCTCCTAATTTTGAGCTATTTAAATTTATCAAGGAGATTGGGTGGGCAGACTTTGTTGAGGGGATAGTTTTGGGGTTCAAGGAGGGAGCCCAAAAATAGTGCTAAATATTTTTAAAGAGACCAAAAATCGGGCTAAGCATTTTTAAAAACCCAAAAAATAAGAGAGTCATATTCAGTTGAAAAAAGTTATGTTTATGTTTTTTAATGAGTTTTGTTGAACAGAGTCTCTTGAGGGGGTAGTTTTGAGTTAAAAGTGAGAGCCCAAAAATTGAGCTAAGCATTTTAAAAGGACCCAAAAATTGAAGAGTCATATTCAGTTAAAAAAAGTTGTGTTTATTTGTTTTTTAATGAGTTTTGTTGGACAGAGTCTTTTGAGGGGGTAGTTTTGAGTTAAGGGTGAAAGCCTAAAAATCCAGCTAAACATTTTAAAAGGGCCCAAAAATTGAAGAGTCATATTCAGTTGAAAAATCTCTGCTCATTGATTTTCTAATTGTTTAGGGTGGACACTCTTGAAAGGGTAATTTTGGGGTTAAAAATGGGAGCCCAAAAATCGGGCTAAGCATTTTTAAAGAGCCCAAAAATAAGAAAATCATATTCAGTAAAAAATTTGTGTTTCTTTGTTTTGTAATGTGTTTTGTTGGACTGAGTTTCTTGAGGGGGTAGTTTTGAGTTGAGGGTACGTGGGAGCCCAAAAATCTGGGTAAGTAGTTTTAAGGAGTCCAAACTTGAGAGAGACATATTCAGTTACAAAAAATTAATATATATTGAGTTTTTGAAAAATTTGGATTGACAGAATGTTTTTAGGGGGATAGTTTTTGATTAAAGCTGGGAGCCAAAAAGCCGGGGTGAATAGATTTGAAAAGACTTAAGTCTTATTTGATTGAAAATGATTTCTGGTTTGCAAGTTATAGAAGAATTTGATCAATTTTGAATAAATCGTCTGCCATATTGTGCCAGCCATCTTGAATTTTGCTTATCTGAGATCAGATCCATTACCGACGATACGAAAACCTTTTAATTGTCTACCTCTTTACATTTTTTAACTAAATAGTTTAAATTTAAATGTTCTTGAAAATTCGAATTTTATGGGGGTGGTTATTTATGGTTAAGGGTGATGTTTCGAAATTCTAATTATGGTTTTCTGAGGGACAAAAATATCCCAAATATGTCATGTGTTATACTTGAAAGCTTCTTAGGGAGCATCCATAAAAAAAGTTCCATCTTTAGGGGGGTGCTCGTGAAATGCAACAAGGGGGGGGGGGGTAGTTTCAATTCAGAACGTTCATATTTTTACGTTTTTAGTCCAATATTCTTTTTTGACTTTGAGACTTTAACTTTAAAAGTCAGTAATTTTTTAAGGGGACATTCAATGAATTACATAAGCATATTTTAAGAAGTTTTTGATCTTCCCCCTCCCCCATGTCAACATTTTTGAATGGATAAAAACAATTTTGCATGGAGTGTCAGCGTTTTAGGACCCCCTTCTTGATACTTACGTAATACTTGAATGGCCCCAAAAAGGGGGGGGGGGTATAAAGCATTTTTTAACGTTCCATTTGGGGGAGCGTGGGGGGTCAAAATCTCGAAAATTGGTAGAATGTTCTTTATGGATGACCCCTTAGACCCCAAAGTGTAGACTTTCTTCATAGCCTCAATTATCAAAGATGATTCGTGACCCCAATTGGCAGCTGTCAGCTGTCAAAGGAAAATTATTGATCTGATCGTAAAATTAAAAGATTTGTTTGCCGGTATTTTAAAAATTCGTGAACAGAGTGTAAGGGTCTTTGGCATTTCTCGTAATCGTCAGTCAATGTCTGATAACTGAGCAGACAACATGGCGCGGACTAGCGACCCGTGACTATCCAAGTATTTATTAAAAAAAAGGCAGCAACTATCATCCCATAGTGAACCTAAGGTTATCAATTTATCATTTTTCTCCCTCATGACTCTCGTTATTGCACACAGACAATCAAATTTCAATGCAAACAATTATAAAAAAAAAGACCGTCAAAGGAAACAATTTTTGCTTTTAAAATTGAAATGTTGGCAGAATTGAGTGCACAACTATAAATTAAGTGCGAGCAAGGGACCGATTAATTTTAATAATCTCGACACCCACACAATTGTCCGGAGAATGTAAATTGCGGTCCAGGACAGAGGGGATTCCCGGGACATAAATGTGACAGTTTACGGGACGTGTGTACAAGGATGTAACTTTATGCCGGGCTCACACGTTCAGTAAGTGCAGGCACCACAGGCGCACAGTGGGGCAAAACCTAACAAGAGGCGTCAAAATTCTGTAACCACGCTAATTGTTTATAAAAATGAATGCAACTTGGTGACATGAAGCCTCAAGCATCACAGAATTTGAAACCCTTGCCGCATTTCCAAAATTCAAAATGGCGTCTGAGCTGTAAGAGCCTTAATTTGGTTATTTTCGTATTTTTTGAAACTTATGTACATTGAAACTGCAAAATTTTACATAAATAAATTGGGGAAAGATTGACAACGGTATATTTTGGGACTTAGGCATTACTCGTTACGAATTTTCATTGGAACTTTCAAAATTCAAAATGGCAGATCCAAGATGGACGATCAAAGGACAAAAATGTTTATAACTGTATACTAAAAGGAATTATTTTTATGAAAGTCAATACCCCAAGGTTATTTTGGCCGCTGATTACGAAACTGAGGTCAGATTTTCAAAATTCAAAATGGCCGATCCAATATGGCGGTCGAAATTCTGAAAAATGAGGTTATAATTCTGAAACTCAGTATCCCGACATTTTTTAAGTCGCTGATTACGAATCTGAAGTCAGCTTTTCAAAATTCAAAATGGCCGATCCAATATGGCGGTCTAAATTCTGAAAAATGAGGTTATAATTCTGAAACTCAGTAGCCCGACATTTTTTAAGTCACTGATTACGAATCTGAAGTCAGATTTTCAAAATTCAAAATGGCCGATCTAATATGGCGGTCAAAATTCTGAAAAATGAGGTTATAATTCTGAAACTCAGTATCCCGACATTTTTTAAGCCGCTGATTACGAATCTGAAGTCAGCTTTTCAAAATTCAAAATGGCCGATCCAATATGGCGGTCTAAATTCTGAAAAATGAGGTTATAATTCTGAAACTCAGTATCCCGACATTTTTTAAGTCACTGATTACGAATCTGAAGTCAGATTTTCAAAATTCAAAATGGCCGATCTAATATGGCGGTCAAAATTCTGAAAAATGAGGTTATAATTCTGAAACTCAGTATCCCGACATTTTTTAAGCCGCTGATTACGAATCTGAAGTCAGCTTTTCAAAATTCAAAATGGCCGATCCAATATGGCGGTCTAAATTCTGAAAAATGAGGTTATAATTCTGAAACTCAGTATCCCGACATTTTTTAAGTCACTGATTACGAATCTGAAGTCAGATTTTCAAAATTCAAAATGGCCGATCCAATATGGCGGTCTAAATTCTGAAAAATGAGGTTATAATTCTGAAACTCAGTATCCCGACATTTTTTAAGTCACTGATTACGAATCTGAAGTCAGATTTTCAAAATTCAAAATGGCCAATCCAACACGGCCTTCGAAATTCTGAAAAATAGGCTATTATTCTGAAACTCAGTATATTCCGACATTTTTTAAGTCGTTGATTACAATTCTGAGGTCAGATTTTCAAAATTCAAAATGGCCGATCCAATATGATGGTCGTCATACTCCAAAATTTAATATTAAAAAAAAATTGTCTAATGTTTCTTTAAATGATTTCGAATCTGAGGTGCAACTTACAGTAATTTAAAATGGATTTCTTTTAAAATCGAAAGAAGAAACGGAAAAGAACCATCCCTGTTAGAATGCTTCGACAATTGTTTTTAACCAGTTTAATCAGTTTATTCACTTTCTGAGTCTTCCTCATCACTTGTGTCATCAAATTTTAATAAGCTTTTTGCACCGTTACTTAATTCTTTAATTTTTTTTTCTTTTTGAACACGTAATGCACTTATTACTGGGTCAGACGAGATAAGCATAAAGTGAATTGTGTCTTCATTTGATGTTGATCTTGAAATTTTTCGACTAAAATTTGCTCGAGCTCCTTTAAAAACTTTGTTATTTGCTTCTTGAGCTTCTTCTGATAGACAGCCAATGGGTAATCCAAAAACTCGAATGATGCTACTGCCGTGGATCAAGACTTTGTGAACTGATGGAGGCATCTTGTACCAACCATACAATTCAACAAACATTTGAGCTGTACTGAATGCATATTCCTCGAATTTATCACAATCGATTTCACGTCCACAAGTCAATATTTGCAAAATATCTGCAAACCGTTGAATTAGTTCAAGGTTAATTCCAGTAACTTCAGCTACCACTTCCGGATTTTCGAAAAAACGTCTAGCAGTATTTCCGTCATTCGTAGTTCCATGACCCTGTTTTACTACATCTACGAGAATTGCTAATTTTGACTGAAGACCTTCTTGAATAGATTTCTTCCGAGATTGTTTTAACGCCTTATCACTACCTGAAGCATACGCTTTTTTAAAATCCAAGTTATACGAAACATGTAGAATGCACACCATAAATCTGATTCGGCAATGAAGGGTTGACAAACCATAGTAATAATTTTTTTCCTGAATAGTCAAATTTTTTAAGCCATTTAAATCATTCATTTGGTTTGGTGTTGCACGACATATATTACATGAAGCAGAAGATGCTTGCTCAGTCAGAACGTTACAAACTTTTCCATCAATCATAGTAGGATACAGCTGATGAGAAATATCATACTTTTTCTTTTTAATTTCAATAGACGTATTCTTCAAGCGAGATATTTCCGACGAATAATAACCATAAACTTCTTTAGTTTTTTCCACGGTTTCCTTCGTGAATTGAAATTCAACAGGCCTACATAATCTTACGGAAGATGGTCGCTCATTCCTCCACAATACCTGTCCATCCGAAGAGGTAAGTTTGAGAGGTACATACGATACCATAAATATTGAAGAATCGCTATTTTTTGAATTAATTTCTGCTTCTGACCACTTCTGTTTGAAAGCTTGTTGACCTGAAGCACCATCTAAACCCCATTTTCCACATAACTCAGCTGCATTGTGATTTATTTTCTTCAATTGTTCGGTTGATAACAAAGAAAAAATTCTACTTGAGGTGTGATCAAGCAAGGACTGTAGTTTAATTTTAGCACCACTTTCGTTAATTTCAATATTATCTGGAAAACATGCTAATTTTGCAGATGAAAGAGTTTTATAAGGAGGTAACTGTTTATTTCCTGATAAAAAGTTATTATGGGTTCGAAGAGTTTCATATTTTGACTTTGTCAAACCAACATCCATATACATAGCCAAAGATTTATTTAGATAATCAGAATCATATTTTTCAACAGCAGGAAGTTTAACTTCAGCCTCTTTTTCTAATAAAGGTGATACTGCTTTTAATAAAATTTTTGGGTCATAGTCAGTGCGAAGTTGTTGAGCTCGCCTTTGTTCTGTTCTTCGGCTACAATCTTCATCACTTACGCGTGAACGACCAGCAAGAGATGTAGAACTTTCTGATAATAAATTGTCAAATTTTTGTTCAGATGGACTCTGAAATTTATACTCCAATTTTTCATCCATAAAATCTTTGTACTTACTTTCAAATCTTCCACGCATTCGATGAACATTAACCCAGCATCTTTTATATCGTCTGATAAAATGTGTATTTAAGTAGGTACGTAATTGATGTGCATCACGAGGATCATAATTAAACGTTTTTTCAATTCTACTCATTATTACATCTATCACTGTTTTACTCTTGTTTGCATCATTCCATATCCATTCACATAATTCTTTCACTTGTATTGAGAAGACCGACATTTTGAAGTAAAGAACCTCGTTCTCCAACAACTCAAAGTTAGAATAATAAATATAATTTATTATACGTAAATTGCCAACTGACGATTGACAAAGATATTTAGCTCTTCACCATGGTAACAAAATAAGTGTAATAAAAAAAGAATGTCTGGATAACTATTTTTTCATTTGTAGGAAACTTCAAGTATTCAGGCAGTCTTTTTTCTTAAACTAGAGTAGACTTCGTTGATGCTGTTTACTTTTTTAAATTTTATTTCTTTCTTTTTCATTTCTACTATTTCTTAATTGCAACCTACTTTCGATTATTTTACGTTAATATTTATTGCATTGTTCCTTTTCGTTACATTATGTCCGAAATAATTTCACTTTTAAAGTGAATGTTTTCAATGTTTAATGGATACTCTTGATTGTTTCTATTTTCATTTTAAGGTTTAAATTAAAAAATATCAAAAGTTATTCTGATTGGAAAAATAGATTATAAGTACATCTGAATAAAAATCTGAGGATTTTGTAAGCATAATCTCCTTATTTTTAGTTCTTTACTTAACGAATGCAAATTATATACTCAAAGAATGTTATAACGACCAGCTCAACAATTTCAGTTAGTAGAGAAACTAATTCTTAAAAATAAATATCAAATACTCAATAAGTCCAACCTCCATGTTCTATCCACCATTTTTAATTTTGAAATTCTGACCCTAGATTCCTAATTAGCAACTCGAAAAATTTTGGAATACTGAGCTTCAAAAATATTTACATAATTTTTCAGAATCTCGACAGAAATATTGAATAGGCCATTTTGAATTTTGAAAGTCTGACTTCAGATTCGTAATCAACGACTTAAAAACGTCGGAACACTGAGTTTCAGAATTATAACCTATTTTTTCAGAATTATGACCGCCATATTGGATCGGTCATTTTGAATTTTAAAAATCTGACTTCAGATTCGTAATCAGCGACTTAAAAAATGTCAGGATACTGAGTTTCAGAATTATAACCTCATTTTTCAGAATTTTGACCGCCATATTAGATCGGCCATTTTGAATTTTGAAAATCTGACTTCAGATTCGTAATCAGTGACTTAAAAAATGTCGGGATACTGAGTTTCAGAATTATAACCTCATTTTTCAGAATTTAGACCGCCATATTGGATCGGCCATTTTGAATTTTGAAAAGCTGACTTCAGATTCGTAATCAGTGACTTAAAAAATGTCGGGATACTGAGTTTCAGAATTATAACCTCATTTTTCAGAATTTTGACCGCCATATTAGATCGGCCATTTTGAATTTTGAAAATCTGACTTCAGATTCGTAATCAGTGACTTAAAAAATGTCGGGCTACTGAGTTTCAGAATTATAACCTCATTTTTCAGAATTTAGACCGCCATATTGGATCGGCCATTTTGAATTTTGAAAAGCTGACTTCAGATTCGTAATCAGCGACTTAAAAAATGTCGGGATACTGAGTTTCAGAATTATAACCTCATTTTTCAGAATTTCGACCGCCATATTGGATCGGCCATTTTGAATTTTGAAAATCTGACCTCAGTTTCGTAATCAGCGGCCAAAATAACCTTGGGGTATTGACTTTCATAAAAATAATTCCTTTTAGTATACAGTTATAAACATTTTTGTCCTTTGATCGTCCATCTTGGATCTGCCATTTTGAATTTTGAAAGTTCCAATGAAAATTCGTAACGAGTAATGCCTAAGTCCCAAAATATACCGTTGTCAATCTTTCCCCAATTTATTTATGTAAAATTTTGCAGTTTCAATGTACATAAGTTTCAAAAAATACGAAAATAACCAAATTAAGGCTCTTACAGCTCAGACGCCATTTTGAATTTTGGAAATGCGGCAAGGGTTTCAAATTCTGTGATGCTTGAGGCTTCATGTCACCAAGTTGTATTCATTTTTATAAACAATTAGCGTGGTTACAGAATTTTGACGCCTCTTGTTAGGTTTTGCCCCACTGTGAGGCGGCCGGCGCGGCGCACTCCATTCGTGGAGGCATATGATTATCGAACGGAGTCTATTTCCTGGTGCATTAAAGCTAACAGTTAACGCAATACAGCGAACACCGTATAATGTTTATAATTAATAATCTCATCGCTTTTGCCGACGGTCTCAATTAACGATTCAATATCAAATTGAGTCGGGATAAATCGATTACTCAATCTCCCCTTTCCCCGCCATTCCACAATATATTACGCACTATAATCTGCACAAGAGAGTATTATGCAATTAACGATTCGATTTGATTTTCTTTTTTCACTCTGCTGCGCATTTTCTGCGTAGAAATCAAAACAAAATTGAACATAATGAATTTTGTCTGTAAACATGCTACTTTTACATAATTAAAATTCTCTACCTCGATTTTTAAAGTATTAATTAATTGGATAAAATTGTAGGTTATGAGATGCATATTGAGTGCGAAATTTTACTGGATGGCACAAAAATAGTCGTATTTTACATTTACTCTGTATCAATTTTTCAGAATGTTATTCAAAGTTGAATTTTAATACCAGTTCAAATTTTACAATTTTGATAAAATGGACAATTTTTTAGATTATGCTATATCCCTACAGAAGAAAATTCACATCGGTGGCAGAAACAAATCTCATATTCTAGAATTTTTTAATTTTAATTTTTTTAATACTTTTCTCCAACTTAGAGGTGCAAAATGTAAGGTTATGTAATGAAAAAACTTACTGCACAAAGGCACAAATAATTACAAATAATATTTAGAATTTTATTAATAAACGCAACAATATTATAAGCAGAGAACAGTTTTTAAAATATATGACAAAATATCAGAAGATAATTAAAAAACAAAAGCAAAAAAAAATTTGGAAAATAACCGACGCTAAGTGAATTATTCAGAAAATATGTAAATAAAAAAATAAGTAAAATTATATTTGAAAAAATATTTAAAAAAATTTAAAAAAACAAAACAATTTTAAAATGAATTTTTTGTATCTAGAAGTTTTAAGAAACTGTAAAACAATAGGAAAAATATTAATTCAGAAAACGATGATCCAATTAAAAATAAATCAAATAATTCGGGGAAAATGAAAAATATCATCTCCCTTTCCTAAATCTCTAAAAAAAAAGAGGGGAAAAAGCGTAAAATTGAAAAAAAATGTAAATTAAAAGGACGCAAGAATAAAAACATGCAAAAGAGAATAAGCAAATTACTAAAAAAATTATAATGACTGTAAATTGATAAAAACTAGTTTGGAACAGTTTGAGCTGAACTAAGAACTAATTTCTTCAAAACTCGGTAAAAATTTTAAAAAACATTTTAACACTGTTCAGAACGAGTTTAAAACTATTTAGTGCTGATTCAAGACTATTTCAAACTTGTTCTTAAAACTCCTCAAAATTAGTTGAAAACTATTTAGAACTGTTTATAACTAGTTTGAAATTATTTAATTTAAAACCAGACAAAATTACTTTTTGAAACAAATATGAGTTTTAAACAATTAGAACCATTACAAAAATAACTCAAAATGCAAAATAACTAAATTTTTACTATTAAGATTTTAAAATTGAAATAAATTAATTTCTAAATAACAATAAGAATTTAACATTCAGTTTTCAAAATAATTAATTGATTTAAGGTAGTTCTCTTGGTTCAGTGGTTCTCAACTCAAAGTTGATCATTTTTTACTTGTTTTTTTATGTTTAATAAATAGCGCCAACTTCAAAGTATATAAAGTCTCTCTCTTTTGTGTTTATTTAAAAAAATGAATAAAACGTCAAAATGTGGATTTTAAAGTACCATTTTTCGAAATTTAGTACCGCAAGCCACATTTTTCAAAAAAGAATCTTATTCCTTATACTTTAAAATATTAATTAGTAGTTTTTATTTTTCACCTAAAGAAAATTCATTGCGTGGTTAGTAAAATTGTATTTTTCAACAATACGTTTTACATTCTTCCATGTTAAAAGATTCAACTTCATTCTCAAATATCTTAAGAAGTAGCACCGCTTCCTACCTTTAACAAAATATCATTGTATTCCTTAAATGTTCTTTTATATGATACATCAATTAAAAAAATATTCAAAGAAAAAATTTGTCCGATGTTTTAAAGTTATCAATACCAATGAAAGTTTGAATATAAACAAATTTTTAAAAAATCATTCAAGTATCAAGAATCGAACCCGAATTTGGTACACATGTAATTTCAGATTTTATTTAGGAAAATGATATAGAAAACGTGATTGGAGTTCATTATCATAGGTTTTTTTTAAAAATATTATTATTATTATTATTATTATTAAAATTGAAAAATCGCAAAAAAATTTTCTTCCCCTTCTAGACCCTTCCCTAATTAATAGACAAAGCTGTTTTCTTGTTTAGGTGTGTCTTTTAATGTTTATATTGTTTTAAGAGTATTAAGCATCACTGAAAAATGTTTTTTCCTTATCATTAATAATTTTAAGGGTAAAGTTATAAAAATACACCCATTCGTTTAACACAGACTAAATCTAGAGTCCCGAAGTTTATTTTACTTGTTTATTTTTTACATTTCGATCGTAAAATTCAAATAAATTGGAATTATCATAAAAATATGTTGGTTTTTTTTGGTACCCAGAACTATTTTTTTTGTTTTTTTTTTTGAGGTTAGGTCTAAACTCAGATCCTCTGGACCAATTCTGATGACGGATTCGGATTCCGCGCATCAAAATACATAGGAAAATATGGGTCTTTTGTTGTGGAGCTGTGTAATGTTTATAACAACGTTAATTTAATTATAAAAATAGATAATATTTACTGCAAGTGAAAGAATTAGAGAGTAAAGAAAAGGTAAAAGGAGACGACGACCGTTTAGGGAAATTGTCGGTGTCTTTGACACGCCTACGTCTACTCGCACGATTATACAATTATGCGATTACAATGCCGAGGCGGGTGCATGTAACACGTAAAAACAAAATGCAAGAGATGTCAACGAGGCTGAGTCGCACGTGTCTCGCGGCAAATTTTCAACAATTAATACAAGACCTGGTGACAGCGGAACATGAACCAGGAAACGAAGGGGTTCCGCTTGTTCCTCGTTTCACTCCTTGCACGTGGCCGGCCGTCCGCCCGCAAAGAGCAAGGCGGCTAATTAGCGATGGACACTTGTCGACCTACTAGCAAGAAGCAGCAAGCAGTTATTTATTCAACAAGTACTTTTACGCTCTACTACAGTTTCATTCAACTGTAACCAAATCTAGTCACTTTTTCTCTCATTTTTCACTTAATTATTATTATTTTTTTTTATTTTTACCAATAATCCTTCAAAATAGTTCTTTTTACTTTTTCGACAATAGCAAAATATAATTTAATGCTAAATTGTTTTGTGAAGTAATCAGTCGACAACGCTGCGATCTGGATCCCCTAACCCTCCGCATATCACTTCACCCTAAGCACGCGCCAACTTTCGAAAAAAAAATGAAAATTGACGGAAATTTTTAGAAAATTCCGAATATGTTTTTTTCCTCCATCAATTTCCCGGTCGAACTAAAATCTCGGCAAATTACCGGTGAAAAAATAAATGATATTAAAAAAATGTCCCCACCTGAAAAATTAAATTCCTCGTCAAATCCTCAACAATCGTGATAATTGATTTTCGTTATCTAATACGCATTCTTCAGAATTGCAAGATTCCTACCAGACTTTTACTTTTCGAAATTCTACTCGAGATTTAATTTAGAAGCGGAAAGGTTAATAAATTAGAGGTTATGTTTGCTAATAGTACTTTTCTTGTCAACTGGCAGAAAGTAAGTGATAGTTTGTTTTAAATGGGGATAAATTCACTTTTATTTCCGCATTAAATCAATGTATTTAGTGGTGGGGCGAAAGTGGAGAAAGAGGAGAGGGTTAAGAGAGGTGTATTAAAATGAGAGAATAAGTAAAAATGTCCAATCTCGCGCCATTAATGGATCGAGAGAATTTGTTTTCTGTTGGTGAGTTTTGTAATCGTGTCCATACAGGGAAAAAGGTGCAGTGGGAATAATACGCTTGAAAATGAAAGCATCGCGAGAAACCCTTTTCGGTGAGAAAAGTTGTGTCTTACGCATTGCGCATAAGGACTGGGTCGTGCACACGGCCCAGGAAATACAATGACAATGAGTTACAAATATCGACCCTTTATGAATGTTTATCAGGTAAATGGCTTTCACCTCTAGTCAATGATATAAATAATTTGTAAGCGGCAACTGAAAAGACAAAAGAGATAAAAATCAACGGAGAAAAAGAGAAAAGAGAGAGGGACATTTAAAAAGGCAATATGCCTTTCGAATTATCACAATTCACTTTTACGTAATTTTCAACAATAATAAATGCGCAAATTTTATCAATTTATAGACTCCCTAGAGTGGCATAATTTACAACTTTCAGAATTTTCGTTTGACTAAAATTTCATGTAACTGTTATTCAATTTTTAAAAGAAATATTTTCAGATTGTAATTTAAAGTAGAACATTCTGATTGACACATTTTAAATTTAACGCTATGGAATTATTTTTCAAAAATTAGATCATTTGATTGTAATAGTTGACAATACAATTTTTAAAAATTAAAAGTAAAAAATAATTTTAAGAATAAAAATAACTACAAGAAATTGATGAACAATTTTAAAAATGAAAAAAAATAACTAAAATTACAAAAAAATGCATCAAGAACGTCACAGTTAAGAAAGTGACAAAAATAATTAAATTAAAAAAATTAAAGTATCAAATAATTTAAAAAATTGAAATACTTTGAGAAAATTGATAAAAGAATATAAAAATTTGTTATATATTTATAATAATAATAATAATAATATTAGCATTTCTTTAAATCTTAACGAGCAAAAGAAGAAATAGAGTGAAAAGTGGAAATAAATATAATTTTAGGAAACAATAAAAGTATACGTAAAATCAACCAAAGATAGAAAAATTGTTTAAAATCATTTAAAATATTGCTACCTAAAATTATGATTAAAAATATTGATTATAATTTAATGTGAAGATACATGTATAAATAAAAAGAAAGTCTGAATTTAAAGTGTAGAACATGTAAGTTTAAAAAATAACTGAAAAATGTTCAAAATTTTAAGTACATTTTACGAATCTTCAATTTTTTTAACCCCCCGCCCAGCCTTCGAAATTTTTTTATACGTACGCCCCTAAAATTAAATATGAATTTAAAAAGTAAATAATTAACTTCGATTCTTAAGGGAATGAAGAAGAAAAATTGAAGAAAATTATCTGGAAAGTAAAAGAAATAATCAAAATTTGAGGAAATATCTAGAAAATATTAAAAATAATACAAAAAGGAAAAGAAAAAAAACATCTGATTTGATATACCCTCAAGCAAAATTCTAAAAAAGATGTAAAGCTTCCAAAATTCATATTATCTTTCTAGGTTCACGACCTATCGAAAAATTTTCTTGGCTTTACGTGTATTTTAAGAAAAAATTACACAAGAAAATTTTTTGTTTTTTGACATTTTTGGTCCAAAATAGCTGGCTAAAGAACTTAAGCTTCATTTTTGGACGTTGAAAAAGTGTACCAAAGATGAAGTTAATTTAAAAATTTTTACCCAAGTTATTAGATGCAAAAGTTTTTTCTACTGACAGACAGACAGACAGATAGATAGACATTTTCGTAAAACCTATTTTGTCGGAATCAGGAGGTCTCAAAACTTCGAGAAATGTAAAAATTACGCAAAGGTGAAAATTGCAAAAATTTAATACCTTCTCACTTGAGACAAAAATGTCAAAATAAAGGTTTAAAAAAAAATCAATATGTAAAAAATGTTTAGAAGACGAAAAATTTAACACGAAATCAATAGAAACTTCAATTTACTCTCTAAATCTAATAATATTATATAAGAAGAAAATTACTATTTCAGTAGTAAAATTTTGCTAATTAATAGTAAAGAATAACAAAAATATTCAGTAGAAAGAAATTTATTAGGTTATTATTAAAAGATTCAACATAACCTCAAAGTTATTTTGACCACATAAAATTGTAATTTTTTACTTAACTATTAGTAGCAGAATTACTAAATTACTATCTGATATGGTAAACGAATTTTCATTGTAAAATTAGAATTCTTTTTACCCCTTTCTAGGGTGGGGCAGGTTGCCCCCCTCTGCCCCAACGTAGGTAGAATTTATTTTTCTAGAATTGTTGTTTTAATAATTTTTCAGAAAATTAGAATGTTTACATAAAAAAACTAAAGAATGAGTAAAGATGATAAACTTTTCTGATGAATAAAGAAAATTCTTTGAAAATTCAAGAAAAAAAAAACTTCAAAATAAAAGTCCGAAAATGCTGAAAACTATGCGATTTTTATTTTCCACGAAATTGCGATTTTCGAAAAACTCGTGTTAATCATAAAATTGGAAAGTGAAAGAAAGTGAATCAAAACCAATTTGTCTTTCTAAACAAATTGAGTTTCTAATAAAATAAAAATGCTTAATTTCCGGTTCATGTACTAAAAAAAAACCTGACAAAAGAAAAGGTATAAAGATTTTACACCGAAGGAAACTCACACTTTTTCCCTAATTTTTTACTATCAAACGCAAATAACATATTTTCAGTAAAAAATTTTTTTTTTTTAAACCACGTATTAAAAAAAAACTAAAGGAAGAAAAAAAACCACAAAGAACAAAAACCAAGAAAAAAGGTAGCCGGATGCTATTTAAGGAACGAAAAAAATACAATTTATGAAAAAAAATTACGCGTTAAGATTGGCGTTTAGACCCCACCTCATTATTTAAATTGCTCTGAAAATTGATAAAACGCAATATTTAAAAGTGAAACTTGTTTGTGTCGACTCTTTCGAGTGGCACGAATTAAAATCTCCGTATTGAGAAAGAGACGAGAGAAAAATTTTTTCTGATAAAATTTAAAGAGGAAAAAAATGTCAGAGCATCTGCCTGTTTGATTATTCAAAAACTTTTTTTTTCTTTTTTTTTTTCTTAGGATAGAGAGACGAGGGTGTATCGATTTTTCTCTCGGAGGGTAAGCAGTGCATACAAAAGGGCTGACAGGTTCTCCCCAGGTCTTGACCGAAGGGGCGCAGGTAAGTCTACCGTGGCGGAAGAGGGGAAGGTGAAACGAGATGGGGGAGGGTGGTGTGTATCGGGGCCTGAAACGAAGGTCGAGCACCCCTCGCTCGCGGGGAGCGTGCCGATTGGTCGACGGGCCACGCACCTGGCGGACAGCTGCTCGCTTCAACGTACTCACACACACGCACGCGAGAAGCGTAAAGGCATGCGCGCTCGAGGGTGTGTGTGTGCGCCAGCCAGCGGAACTCGGAAGATCGCGAGAGAGCGCACATTCAACAACTATAAATTTGAGCCGCGAGTTTCCGTAACAAATGCCGAATTAAGCGTGTTATTGTTACTCTTGCTCGACTCCGACTGAGACCCAAATAACTTTTTATTATCATTTTCATTATTATAAAGTAGTTCTCGCGAGTCCAAAGAGAAACTTAATAACCTTCAGTTTTAAAAGACACGTTCCTTTATGGTACGTGTTTTTTTCTCTTCTAGAAAACAAAATTTTGTACTTGAAAACAAGTAACGAGGTAAATTTGAAAAATTTGGTGTTGTTGTATTTGTGCTGGTCTAAAGAATCCATTTGGCAAATTGGGTTTATTTATCTCATTTTTCCTTGACGCTATCACGATTTAAAATTGTGAAGTGTATTTTCCTAACCTAAAAAATGTTAGTGTCACTGTATTTATGCTATCCTAAATAATCTATTTAGAAAATTGGGTTCATTTATCTCAATTTTTCTTGACACTATCACGGTTTAACATTGTGAAGTGAATTTTCCTAATCTCAAAAAATTTAGTGTCACTGTATCTGTGCTATCCTAAAGAATCCATTTAGCAAATTGGGTCCATTTATCTCAATTTTCCTTGACACTATCACGATTTAAAATTGTGAAGTGTATTTTCCTAACCTAAAAAATGTTAGTGTCACTGTATTTATGCTATCCTAAATAATCTATTTAAAAAATTGGGTTCATTTATCTCAATTTTCCATGACACTATCACGGTTTAACATTGTGAAGTGAATTTTCCTAATCTCAAAAAATTTAGTGTCACTGTATCTGTGCTATCCTAAAGAATCCATTTAGCAAATTGGGTCCATTTATCTCAATTTTTCTTGACACTATCACGGTTTAAAATTGTGAAGTGAAGTTTCCTAACCTCTAATTTAGTATTTCTATACTTTTTCTATACTTGATTTGCACAATCAAATTTGACCACTTGTTCCCTTCTAGAAAATCTGTCTTTCAAGTCGTGCTTATCAATCTCGAATTTCCTTGAATTTATTTCACCCTTTAATTGTCAAGTGAAGGTTACCCAACACTAGGCAATTTAAGGGTGAAATAAATTTAAGGAAAAATGAGATTGGTGGAGACGATGTGAAAGACAGATTCTCCAAAAGGGAACAAGTTTAATCAAGACGTTCAAACTTGGTGGTGCCACTGGCACAAGTATATAAGTATCATACATGCATAGTGTCTACTTAGAGGTTAGAAAACTTCACTTCACAATTTTAAACGGTGATAAT
This sequence comes from Ganaspis brasiliensis, assembly GCA_037103525.1. Lineage (NCBI taxonomy): Eukaryota > Metazoa > Arthropoda > Insecta > Hymenoptera > Figitidae > Ganaspis > Ganaspis brasiliensis. Next base: position 153,462 of record JAZKLR010000163.1, read on the forward strand.
ATCAAGGAAAATTGAGATAAATGGACACAATTTGCTAAATGGGTTTTTTAGGTTAGCACAAATACAGCGAAAATAAAATTTTTGAGGTTAGAAAGCAAGCATTTTACGATTCTAAAGTGAAGTAGAATCAAGATATTTCGAGGTAAATGAAGAGATTTTTATAGATAGATTCTTTAGGATAGCAAAAAAAAAAGCCTGAACATAGAATATTGAAATTATAAAACTCTCACTTCGTAATTCTAAAACGGAATAATATCTATATGAAAATCAAGATAAGTGGACAAATTTTAATAGATAATATCCTTAAGATGGCACAAATTCGCCTGCACTACAAATTTGGAGGTTAAAAAACCCTTACCTCACAATTCTAAAGCGGAATAAAATCAAAGAATTTTGAATATCAGGATAAATGCACTAATTTTGCGAGATGGCTTCTTTAGAGTGGCACAAGTTCTAACAGACAAGAAATTTTAAGAAAAAAAATTTTTCTAAAAAAATATAGGTAGGAAACTTTTCACTTCAGATTCTAAAATCTACAAATAAATAAATTATAAAATATATAGATTAATAAATTAACACAAAAAACTTATATAAATACATAATTTTATGCTAGATAGACTTTTTAAGATAGCAAATTTATAAACACATTACACTTTTGAGGTTAAGAAACCTGTACATTAAGACTCTAAAGTTAAATAAAATTTCAGAAATAACGATATATGGTTAAATTTGGTTAGATTGTTTAACATGGTACAGGTATACCAAGACTAGAAATTTGGAGGTTAGAAAAGCCTCACTTTACATTTCTAAAACGAAATAAAAATAAGATAAATAAAGATAAATTGACGAATTTTGGAAGTTTGATACTTTATGATGGCACAAGTATATTTAGACTAGAAATTTGAAGGTTAATGGACCGTCAAATATTTTACGATGGCATAAGTATATTTAGACTAGAAATTTGGAGGTTATGAAATGTCCACTTCGCAATTCTAAAGTAAAATTAAAAACAGGACAAATAGCGATTAATAGACTACATTTACTGTTTAGATTATTTTGGATAGCACGAGTATATAGAGACTGGAAATTTTGAGGTTAAAAGTCTTCACTTTACGATTCTAAATTGGCATAAAATCAAGGGGAATATCGAAATAAATTGACAAATTTTGATGAAATGGTTTTTTGAGCATGGAACAATTACAAACTAAAAAATTTTGAGTTTAGAAAATCATCACTTCACGATTCTAAATTGGCATAAAATCAAGAAATATCAAGATAAATTGACAAATTTTAATGAATCAGTTTTTTTATCATGGAACAATTACAGACTAAAAAATTTGAGGTTAGAAACCGTCACTTCGCGTTTCTAAAGTGAAATAAAATGAAGGCAAATTGAGATAAATGAACACAATTTGATAATCAGATTTTTTGTAGCGGCACAAGTAGACCCACACTTATTGAAACTCTATCCTCAATTTTTTCGAGTAAATCAAAATAAATAAAAACATAAACTAAATGTTGTGATAGTTAACAAATATTATTAAAATATAAACTAAATAAATTTTAAAAAAATCTCATAAATACACCAACTCTAAATTAAAAGTTAAGACTATTAAATTTAATTTTAAAATTTTTGAAAAGAGAATAACGAAATAAGTGAAGTCTGTGTGAATAAAGCGAGTTGAATAAATTTATTATTACGAGAGGGGAGTTTTTAAATGTCAGAAAAAGATTTTTGAAAGAGATCGTCGACCTGAGCAACACATTGGGCCTTGTAGTCGGTAAATTTTCTCTCCCATCTGTTTCCCTGTACCTGCCCCCTCAGACATTGGTCGTATCGGAGCACGCTGGAAAGTTGAGTCGAAACAGGTAGCGAAGGCCGACCAACAAAAATACCACCAGCACCGAGACAATGGGGCAGGTCCTTCCGGCAAGATTAGCCGTCGATTTAAAAGCATGTGGCCGGTCTTTGGCCGGCTAATCTCATTGTTTTATGCACGAAACTCCCATAAATTGTACACGGAAACGACTCCAATTAGGACTTTTCCGGTTTACAATCAATTCGACAACCTTCATCCGCTTCTTACATTTTTCAAACCTTGACTTCAAAAGGACTAATCATTTCCAAAAATTTAACCAAGAGAGCAATTTATAACCCGTATATACCTTCAAACACATTGTCATCAGCCTTTTCAATCATGTTTTAAGTTCAAGTTTTAAAACTTTTATTTAAATCCAAAAAGTTTTTTTTCCCTTCCATATTTGTCGCTTGAAATTATTTTTCTGGATTAACTGATACCCCACGAGTTTGTAATTAATTCAATCATTGAAAGCAATAAAAAAAGTGCAAAAATGGCGCCCAACATGGGGCCGTTCAAACAATCCATAAAAAAGCTGTGATACTTTTGTAACCAGCTTCCTCTTTTACAATCTTAGTTTACTATTTTTAATTTATTAAATAGCGTACATACCAGTACCAAAAAAATATATTTCAAAAATAAAAATTCCTACTACAAAAACGAAAGAAAAAACACTGCTTATCTGAATATTCAATTGTATTATAATTTTAATAACGAATAAATTTAGAAAAGCTTAGAAGTCTATTTTTAGTACAAAGTTCTTTGTAAAAATTTTAATAAATATTCAATGTATGAACCAAATACAAATTTAAAAAAATAAGTAATGTAGAAATGACTCAGCCGAGTGATCTTTTAATAAAAAATAATTCTTAAACATCCGCTTGATATCATTAAGAATTTGTAGATCAAGAGGAGAATATGGAATTTCTTGTCTTTTATTTGACGCAGTCTGTAGATGAAAACACTTGAGTAAATAAGCTTTCGACACTGTGTTGGTATTTTTTTTTTTTCAAAAATGGACTTTGCATTTTTCAATAAATGGTAATACATTTCTTTTTTCCATTCATTAGCAAATATTGTTTTTTGAACGCTTTCTTAGATTCTGTACTTTCGTTAAAGCACAACGGGTGAAAATTGTGTTGCGTCAAAAATTCAGCTGTGTAAATAAAAAAAAATTATATTTATTTTTGGCAATCACTTAGCCATGAAGATCATTAACTTTTAAACACCTAAATTTTATGATTAATAAAAGTTGTAAAGTGAGGTTAGTTCTAGACATTTAATAAAATACAAATAAAAATTAATTTTTAAATGCTCTTTTTATAATAGAATTTTATTTTTTCCACAAAAAATGTCAATTCTAGCCAAGATCAACAATTATTTAAAAACTTTTTAAAATTTTACAGACAAATAAACTCACGAGGTGAGACTAAACATTTTTCTCAATTGGCCACCTGAAATTTTTAATTGTTGTTAAAATTTAAAAAAAATAAAATAAAACATGTATTACTTAGATAAAGGAATAACTGGAATGGCAAGAAAGTGTCTGATGTGTAACAAACAATTTAGAGCTTGATTTTGAGAATTGTTGAGTTTGTGGAAATTTTCTCAGTGTAGTTTACGTTTTGATTAAAGTCAGAACGTTGCTACGCGTAACAAAAGAAGTTGGATCTACGATCTCGAGGTTGGCACGGTGAAGCACGAAATCTCGAGAAAATCGGAACTAACCTCACCCAACGTGTAACCTAACCCTCCTATTCCCATCCCCCCTCACAACTCCCCCTCAAACCCCTCTAGCCAAACGCACTAATACCACTACTATTGTATAGAACATAGACTCCCGGGGTTAAGGGCGTTTCGCACCAGATGGGCAGCATCGATTACTCTCTACTTAGTTCCAGGACTTATAATTTTAATTGTTTCCTCTCTGATTTCTAATAAAGTAATCAGGATGTAGCATGTTAGTAACAATCGGGTTTAATTTAATTATAACTTGTTGTTAACATGGTCAAAATAAAATTTTTCAATATTTTCTTTTTAATACTATAAATACTTTATTATCATAATTTACTGTTATAGTTTATTATTAATATTATTATTATCATTGATTTTATTTATTTTACAACAAGACTAAAGTAAACTTGCCATTCCAGAGATTCAGTTTAAAAAAAAAAATGGTTAAAACCGTTAAATTATATACAATTTTAGAAATGGTTAAAAATCAAGATTAAGATTTTTGAGGTTATATGCACCTAAAAACTTAATTCGCGAATAAAATAGAACAAAATCGATATTTTTTATTGTTTCTTTTTGTAATTGAATCTGCTACGTGGCAAGAGTTTAGAACTATTAAAAATTGGACAATTAATTAGATTGTATAAACACTTCTCGGGATTCTTTTATTTTAATGGTGACGGATCCAGATTTTTTAAATATTTAAAATCACAAAACTAATGTAAACTTGCCGTTCTGTAGATTTAGTTAAAAAAAACAACTAACAAAATTTAAATCATAAACGATTTTAGAGACAAAGCAAAAATCGAAATTAGAGTTTTTGAGGTTATCTACACCTCGAAATTTATTTAGCTAATAAAATAGAAAAAAATGTTGCTTTGTAATAGTTTCTTTTTGCAATGCAACCTGTTGAGTGGCAAGAATTTCAATGTATTAAAAATTACAAAATTCGTTATATGCACATTTTTTAAATTACCATTAGAAATAACTTAACTGCATCTCGAAATTCATTTAATCGATAAAATAGGGAAAAATGTTTATTTTTAATTATTTTTTTTTGTAATGAAAACTGTTGAGTGGCAACAGTTTAAATGTATTAAAAGTTACAAAATTCTCTATACGCACTTTCGGCGAAATTATTTTATGTTACTGTTAGAGCATATTTTAGGTTATTGAGTAACATAAAAAATTGATTTATTATTTTTAAATTATCCTAATCTAGAGATCAGCTTTAAACAAGAGTTTGTTGGATAAGGAATTCAATTAGACTGACAAGAGCGTAAATGAAAGGTTTATCTAGTGTGTAGTGACAGCAAGTTTTACGCGGTGTGCAATATGCAACGATAAGATTCACGTAATGTCAACGATAATAGCAGAATAACCGTAATCCTTGCCGTGGTGACGTGATCGTTAATACAAAATGTAAATGTCGACTAGGTTAATTAATTGTAACTTTTATGTGCTTCGCTTGCGCACGCGATCCACTTTAAAGTTTATTTAATTTTTTAATCATATTTAGCAAACAATAAATCTGAATAATTACCCATTACATTAAACTAATTCTAATAAATAATATATTATTATTTATGCCATTGAAAACATTTATAAAATATCAATTAAACATTCGAGAACATTCTACGTGTTTTTAAAATGTTCCACAATTAGTTAAGGAAATTTAAAAAATTCTGGAACTTCGAGCACAGCTGTAGAAACATTTTCGAAGGTTCTAGAATTTTTTTTTAGATTGTATTTTTATATTTTATAATAATAATAATAATAATTCTAATAATAAACAGAAATAAAATATAAAAAAAATTGTTGGATATTTTTTGTTAAAATCTCTATTTTCTTGAATTTAAACTAAAATTGACTAACTTTCTGTAGAAATTTAAATTATTTTTCTTGTGTATCTCATCTTTCGTTTTTTCTCGGAAAGGGAAAATTGGGAAAAGATATTTTAAGGACCATTCGAGGTAGACTATAGTAGTGATTAGTTGAGTGGTCGAGCAGAGTAGCTCTGGGATTAGTATAGGTTATGTCTAGTGTAGTTTACGTTTACGAGCCCCCGAGAGAACCATATGGCCAAGTCTAGAATGCGTTCTCTTCTGACAGGCTAAATTCAAGATTAGACACGGTTTTCCCGTCCGTTTCTTAAAATTTTCTTTGCCGGCATCCTCGGCACCAAAAAGAAAATATATACAGAAACTCCCTCTAATTCCTAAAGTAAGCAGATCTCTTGAGAAATATTTCAAGCCATAAAAGATATTACAAAATTTTTAAATTAACGTTTCTTCATTATTTGTGGAGATTTAACTTTTCAAATAATTTTTATTTACATGTTAATTTCATTATTAATTTTTTTTATATTTACTACTTACATTAATTTGAGATTATGGTTGGTCTTGAAAGAAAAATGTATAGACTCACCTGAAACAGAAAAAGAAAGAAATACATTAATTTATGTTCCAATAAACTTTATTGATACATTAAATAAAAATATAAGATGTACTTGAAGTCCCGTACGTCCGCACTACGAAATTAAAAAAAATTATTTTTTAACTTTTGCCGACGCAATTTTAATTAAATTCTTAAATAATATGTTAAAGTTAAAAAATATTATTAGTTTTTAATTTTTAGGGAGTAAAACCATCCCCGAAAAATTTTGTGTACACATATACCGAAATCTGTATACGCCAAACTTCAAACGATTTAACCTCCATAGAAAAAGTATTTATATTAACCTAAAAAAGAAAAGTAGGGGGGTACCTAAATCGGAACCGCTTCAGAGACCCCCCCCCCCCCCCTGATGTAAAGTTTTTATTTTCATCATTAAAGACTCGAATCTTTTTCCACTTCACAGCAAAAATGTTCCTTTTCACCCCAAAGTTTTAAAAAACTTTGATTCTAGCCACCGGAGACCCTTAACTTTTTGCTATTATCTCCGGTGGCTGAAAACAAAGTTTTTTCATTTTTGGGGTGAAAAGGAGCAGTTTTGCTGTGAAGTGAAAAAAGATTCAAATTTGTCTTCTTTGCGTTTTTTTCAGTTTGAAAATCAAAATTTCGGTTTTTTCATAATAGCAAAAAAATTAGGGGTCTCCGGTGGATAGAATCAAAGTTTTTTTAATTTTTGGGGTGAAAAGGAACATTTTTTTTGTGAAGTGGAAAAAGATTCGAGTTTGCCTTCTTAGCGTTTTTCTACTTTAATGATGAAAATAAAATTTTTACATCAGGGGAGTGGGGTCTCTATGGGGATTTGGATTTAGTTACACCCTTTTCGGAAGGTGGTTTAACCCCCTATAAATTTAATATTAATAATATTTTTAAACTTTAATATATTTTTTAATTTCGTCCATGCGGACGTTCGAAACTTCAGGTACATGAATTTAAGGTTAGGAACTGCCACTTGACGACTTTGGCTCAACGTTAAAGTTTCAAATTTAAGGCAAATTTGTTAATATTCCATAAATAGATTTACTTTACGTGAACAATCAACATATAAATAGGAAATAATATTTTATATTATAAAAATGGATGTAGGATTTTTGACACCTAATGACAACTATTGGCAACTTATAAAAGATAACACCAACTTTCATTTATGATAATGATCTCGATATGCTTGAACCATAAATTATCAATTTTTTCCTTCTTTATGAAAATGTACATAAATTCTTTATCTTACAATTGACTTTTTAAAAAATAAAACCCTTAAAAGTCGACAGTAACTAATGATATTCGACACGCAAACGGTTGTGAATGGTAAAAGGACCAATTATAACGTAAAATTCAATAAATTAAACAAGTAAAAGTAGTGTTTACATAAGAGTCAAAGCTTCCCTTTTTGGAGGCGGAAAGAAATAATTCTATAGTCAGTGTAGTAAATGGACTATCGTATTATCAAACTATTGCACTATTTCTGAAGGTTGTGCGACGCCCACTTACATAGGTATCATTAGTGTCTAGTGTCTATGTGAATTTCTCTCTATCTGCCCATTGAATGTAACCAACTAACGACAATTCCATACATACTATCAACATATACACGTAATACGCAACCGATTATCGAAATTTCGATTCTGCATCTACATCGAGAAATCGCTCTCATATTCGATGGCGTGCGATAATAAATAATCTACGAGTTGTGCCCGCCATCCCAGTGTGTCTATAATAACAACATTATTAATAGCCTCGGCCTATTTACCAAACTACTAGCAATAAACGGATATTCACCAGGAATATTAACTCTCGCGAATAGTCACTTGTTCTTAAAACACAGGAAAAAATTATCATTTTTGTCTAAATTTGTGATAATCATGATCTGTATGAATTTTTAACATAAATGGCTTATACTAAACTTTAGATCGTCTGAATAATATACAGAAACGATTGTTTAAAAGTTGCCATTTTAGAAAAAGATAGTTTCAAAAAGCACTCACACACGATTTTTATCAAAATCTACAAACTTATCTATTTCGATATCCTGATTACAAAAATCATAGTGAAAATTAGAGTAAATTTCATTATCCAACGTAAATTAAAAAACAACATAATTCTGCATTCTTTTCCAAAACTATTTGGATTTTGTAAAAAATGCATAAGACATCAAAAATGTATTTTAACAAGGTGTATAACTTTTGTACCAAATATTGTTGAAAATTTTTACTATTTTATGATTTAAATACAAAAAAATCGACAATTTGGGCTGTTTTTTTAAAGTTTTGAACGTCATTATGATTTTTGTAATAAGCGCATCAAAATACGTTAGTAAACCAAATAAGGAATCTTCCACCAATTTTCGTGCTTTTTACCCCCCCCCCCTCCTCATCACTCCTAAATGAAACGTTAAAAAATGCTTCATACCCCCACCCCTAAAAAATTGCAGACTTTAAGGCTAAAGTCTCAAAGATGAAAAAAAATATTAGAATAAGAACATAAAAATATGAACGTTCTAAATGTAAATTACGCTCCTTCCCCTTGTTGCAAATGGTTGCATTTCACGAACTTCTGTGCATCAAAATATGTAAACTTACAGGAATATATTGCAACATACTGAAATTCAGTACTAACTGCCTATCGAGACTATCATTTAACAGACGATGATACTGCTTCAGAAGGTTTATTGCCCAAATCTATCCAATTTTAGAGGAACTGATCAATTAATGATTGGCAACTTCCCTAAAATTTCAGGCGAATCCTTAATATAAACGTATAGAGGAAGCAGGGTTTATTTTGGGATGACCCACATCTTAAAAGGCTCGTTTTTTTCGTTCCTCATTGTCATAAAAATTGAGCCATCGTCTGATAATGATCCTGGAATTAGCCGCTGCTGCAGAAACCTGTTTGAACTTTCACTCGATGCACTCGAGTCTTTCTCTTTTTTAAGTTTATATCCAAGTCTGCTTTTGCGGAAGGTACAAGAAAAGAGCAAAAAACAAAAGTCCAGATAAAAGAGAAGTGAAAAAAGTTTCAGTGCGCAAACGAGTTGTAATCTGGCTTTAGTCTTGTGTGTCTTTAGCCATCAAGTTCATCATCATCAACGTCACAGTCATCAGTGACGTAAAAGGAAAAGCGGAAGAGGAAAGAAAGAAAGAAACTTGCTCTCTGGTTTTTTGTACATCTTGCTTTTTATATCGTTAAAAGATGTCTAAAGAAACTTGCTTGCATTACTTTTTCACATGGAATATATACATGAAAAATTAGATAAAAACTGGGAGAAAAGAGTAAAAAATATTTTATTTTTCAGGACAATTTTGACTACATAGATGGGTATGAATTAGAGTCGTTATCCACCGAGCGGCAATCCTAATTATAAGTTATAAATTTCTTTTTTAGTTCACACATATAACTCTAATGAGTTAAGATCACTTGTCAATGATTAAAATCAACGGCTTGAAAAATAAATGATTGGTTGATTATAAAAGAGAAGGTGGAGGTTGAGTGTGTCGATTCGTTAGTGAAGGACCAAAAGCGTCCAGCTGGCGCCTGTCGCATCGTGTAGCTACATAAGCGACATAAGCAACATAAGCTGCACTATGCTCCCAAATCAAGTGTGTGTTACACACTAATAATCGGAGCTAGTGCCTATTACCTATCCCAGTGGACGGACACGCTGGCGCGAACCCACAGGCTCAAAGACGTGTACATAGGCATCAACACCTGTACCCTTCGTGGCGATTACACTGTTACCTAGAGTTATACAAGTACACTTAATTCCAGAAGCGCGTGCACAACCAACACACATTGCCAGAGAATTACACATGTGTCAAAACACCGACACAGCATGAGGGTTGCGCCTGTGGGGACGCTTCCGTGCAAACACGCTTCAGGATAATGGTTACAAGCAACGGATATCGGAGGACGTGTGTCATCTCCTAGCATTTCCCTATTAGTATGGCTTCAAGGGTACAGGCTCAACGACATAATAATTCCGATGCTCTATTGAAGCATTTGCCTACGAGATTGCTCACCATTACGAATTACATTTTCCAGAAGAGGTGGTCTTCAGGCACCTTGATCAATTAATTACTGTTATTTAGGTGGGAATTACGGATGCTTGAAGGCAAAAATCTAAAAACCAGTTGCAGGTACACATAAAATAGGTGCATTATTAAATACTATATTTGAGACTGAGTAGCTGTAGTGGCACATTCCATTTCTACTCGCTGAAAAGTGGTTTATAGATGTCCGATTCGATGGACTATCAAGTACCATCCAATAAATCCGTAGAGGAAGCTAATTCTCGTAGGTCATGTTTAAGTGAGAGGATAGCTTTTCAATTTAATGGTCAGATGATTACCACAGACTATTACAGTATAAGCCAAGAAATTAGGATTTGGACATGAACAATGTGTTTTCAAAATATGGTCAATACCATTATCATCAATGCATATAATGTGTAGTGAATATTGAAGTCGCCTCTGCACAGAAGCTATGTTGATCATTCTGCCTAGCTATAAAGGCCTGCGATTTTAAATCGACATAGAAGCAACATTCAAATCGTTAGATTCGTTATCGTTAGATTTCGGCAACCCCCCTCCCTCTCCACAAAGAAGATATTACGTAAGATAAATAATATAAAAATCCAATGTGAATGTAGTTAGCTATTTTGACATGACCTCTATCAACCTTGATAGAAATAGCTGTAAGCGAATTATATGACAAATTATCCATTTTTGATTTTCACGATTGCTTTAGAGGTTTCTATGTGTCCGCCATGTTTAAATTCATAAAAAGACCGGGGTATAAATAAAAGTAGAGACTTCAACCTACAATTTAAGTCATAGAAGTGGTTTTTTGGTCCAAAGCGAAACTGAACAGCAGGGGGTCAAATTTATCAGAGAATGTTCCCTAGGATCCATGGACCAAACGATTAAAATATAAAGCTCGGTGACAATTATATTACTGTATGTAGCCCAAAAAATGTAAGATTTACGCGTATAACCAAATGACCATTATGAATCACGAATTCTCAACTCGTATTTAGTAGCCAAAAAGTCCTTAAAACACCCCACCAAAGTCCTTTATTCCGGAAAGCTAATTTCATTAATCAATTTTTCAAGTCCCTCTCTGTTCCATTATCAGTACCACCCATTTATCGTCTCCCTTGTAAAATAATACAGAATCCGCATTCACTATTAGGACTTTGCCCATCCTCAAGCGATGTTAATTAAGATAAACGTGTCCTGTCAGAAATGGTGTTGTTAATATTACCGATAATTGAGATAAACGTATCCTGTTAGTAGTATCCTAGTAATTAATCAGTGGGTAGCTTTCTTCCAAGAATACTTTGAGCCTTATGACAATGCTTCTATTAAATGAAAGCCATTCTCATATTTAATAATTCCAGAAGGCACGAGAGTCAATTTTCCCAAGATTTAGTCATACCACTAAAATTTTACCAAGCGTATTCCATCTAGGCATTCGAACCAAGAATATATGAAGCAATATGTTGGTGGCTCAAGTCTCTCGAGAAAGGGGTTAAGGGGAGGTAGCGTCAGAAACGTGGCAGGGATAGAGGGGGTAGGGGGGGGGTGAGGGACTTGAGTGCCAGTTCGTGCGAGAGAGAATTTCCATACAGACTAATGCTGGAATACAATTGCGATCATACGTGTAACGCATACGCGCCAGATACTAATGCTAATTCCTGACCATAGATTACGAGGCATGCAGTGACGATCATTCCCTGAATCCATTTCAACTTTCACCATAAAATTAATTTAATTAAATTAGATCGAGCTTTGACAACTCAAAATGTTCTTTATTATCCGATAAAGTCAAGAGGATCGCATTCAAAAACATGATCAATTAAAACTCTTTTATTAAACTAAGAGAACTAGCAATTGGTCACTTGTCAGACAATTCGATGAAAAAGAAGAAACAATCAGAGATAAAGAATTAGTTAGGGCGCCATCCCATTTATATCAATTCTATTCATTATTGCTGCTTTCAATCTAACCCTCTCGTTATTGTCAGTGGCTTTCATTATATTTTCTGCAAGCTTATAGACTTTTATTAATCTACTCGATTAGTGCCAGTGTGTTGAGTCCTTTTTTAAAATCGAATCAGGATTGATTGGAATTTTATTAATGAGTAAAGTTTTAAGGTGTTTCTTTACCGCCTCGAGACATTTTTTTGTCGATATTATATATGCAAAAGTTGTCTGTATTTTATAGTAAGAATCAATTGAACAAAAGGCAATATTACAACAACTAGAAGGAGAACCTAAAAAGCACGAGATAAATTACAAAATGAATTAGGGTAGATAACCTACAAAATCATCAAATGTGAGAAAGACACACATACAAAGAAGCTGTCAATCCAAGAGAGAGGTCAACAGAAGCGAGACCTCATTGATTCAGATCAATTAAGAGAGTTTCCTACTTGACGATCAGTTGCTCGACATGCTTGTACACGTTGATTGAACACGCGATTTCGAGATCCAAATCTTCTCCCTATTTTAAGAGTCGTATCTTTCGATTCCACTGTACAGACCACCCAATCAGACACTCTCCTTTTTTTTATTACAGAAACTGAATTATCTTAATAAACCTGAGTTCGTTAGCAGGCCCATAAATCAACTCGCCTTCAATTTACAACCTACGTATGTCCCCAACTCGCGACTTTTTTTGCCATTAAAATGTCAACAAAGCAAAATAACAGCTTCTTTTTAGCAATAACGGAAACTGTTCAATCGAGGATTATAATTTTAAAAAGAGTTGGGTAAATATTGATCAATTTCTTTTAGAAAAGCAATGATATCCGGGTTCAGGTTGGCTACTTTTGATAAAGTATTGGATGACTAAATATCTGGATCAGCTTAGATTTATTCAAGAATCGGTTACTATAATATATGCAACCTTCATTTGGGCAGTATTTTTTCATTAGTTTAAAATCCTTTTTTTAAATATTGCTAACATCATGCAGACAAGCATCAATGGAAAAGTAAGAATCGACCATCATTAAACGAAACACTGATCACAGACACACACAAAAATTGATGTCCCTATTTAACTCCATCAAGTCAGGTTTTTAACATAATCTTACAAAAAAAACCCTAAAATTCGACCCCAAAATTTTGAAATCCAGAAAAATACTGATCTCTAAGTCTTAACATGACTGCTTTATGTTTTTGAGGTCGCTTAAGCCGAATCTGAAATCTACTTAGGGCCCATCCATAAACTACGTAGCCTCTCTTTTTTGAGAGTTTTAACTCCCCTCCCCCATGTAGCACTCTATTACATGTATAAGCGCCATTTTTTCCTTTTACAAACAATGTCAACCATTGTTTGACCTCTCTCCCCCTTTAAGAGCTACGTAGTTTATAGATGCCCCCTTAACCCTATAACGTCATACTTTTGATATAACCTAAAAACAAAACCCAAAATTTTGAAATCAAAAAAATTCTGATTTATAAGTCTCATCCTGACTGGATTATGTTTTTGGATCGCTGTAGTTCCATCTAAAGTCTATTTAACTCCATCAAGTCAGACTTTTGGCAGACTCGCAAGAACCCAAAATTTGACCCCAAAATTTTGAAATCCAGAAAAATTCTGATCTGTAAGTCTTACTATTTTGGTTTTTTTTCAAGGATATGTCAAAAGCATGACGTAATGGGGTTAAATAAACTTCAAATTGGGCTTCAGCAACCCCAAAAACATAAACCTGTCAATGGTAAGACTTAGAAGTCAAAATTTTCGGGTTTATGAGGTTATGTCAAAGTGCTTTTTAAAATTTTGGGGTCGAATTTTGAGTTTATTAAGTTTATGTTAAAAACATCACGTGATGGGATTAAATAGACTTTAGATTCGGTTTCAGCAACCCCAAAAACATATATTAGTTATGGTCTGACCTTGATCTCAGAACATCAATTTTTGTGTGTGCACCTTTTTGGCCGAAAGGGCATAAGGCCAAAAACCAAACTAGGGATTGTTATGTAAAGGGTATAAGTCCCCACCTTTTGAAACCGAAAACTAGAAAAAGACGCTACAAATTAGTAACATTTGGTAGTCTAACTAACAAACATTACTCTAAAAAATAAATAAAGAAGATCAATTAGAATTTCCCATTTTAGGTTAAATATACTCGGATGATATAATTGTATAGTCTAAATGTATTCTTGAGTATGAAATCATGGCCTGGTGGAAAATATCACGCGATTCTTCATAGCCCAGCAGCCAAGTCTGTAAGAGGTAATTATTTACGCCGCATATTTAAACAAGTGACTTTAAGCTAGTGAACTTGCCGCTTAATTCGACAAAAGTTTCTCCGGGAATTATGACAGTTTCGTATTGCTCTCGGGTGTTTTCGTATATACGACACAAGAGATATAACCTCAACTGACAGTAAATAAATTCCATAGAAAACAAAATCGATGATAAACAACACACTTCTACGATTTTTGGTTATGTCTAAAAAATACCAGATTCTTTTCTCATCAAAAATGTACTCCAGCAATATCATCTAGAAGGAAAATCACGACATTTTTAACAGCTTTAACGCAATTCAAAGTAGAAACATGAAAAAGGCTCACGAACACTTTTCTCCACTTGGCGTTTTTATTTGCAAATAAAATGTCACTGAAGCAAAATAAATCGACAAAACTTGATAATAAGGAACTTGTTGATGGCACAAGTTTATTTTCCATGATTATACGTCAATTTCAATTCAAGTTTCTGGCTAGATTAAAGAAACTTTTTTTCAAGAGCTTAGAAATGCCGCTATTTGTCACCTTTCTTCTGTAATTGCGTTACCAATTGAGGGTTCATCCGGACACTTTTAGCATCAAAAGGATAAAAAGTTCAATTTCCTTCCCCCGATCTACGTCGAGGTTTCTCGAAGCTGCTAAGCTAGGCGCTAACCGGAAACAAGGAGGGAAGGCGTGGACCGGAAATGACCTCCCTCGATCGGAAACTGGTTCCGCCGAATGCACTTGGCTTAAAAGAAGGTGGGAGATGGAAGAAAATAAGTACAAAAATAAGAATAAAACACCAACTTCCATATTGAGAGGGAATTGAGGAGAAAATGTTTATACAATATAGAGACTTAGGAGTACAGCTAGTTTTTTAAAGAAGCCGCTGCTAATTACACTCTTCCTTCCCTCAACCCTTCTCGACTTTTTTATCTTCTCATTTCTTTTCTTTTTCAACTCTTCAGCCAAAATAAGCAAAGACCGTTTCTCAAACTCGTTCGTGCACCCAGGCAACACCCATATGTGAATTTGTGTGTGAGAACAGTGTCTAAAATTCTCGGATCGATAAGACCGCCACTCTACACCTTTCCTTCTGTTCTCGAAAGTTTAGAAAACGTTTCAACCACATTTCCAACAAACTTGGACCTAAACCATGGCGTCGAATTTCACGAAAAAAAAGCGATGACTGGTTTTAAAAATACATCAATCATATATATGAATATAATGACCACAAAAATGAATACATTAGTTATGGGATTACAATGACTGAAACGTAACAAAGTAAAATTCATTATAATATCTACAATAAACACGAATTAAGAGGTCTAAAAAAATCGGTACAAAAAATATTCCCTTTCAGAAATAAAATACAATTGTCATTGTGTTACAGACACGAAACAATTTGCAATAATAAAAACTGTTTGCGGGTATTAATTATGGTCGACCTTCCTTTGGATGCAATTATAACTCGGCATTCTCTCTACGGTACGAATTACAAAATACTGGAAGGAGGTGCAATTCATTGAATAATAGTCGACAGCTGTCGATTTTCTTACATTGAGTCCACGACGAAAAATATCGTGAGTAGTGTTCCTGTTATACTGAAAAGCATTCACGTCATCGCATTCATATTAAGTCACACACAATGCCGGTAATTACTGCATTTCAAGATGCGAACTCTTCGTTTTAAGTTCGTAATTTACAGTCAAGAAGAAAATTTGTAAAAATCCAATTTAATTTACCGAATATAACTTGTGGTATACCAATGTCCATCTCACTTGATTAATCTTTAATAAAATCCACAAAGTTTGTAATAACCAAAAAATAGTACGCTCTCTCTAATCTTAACCCTCAGGGTACGAACTATAAAAGTGTAAATGACAGTACGGACATGGGTTAGCATGACCCAGAAACTATGGTTGCCTGTATCGTGGTCTGTAATTGATGACTTCAAACATTTTTTTTAAATCTATTTAAACTTTTTTTTAGAAATGTGATAGCTTTGTCAGATTTGCCATATTTTTTTATTTTCGAAAGTTATTATTAAAAATACAGAGTTTGATAAATTTACATGAAAAAACTATTTTTTTTTCAAAAAGCGGCTATTTCTGTCAAAAAAAAAACAAAGAAACATTTTATATAAGGGTTTTGGAAAGGTGAAACGTTTATCTTTAAGATAGCGTTAGCCGTTTTTTAATTCATTCCAAAAGTATATTTTTTTATTACGGACAAAGTAGATGATTATAACATAAAGAAACGACAGAATCGATAAAAAAAATCTATTCTTGAAATTGACAAGGTTTTATAAAAATCGTAAAACTACAAAAATATAATGAATTTCATTTTGCGCAATTGCAGCAAATCTTTGCATTACAAAGAAGGTCCAATTTTACATAAACACTTCTGCTTCACACTTTAATAGATTGTAATAAAATTTATAAATAATGTTTCTTTATTTCTGGAAACTTTCGATATTTCAAAGAAATTTGATATTATAACGTTCCGTACGGACTGGGTGAAATTTACCTGAACATAAATTTTCGACAATACGAGCTTGACAACATAACCTCAAAACTCAACTGTTTATTGGATGAAACGATAGTAAAATCAAAGCAATATTTGTCTCAATTTCCAGAAAGATTTATTTTTTGATAATGAATCAGCTCTCTAAATTCCAGTGTAAACTGATAATGGCATTGGAGTTAAAGTCGACAAACACGAAGCGTGCGAGGTTAAGTTTATTAGTCTGCTTTCAAACAATGCATTCACATCGTGTTACTAATTGTTTTTGGTTCCTGATACTGTAACTTGTAACGTACTAAAACCCACACGCGATAGTTTCGAGTTGAGAAGATTTAACTTCCGCGGTTTCTCGCTGGTCGATTAGTTATTTGAGCGACGGTCCATGGAACGTTTGGTCTAACGTATTCTAACGATGATATTCAGAACAGAGACTGTACCAGTGTGCAACCGTTTCAGGCAGAATTAACACGCTAAAGTTTGACCAATGCGCGTCGGCACCCAGCGGTTCTCAACCTACGCAAATCATATCAAACTCGTCAATAACTCCGAATATGACAATCAAGTGAAAATAAATTTCTTCACTCGCGTAAATTAAGATAAAAAAAGAATCGTAAAAATATATCAGTTCTGTAAAGAAACTCATCGTGTCAAACTTTCGAGGTGGAGGACCAAGCAATTTGAATATAGCATATAAAAAAAGACCCAAATTATTCAGAACCTTAATTAATCTTGCAGATGGAACCAATATTATAAATTTCAATAGTTTGAGAACACTTATCCAATTTTGAGGTTATGTGAGAAAAGTATTCGATCTTGAATGACGCCCGTTGAAATAAATTGGCTTTAAATTCACTTATCTGTTACTGATAGCGTTTCAGTGGTAGAAAGGGTACATTGGGATCGATTTGTGGAATGGGGCAGGGGGTGAAAGGGTAGTAGGGGGTGAGGGGGGAGGTCGATTGAGAATCACTGGAAACAGTCCATAAGCCAGAAAGGATCTGTGGAAGCTGACTGTACTGAAATAATGTACAGTAACGTGCAAAAGGATTGGAGAGGTGGAACGATACAGCGGGTCCCTCTATACGAGTAACAATGGTGTGCAAAGGAGATTAACAAACAGAATAAGCTAACGCATAATCGTATTATTTCTCGCTAAGCCGCATTTAAATTAGATAGAAATTCCATTTAACGAAACAATGCCAGAGCGATGACTCACTGCCCTCGCAAAATAAATTACTCCCTTGATTTTCAATTTTGCTTACTTTTACAAAATTTTGCTGGCATCGAGGGTGATATAAATTTAATATTCCAAAATCAATCATCATTTTATTAATAATATTTTAGAAAAGGGCCGAAATTAATCACCTGAATGGAAATTTAACACAATTTTTTATTATATTCAAATTGTCATTTAATATAATTTTTGCTTTCAAATAAAAAAATAAAAAATGAATTACACAGCCCACAAAAAAAAATTTTTTGTTGAAAGCACTTCGCTAATGTATTTGTACGTATAATCTCAAGAAACTGCTCGTAAACACAAAAAAATCGCTTTTATGAGAGTGTCTAAACATTTTTTAGCTAATCTGATCATTTTGACTTGGGATTCGGACCCAGCAAAGAAAAATGCGTTGGAATACACTAGCATAGTGCCCCAGACAAAAAATTTTGCTTTTTTGTCTTTTCGTGTTTTTGAGATGATCTTAAAAATTTTTGCCAATCTGGTTATAATGACTCTTAATTCGGATTCAGCAGAGATTAATAAGTAAGAATACACTAGAGTAGTGTCCCAGAAAAAAAGTATAGTGTGTCGGACGAAATTTTTTTTTCTGTATTTTTGATCAGTTTTTTGAGATTATCTCAAAAAGTATAACCCAGCTAGCAATTCTGACTGTGGATTCGGATTCAAAGATGGAAAATACGTTGAAATACACTAGTGTAGTGTCTAGGACAAAAACCTTTTTTTTTGAGACTGTGTTATCAGGGGGCACATCACCTTCAAATTACCTTCCACACGTTGTAATGTACGCCCCTGTCCATTGTAATTCCCAAATAGTAGAATTATCATTTGACATACAATCTATTTGGGTCAAATGATAATTCTGTGATTAGGAATTATTGCAGGTGCCAAATGTGCGTAAATGAATGAAAAGTTAGAATCTATATAAGTATTATGTAAGCATATTTTAAAGGGTTCTTGACCCCCCTCCCCCTTTTACAAGAGGTTATAAGATAGTTTAAAAATTCTTATTTGGATAAATTAAACTAAAGATAAAAATCATGTCCAACTAACAATTAGTCGTATAGAAATTTGGAAAAGTGAAAATAATTCAAATTACAAAAAAAGGGGGGGGGGGAGAAAATTTGCAACCGAATTTCACACAAGGAGAGGAGGGTATAGCTGTTATATTACATTATTTTTTTTCTCATTAAAAATTCAAAATTACGTGCAAATAATCTATAAGGGGTTTTTCATAAACTACGTAGCCCATTTAGGGGGTGGGTGATATTTATGATCTCTACCTCTGTTATGAGGAAAATTATTTGTATTTTAAATATATATTGATGTCAATAAAATTTTAAAAACAGTCTATTCAGCTCTTAACAAATTTATTCATTAAGCTACGTTCCATAATGGGTAGAGAGGGGGGGGGGGGGGGGGGGGTCAATGAAAATTTACCCTAGGCTACGCAGGGGGGGAGAGGGGGTCAAAAATTGTCCAAAATAGGGCTACGTGATTTATGGAAGACCCATAAATAAATTAAAACAATGAGCAAGTCAAAAATGTGCAAAAATCGGTAGTTTTCGTAGATGACCCCTTTGGTAAAAGAGAAATTATGATAAATGATAAATAGAGGAAATACGTGAGTAAAAAATCAGAGTATAGTAAAATTGTGAAAAATTGAAATTTGCAAACTTGATTAGCAGCCACATAGGAGCCAGATAATATGAACTCTGGGGAACTTTCATGCCACTCTTATTTTTCTTCTGTAAATTTCATTTTATAATATTTGTGAAATGTTTTATTTGTTTATTTTTTCGGCACATTTATAACAGTATTTTTGATATCTTGTGTGCAGGGGAAGTTTGTTGAGGGGAAGAAACAACTAGCCATGCTGTCACTACGTCGCGTGATGACGGCCATGTTTGTGACGTAACCGTGACGTCATTGGCCCTATACCGCTTTAGTTTCTCGCTGGAGTAGTAGGACAATATCAGACGCAAAAACACTCCTAGAAATGTCGGATTCATCCAATCTAAAAAATTATCAGTCTCTAAAAATCCTATGAAGATACTTTCTTTTTAAAATTGTAATACTTTCTCATTAATAGAAAATAAAAAAAAAAAATTATTTTAATGTCAAATGCAAAAATTAACACTTGCAAGGAAAAAAATTTATTAAAATTAACCAACAAGACCACCGCTTATAATGTACTTCAATATTAAACATTTATTTTTTAAATAAATAAATTGGTTAGGAAAGCAAAAAATGCATAATTTAAAAAAGTAACACTTTTTTGCCATGGCGGAAATTTAGTCTAACCGCAATTTTTCAATTTTTAAACTACAAAAATTATTTTAAAAAATTTTTACAATTAAGAGGATAAAATTTTATCTTTAAATCGAAAATGAGAAATGTGTTTAAGTTTAGAAGCGCGAATTATTATATTTTTCAATTCTGAAAACCAAAATGTTTAGTTGACAGAAAAAAGAGTTTGAAATCTCTAAAACTAAAACCAATAAACACAGGGTGTTTAGGATAGTTAAAGATCTTATAAGTTTATTAACACGGGACGTTTGCAAACAAACTAAACTCCAGAACGTTGCCGTAAAGTTGACGTGCATTAAAAACTGTAAAGGAAATCTCTAGTATCAATATTTGGTCTGAATATTTCATTCAACTTTTACGCTATATCCCGAAGCGGAAATTAAGTTTTTTGTTCTTCTTGAAAGCAAAATTAATTTAGACAATTAATGAATATGAAATAAATAAAAGGTTTTTTTTCGCCTTTCTCTCGATTTGAATGTTTGAAAATATAAAATAATTAATAATTACAAATATAATAATAACATAACGATACTTCTTTATTTTTTTAAATTAAATATTTAATCACATAAAAAAAGAATAAAATAAAAAATATTATTTTATTATTAAAATCATTACACAAACAAATTTTTTTGAAAAATTTGTAAAGCCTTCTTTTAATTAATTTAAATATAATCATTTTGCGCGTTTTGTAACTGTTTCTATGTAAAAATTCTAACAAAAAATTTATATCTTAAAACAAAAAGGTAAATTTTATTATAATTATAACCATACATGTAAAATAATGCTTTTATTGTGTCCTTAAAATTCAATAAGATTCTGTAGAAAATCGATTTTTGGATAAACCTCCTTAAGAGACATTTCAACAATGATGTTCAAACATATTTTTTATTTAATTAATCTATACATTTTGTGAGTGATCACAACACTTCAAGATTGCAAAAAAAAATAAAACGAAAATTTAACCAGATAACGACACTTACAAAAGTAACATATGGCAAGAAGGATTTAACTTTTAACTTCTTTTTAAAAACTCTAGTCAATAATGACATGTAACATTTTTGAGGTTATGCTAAAAAACAGACGAATTAATTTTATAGACATCACTTTAAAAACGTGTTTACAACAATCATGTCTATCAGCAAACAATTTGTTTAAACTACCTGTTTGTTAAAAAACATAAAAATCATAACAATTCCTAATAAATTATCAAAAAAACACAAATGCTTATTACGTGTTCTATTTTTGGGTCATGTGTATTTTTACGGTAATTTATTAGAAATTGTTATGATTTTTAATAAATAAGTAAACAAATAAGTAAACAAATTGTTTGCTGATAGACATGATAGTTGTGAACAACTTTCTAAAGTGATGTCTATAAGATTACGACGTTAGTTCTTCTGTTTCTTCAACATAACCTTAAAAATGTCACATGTTATTATTGACTATAAGTTTTTAAAAAATAATTAGGGGCTCTCCATAAATTGCTTAACACGTTTTTTTGATAGAGAGCCGTTCACAAAATACGTAACGCTTTTATGACTCTATTTTGACCCCCCCCCCCCCCCTATACGTAACAAGATGGTACATGCAAAAGTCCATTGTTTCTTACACCCCCACCCCCCTATAAGCGTTACGTATTTTTTGAACGGCCCCTAATTATGAACACTTCCCCCCATGTAACAAGTCGTAACAAACTCATTTACCCCCTCACCCCCTTATGACTGTTGCGTATCTTTGAAAAATATTTTATTATCTTCTGATTTACAGAAAGCCTGCTTGCTTTTCATCAAATATCAAATAAGTTCAAGGAATATAATTATAATACAAAACTTCTTTGTATTTTTGTACTCAATTGACTAAAAAATTCATGAATTTAAACAGGGTTTGAAAATTTCAAATTAAGAACGATTTAAAAATGATTTTAAACAATGGGTAAAAACATTACCTAATTAGGTTGACTATCCCCCCCCCACTCCTGTAACGAGTATCAAACATTTTTCAATCCCCCCACTCCACCTAAACCTGTTACTTAATTTATGGATAGCCCCTATTTTTTTTTTTAAAAACTCACATAGTCAATAATGACATGTGACATTTTTTAGGTTATGTTTAAGAACTGATGACAGAATTTTAAAAACATCACCTTAATAACTTATTGTGTTTACAATAATCATGTCTATCAGCGAACAATTTGTTTAAACTACGTGTTTGTTAAAAATCATAACAATTTCTAATAAATTACCGTAAAAATACAAATGTTTATTATGTCTTCCATTTTTGAGTTATGTATACTTTTATGGTAATTTATTAGAAATTGTTATGAATTTTAACAAATATGTAGTATAAACAAATTATTTACAGATAGACATGATTGTTGTTAACAAGTTTTTGAAGTGATGCCTGAAAAATTATGCCGTCGGTTCTTCAACATAACCTCAAAAATGTCACATGTCATCATTAACTGTGCGAGTTTTTAGAAAGAAATTAATAACTTAATCACCCTTGCAGTATGTTACTGTTGTTTGTGTCGTGATCAGGTCAGATTTTCGATTTTCTTTTGCAATCCTGACGTATTGTGATAACTCACGAAATGCATACGTTGATTTAACAAAAAAAAAAAAAGATTGAACATCATTGTTGAAATCTCTCTCAATTGACCAAAGGTCACAATATCACATTCTACTCGTAATAAAACAAAGTATACAAATGAACACAAAAATCGAAAGTATTTCAACACATACATATTCAAACCGCCTTATTTTCCTCGTGCAAAAAATATTCCTTGTTTAAAAATCCCTTACCCGCAACAAAATTTTGTTTAAAATAAGTCGCATATTATAGATAAAATTTTAATCGCTTTCTTGTTAATTTGTAAAAACCATGTAATTCGATTTTTGGAAGGCCAATAATAAAAACACTAAACACATATGTAGTGGTGTAACGACGTTTCGATGGCTTGATTTGCCATCCTTTTCAGGCTACATTTATTAAAAAACAATTTTTTTTTAATTATACATTATTTAATACAATAGAAGCAACACAATAAGTTACTTTTTAAATATTCAAAAACTATTTACATATCAAATTGTCGTAATAATGTTAAAATTTTCGTCAAAATACATTAAAATCATTTCGTTATATAAAATTGAGAATGAATTAAAATTGTGACACGAGGTGATTTAGTCAGTTAATGATTACAACGTGATAATTAGATTTATAACTATACAGAGAGGTCAATAAATTAGACACGAAGACTTATTTCAGAAATGATACATATAAAAATGAATAACTACACCATTAACAAAAAAATAGATATTCAGTTTCTCAGTAACTCTTATTGCTAGAAAAATTGAGTTTAATTTCTCTCCTTTCATTTATTGTTTTAACCAAGTCGCATATTAGTTTATTGTTAAAAAAGTGATGAATTGAGCAACAGTCAACTGTTTTTTGTCAGACATATTTGTTTCATGACGTTCCAGATGAAATAAAAAAATTCAAGATTTCTTTGTACAGCTCCTTTTGTACCATACGGAAACATGCTTCTCGTAAAACACAGCTCGGCAGAAGTAAGGGAAAAACGCGTAGAGGGCGCTGCTGGGAAATAAATATGTGCGAGAAAGAGAAAGAAGTGTTTAGAATACCTGAGGTCCCCCGCCAACAATAGATTGATACGCGGACTGGAAAACGCTTCCGAGTTGCGTGAGTCCCTCGTCTTCCATTTGGAACATTATGTCAGCGCCGGGCGATCCATTGTTATTAAGATTGTTGTTGTTCATAAGCTTCTCGGTGTTGGCAACGTCACGAAGTATCGTGTTTGATTGCATCTTCGACTCGGGCAAAATTTCAAACTCCTATCCCAGGATTTGAATAATCCGGACAATTGAGGTTCCCGGAAAGAGCCCCAATTCCACTAACGTCAAATTCCGCAAAGCCCCTCAATAATCATTTTGCTTCTCATCGTCGACCTTTGTCCGCCGACGGATCGGCAAACGCGGCCAATGATCGTCTCGCGACTTCGGATTTCTCCGAAGAACGCCAAAGCATCAAATAATCCCGAGGAACCTTCGTCAGTGTTTGTTTGCCTCTGCGCCGGAAGTGCCCGTTTATTTATAACCCGAAAACCGCGTGGGAAAGACCCAATAACTCGCAATTTCTCTCCTCACTTGAAAAAAAGGTGCCAAATTTTTCAATGATTTCGCACAACTAGAATAATCGAGATAAACACACTGTCACAAAATCACCCACAAATATCGACGATTTAAAGAGACTAGACTCACTCCAGATTTGACCGGCACTGCACTATTTTCTTTCTTTTTTTTTTAATTTCTAGAAGAGAACCGAGGGATTGACCAAAGTGTCGTGAATTGAGTGGTAGTGTAGTGGTGGGGACAGAGTTCGAGAGGAAAAAAAACCGGGTCGAGACAGACGAAATTGCGATAACACGCAACAAAGTCCTACTCGTTCGATGAACGCGACGCGACTGACGCTCCGCGAGGGGAGAGCTGCGCCCCTCCCCACCACTACCAAGTTAACGATTGTCGTGGTGGGGCGGAGGGGAGTCTGCAACTCTCTCTTTCCCCCACCCACCCTCTGGCCATTGTGCGTCCCGCGCGCTATCGGCAGCAGTCGAGAGACCGTCGGCGTTCCAAGTCTCGCAGGAAGCAACCCCTAATATATATAAAAGGGCCCGTTTTTGCCTCGGAGGTGCGCTTCTTCTCTTTCTACTGTGCGTGCGGAAAACATTGGCCCACTTGTTGAGTCAAAAACCCACCGAGGAAAACGGGGGCGGACTTTCGCGCTCGACCCTTCTACACACTCGCCAACTCCAGGGATAAAGCCTTTAATTAAGGGCTTCCGAGGGGGAAAAAAGTGTGCAATTAAGGGATTTGGGTCGCTCGAGAAATTGCCGCCGTCAAGTAAATAAATTACATGTCCAGTTTTCACTGAATTTTTCAAAGCGATTCACAGGCAGTGATAGTCGAGCAGAAATCTTGATTGGGAGCTTGATAGCATATACGCAATTTCGGCTTGTTTGTGTGTGTGTTGGGGCGCACGACTAAGTTGGGCTGCAATTGACGACCCCCCACCCTAAATAAAACATTAAAAAATTGTTAACCTCAAACAAATCCATTTTTTGATTTTACTTTTAGTTGAAAAAGCTTCAGAAATTTGAAA
Organism: Ganaspis brasiliensis; assembly: GCA_037103525.1. Lineage (NCBI taxonomy): Eukaryota > Metazoa > Arthropoda > Insecta > Hymenoptera > Figitidae > Ganaspis > Ganaspis brasiliensis. Next base: position 178,990 of record JAZKLR010000163.1, read on the forward strand.
TAAATAATATGTAAAAAAAGTAGAAAAATTACCTTTTTTTAAATAGTGCAAAAATTATCATAAAGAAATGTCCTACATAATCCAAGGAGCAATCTATAAATTACGTAACAGGTTTCTTAATAATTTTGAACCCCTCCTTTCCCGTAATGTAACTCGTCGTAATGAACTCATTTATACCCCCCCCCCCCCACGACTGTTATGTACTTTAAAAAATATTTTATCATCTCTAATTAATAGAAAGTTTGCTTGTTTCTAACCAAACATCAAATAAATCTATGGGATGTAATTATAATACAAAAATTCTTTATATTTTTGTACTGAATTGACTTAAAAATTCAAGAATTCCACACAGATTTTGAAAATCCCTAAAGAAGTACAATTTAAAATGTATTTTAAACAGTGGGTAAAAATTAACAAGATCAATTGACCCCCCACCTCTTAAACCTGTTACCTAATTTTATGGATGTCCCTAAAACCAAATTTTTATTAACCTTGAACACAAACGAAACCAGTTTTTGAGTTCAATTTTAGTTGAAAAAGCTTCAGAAATTTACAATAAATAAAATTATGTAAAAAAAAAACGAAAATTGACCTTTTTCTAAATAGTGAAAAATTATCATAAAGAAATATCCTACAAAATCCAAAGGGCCATCCATAAATTACGCAACATGATTTTTTTTTTGGTAATTTTGAACCACTTCTCCCCTCTTATGTAACACGAGGGTAACAACCTCATTTATCCCCCCCACCCCCTATGACTGTTACGTAACTTTCAAAAATATTTTATCACCTTCGATTTAGACAAAGTTTGCTTCTTTTTAACCAAAAATCAAATAAATCCATAGAATTGAATTATAATACAAAAAATCTTTATATATTTTTGTACTGAATTGACTTAAAATCCATGAATTCAAACAGATTTTGAAAATTTCAAAAGAAGTACAATTTAAAATGAATTTTAAACAATGGATAAAAACATTAGGTAAGGGGCTGTACACAAATTACGAAAGCTATTAGAGGGTGGGGGGAGGGGTTGATGAAATCTTACGACATCTTACATAGAGGGGGGAGGGGGTTCTTGCGAAATCTTACGTAATATTTTTTTAATTAAAAGTAAATAGTTTTTGTTTAACAAAATTTGAAGAGGGATTTAACTGGTACACTAAAGACTTTAGACATTAATTATTATAGTTTATCCATTAATTTTTACTATAAAAACTATTAATCTGGAATAATCGTGTAAAAAGAAAATTTTTCCTAGCGAAGGTAGTAAAGTTTCAATTCAGAATAGGGATATTTACATTTTTTTCATTGCCTTTCATGCATTGAAAATTTACTATCTTTGCTGGAAAAAATTGTTGTTTTACACGATCATCTCAGATTACAAACCTCATAGTAAAAATTATTTACCAAATACTTACTCTTTCAGTGTAAGCCTTTAAGACTGTGATGGAAATTACCATAAATTTATAAATTAATAATCTATGTTACCTACTTTTAAAAATACTGTAAATATTTTATTAAATCAATATAATATTGCTCGGACGTTAAAGGATTATAAAATTATCTAATAAAAATTTGACTTTAATTAGATTAAGAAAATGCTTTTAGAACTTTTTCTTGACCAAAATTAAGAAAAAATAGAACTTAATGAGATTTCAGAGGTAGAGGGGGGGGGGGGGGGGTCAAGAAAAATCTTAAGGTGTCTTACAATGGGACAGGAGGGGGTGAAAAAATCCTAAAAAATGGCTTACGTAGTTTGGGTGGATTTGGGGTCTCTAAAAAATAATTTGATTAAAAAAAATTGTAATCAAAAATAGCGAATTTGGGAGTATTTTGCAAAATGTGAATCCTTTGAAAACGAATTTAATCTCACTTTTTTAACATTTCCAATAATTGAATCAATATTCAATAAGTTTTAATTTGAAAAAATTTACTTTTTTAAAAAAACTTACATTATGAATATTTTAAATCTAGCTGAACAAATATTATTTCCCCTTAAGTGGCAGCACTTTCTCTAAACAAAGAAAAGACACACAATAGAATTTCCTCTTTTGTGAATTAGAGACCGAAAAAAATTCTAGTGTTAAAAGCTATAAACCCGCAAGAATAGAACAGGTACCAAACGCGGGTTGGTAAGTCTTTTAATTTTTTGCTTGTGCACATTTAAGAAGAAAATAAGAATTGTACTAAAGATCAAGTATATTTGCCGAAAACTATAAAGTTCCATAATCTGGCCCCTTTTTTTAAAACACAAAATTAAATTTTTGTATACATAAAGACTGACAGTTGGAAAAAATTATTAAATACTGTTTTGTCGTTTTATCGCACTTTTACGAATTTAAGTTTCAAGACTTTTTCTTAAAATTACTCAATTTTTCTTTTTTCTTGTCCTTCAACTATACTTATAGTATTCCATAATTTGTTTGACTTTAAGGACCATATTTTCTTAAAATTGCCTTATATTTTATTAATAATTTTTCATTTTAGCAAAGTTCATTTAATATTTTTATTAATTTCCACATTTTTCAAATAATTCTGAAAGATTTAGTTATAAAATTTTCAGGAAAACAGACTGATTTGGCTTATTCTACTTTTTCTGAAAAGTTCACAACAAAATCTTTCATAAACGTGTTCCAGAATAATTTTGACAACATTTTTGTGTGAGTTAAAAAGCATTTCCCGGTTTCTTGTCTTTTTATTTTTTACATTTATGCTTTGTTTTGATTCCCTATCTTGTTTGTTTAAAGTATAATATAATTTAAAGAGCGAATCTAGGAAAATTGCATTTTACGATATGAGAATTTGACAATATTTCCCAAAGACACCTTGTACTAAAATAAACAATATGTGTCCCGTATTATAAAAATTTTAATTTTTTAAGAACTTGCGAAATTAATTATAGGCAAAATTTGTCCGTAACTTTTCTCTTTAAATTTTGAATATTTGGCACGAAACTTGGTATACAGGGTTGTGCAGTGACGCGTCACTCGAGGTTTTTTACGTAATTTACAGGTATTTTACATAAGTAAAATACCGTATTTTACCCCCCACTCCCGAAAAATACATTATGGAAAATATTTTTGAGGTAATTTACTAGGTATTTTACTGTAAAGTACCATGTAATTTACCTAAGGTATTTTACTAGCACAACCCTGTTGGTATAATTACTTAAAATATCATTAGTAAGATCTCTCTGACTTGAGATTGTTAAAATTTTTATTCAAAATTAGATTTTAAAAAACTTGCTTTTTTCAAAAGAGTTCCAAAATTCAAACAAATTTGGGTCAGAGAGGCCTTCCTAATGACATTTTAGGGAATTGTACCAAGTTTCGTGACAAAATATGCAATATTTTAAAAGAAAAGTTACGGATAAATTTTGCCTATGCCAGTGACGTGATAATCCATCACATGCCCTTAAATAACGCAGCCTGACAAAAAAAAATTTTTTTTGTCCGAAACACTACACTAGTAAAATTCTATGTATTTTTTTTTCGATGAATCCGAATCCGAAGTCAGAATTGCTCGATTGGTTTTACTTTTAAAGATATTCTCAAAAAAAATTCAAAAACATAAATTAAAACCAAAAATTTTTTTTTCTTTTTTATCTGGACATGCGTATTTTTTTCCGCTAAATCTGAATCCGAAATCAGAACAACCAGATTGGCCAAATTTTTTTAGATAATTTTAAAATGCTGCTTAAAAACATGAAAAATTTTTTTTTTGTCCGGGACATTACACTAGTGTACTCTTACGTATTTTTCTCTCCTGAATCCGAATCCAAAGTCAAAATGATCAGACCATCTAAATTTTTTAGATAATCTCATAAAAGCGATTTTTTCGTGTTTTTGATCAGTTTTTTGAGATTATCTAAAAAATTCTAACTTCAGATTCGGATTCAGCGGAGAAAAATACGTAGAAATACACTAGATTATTGTTCGGACAAAAAACATTTGTTTTTATTTTTTGGGATTCTTGAGCAGTTTTTTGATATTATCTAAAAAATGTTAGCCAATTTGATTATTCTGACTTTGGATTCGGATTCAGCGGAAAGAAATGCGTAGAAATACATTAGCATAGTGTCTTGTCAAAAAAAAGTTTTTTTTGTTGTTTTGTGTTTTAATTTTTTTTTTTTTTGAGGTTTATAGTTAGGAAACAAATTCAATCCTAGGAAAGTAAAAAATACAAAAACAGAATTTCTTCCTTCTTGTATTTTATTGAGATTTTTGAGGTTATTTCAAAAAGTAGAACCAATCTAACAATACTGACTTCGGATTCGGATTCAGCGAAGAAAAATACGTAGTTATACACTAGTGTATAGTATCTCGGACAAAAAACTTTTTTTTTGTGACGCTATGTATTTGAAAAATTATATTATTTATTGCTGTCTTTTTATTTAACTGAAAGATTTTTTAGTTTTGTATTTTTTTGATAATGAAATGGAAAAAGCGGAAATATCCACATTATATTTGTTCAGTAATCGAACCGTTGGAAAAAGCGTGGAGCATTCAACTCTGTCTCGTGCGCAGAACCATAGTGGCAACAAAGTCGTAAATGCAAACGTAACGTGGCTACAATTTTACTCCTATTATATTGTAGTTACGTACCTACGCGCAACTGGAAGATTATCGCTACTGGCTAACTTCCGTGTAAGAGAAATGGTCCATACTAGAAAACTCTCCGAAACAAAAAGAACGGAAAATATTTTACGATCGCTGATCAAAAATTATGTATATTTCTTCCCTTTACATACAGTTGAAAAATTCCTCTTTTCAATCTTCACACAAAACAAAATGCCAATTTTTATTACCGTCAATTTGACTCCAATCAAAGCTAGAATCAAGTGCAATTTTTTAAAAATTAATATTAATAAATTATAATTTAAGAAGTTAATTTCCGGTAATAGTACTCTCTAAATCTAAATTCTACTACTAATGAATTAGGGAGAAATCGGTAACTATTAAATAGTGAAAATTTTCACTACTTTTTAGTAGAAAACTATTAATTGATAGTATAAAACTACTAATTTTAAAGTGAAATAGCTACTAATTGAAAAAGTAAATTTTGACTATAACAATTAATAGATATTTCACTTTAAAATTAGTAGTTTTCTACTAAAAAATAGTGAAAATTTTCATTAGTTAATAGTGACCGATTTCTTGCTACTTCATTAGTAGAAAATCACTAATTCAGATTTAGAGAGTATGCTTGGAGTGCTCTTAATAAAATAAAATCGTCCCTTTAAATATGCAGGAGGGAGAAATGAGACTTTAAAAAATTCCAGAACACCCTCATGTGAAGTGAACGAAGAGCGTCACATCCGGGTCGAAGAAGATTTTTCAGGAGAGGAAAACTCGTAAGAAGATTCGGCAACAGTGGAGAGCTTCAGGGGGACAGGAAACAAGAAAAAAGTATATGGACCACTTCAGCACTTTACAGACAAGGCTGGTCCGCCGGATGTGTTTTCTTGTGTCGAGAACTCAATTTATAGTCTTGGTGTTTCTCGCTAATTTCATATACAACATTTTTTTAAAAAGAATAATCTTTTTATTTTCAAGCTCGTCATTCCAAGAGAAACATTCTTTTCCAATCAACTGTCGTTTTCAAAATCTTACAAAGAATTGACAAAGTTATTTTAAAATAAATAATGTCAATAAAATAAAAAATAAATCCCCAAAACAATCTTAAGTGGTTTAAAATATAATTACTTAGAATACTTAGCATTTTTTAAAATTTGTTACAGTGAAAGACATAAAGACAAAAAACTTAAATTTTTATGGTTATAATTTTTTGCTTCAAAAATTATATAGTCACTGATTTTCACTACAATTTTTGTAATCAGCATATCAAAATACCCAATTTTTCAAAAAATCGGGCGTAAAATGATACGAAAGTGTATGTGCAATGTATAAAGGCCTAAGTTGACTTCACTAACTTTAATCTCAATTTTCTCGAAAAGTATAAAATATAGCAAAAAATGTGTAAGACATAAAAAGTGTACATTAACAAGACCTACAACTTTTGTTCAAAAAGTTTTTTTTTATCTCCTACAGTTTTGGAGAAACAATGAAAAAACCATTTTTATGGCTTTTTAAATAGTTTTACCCATAAAAGTCGAATTTTCTCTATCATATTCATCATCAGCGCACCAAATTACGTAAGTATAGGAAGTTTAAAAAACTTGAATGCACCGTTTCTGGAACTGAATCTCATAGACAGCTTATATAATTTGTTATAGAAAATACATAACATAAAAATTGCATAATTATTAACTTGGTTAATTTACATAATAACAAAAAAACTATTATGTATAATGAATTTTGATGCATTAATTACAAGAAATAAGGTTTTTTCAGAGAAGAAAGATATCTGAGAGGAAATCAGTGTGAGTAAACGCTTGAAAAATTCAAGGACATATGGGAAAAGGGAGTGGAAAAGTGAGGAATTGGTTCGGACTTGGTGTGACCGTCGTCCGAGAGGGCGGCTGCTTTCACGTTATACTCGGAAATTCGAGAGTAATTTTAGTGTCGTATTCACGCGATCCGTCGAGGGTTTATAATTACCTAACCTAACCCAATCTAACCCACTTGGCGTGCTAACCGAGCTCCATTTCTCCGCGCGGGGACAACATGAATTCCGGATATGGCGAACGGATATACGTCGCGTGCCAAACAAAAGGGTTTCATCGGCAATTATTTATCCTCGATTAAGCCACCTCAATACACTAACAAAAATATGTCTTTCGCAAGTATATTTCAATTTGTATCTCTCGCTACAAAGGACAAATTAACTTTCAATTTTATTAACAACTAGCAAAACATATGCTCACAACGTCAAAAATAAATTTTGAAATTTACAAAACTTTTATGTTAGAATAAAAGACTTTTTGAAAGATAAGCTTCAGAATAATGGGAACCCCAGATTTTTTTCAAACTTGGTTTACCTACGTAATTTGATGGGCTGATTACGAAAATCGTAGTGAAAATTATTCATTAGATTATTTTCATGATGAAAATAAAAAAAACCCCATAAAGATTCAGTGTTTTGCAATTACAGGGGGACACTTTTTTTATGAAATTAAATTCCCGTTTTTTTCTGGTAAATTTTTTGGATTTCCCGGACACAAATTTTCGAACAATTAAAACAGTATTTTTAATTTTGCAAAATTCGTCTTTGTTTTTTAAATATAACTTTATACTTAAATTTAAAATTTACACATTCTATATTCTTATTAACTATTAATTACACTAGTTTACAGCCAAAATGTACATTTAATGCCACTATTTTTTTTTATGTACTATGGTTCTCTAAACTTAAAAATGACATTACGAAATTTTTCTATAGATAGGTTTCCGAAATATGAATTTTTTTACTTTTTTTTCGGAGGTGACTTCACGTTTTAGGCCGTATCTCGAGTTACAGACGTCCGATTAAGTATTTCTAGGTGTCAAATTAAAGGTAATCAAATTCCAAACAATCGCTTTTAACATTATTTTTCAATCGGTTTAATATTTTAAGTGATATAGTCCAAAAAAAAAAAAAAATAGAAAATTTGAGTTTTTGGCCCAAAATCTGAAAAACAAATTCATTCTACCGCCATGCAAAAATAGAAAACGTCAAATTATGTCCAGTTTTAAATTTTTTACATATATGGCTCACTTTTAAGAAGAAAAAAATGTATGGATGAAAACAATCTATGGGTAATTATTGAAGTTATATAAGCCAGGGTACTGGAATTCTCGTTTTACGCCATTTCGGTATTTTACCTCCTTTTATAGTGATTATGTTGATTAATTTAATGAATACAATATCTAATTAGAAACTGGACTTTTTTCACAGATTTCAAATAATTTTCAGTGCTTTACTAATTCAAATTTGACTGAAAAATTTTTTGGAGTTTTTGACAAAAATTTCTGAAGAGGCATAAATTGATTAAAATCTGCTTTTTTGACAAGTTGAATCAGATGCGCAGAGGTTCAATTTTTGTTGAATTTTGTTCGTTAATAGATGAAAAAGTTTCAAATTAGATATAGAAATGTGAAAAATAAATGATATTTGACTGAAAAATTATTTGGAGTTTTTGACAAAAATATCTGAAGAGGCATAAATTGATTAAAATTTGCTTCTTTGACAAGTTGCATCAGATGCGCAGAGGTTCAATTTTTGTTGAATTTTGTTCGTTAATAGATGAAAAAGTTTCAAATTAGATATAGAAATGTGAAAAATAAATGATATTTGACTGAAAAATTATTTGGAGTTTTTGACAAAAATTTCTGGAGAGGCATAAATTGATTAAAATCTGCTTTTTTGACAAGTTGAATCAGATGCGCAGAGGTTCAATTTATGTTGAATTTTGTTCGTTAATAGATGAAAAAGTTTGAAATAAGATATAGAAATATGAAAAATAAATGATATTTGACTGAAAAATGTTTTGGATTTTTTGACAAAAATTTCTGGAGAGGCATAAATTGATTAAAATCTGCTTCTTTGACTTTATAGACAACTGAAAAAAATAATTGAACAAATTAAACAAGAAATATTAAATTTAAAGAAAATAATTGCAAACTGAAAAAATAAGAAAATTATATGAATAATTGTTGGAAATAATTGCACATTTAACAATTGGATTAAAAATAGAAAAAATAATTAAAAATAGATAAAATAATTAAAATTGAAAAAATAATTAAAAATTGAAAAAAAATTCGAAAAATGGTTAGGATAATCGGCATTAGAAAAAATAAATAAATTAATGAATAATCAGAAAATTGAAGGATAATAATAAATTGTCAATTGAGAACTGATGAAAACTATGGAAAAAATTGAAGAAAAAAATTAAAAATTAAAAAAATAAATTGAAGATTAAAGAATGGAATTGAAATTTTAAGAAAATAGTTAATAATTTCCCGGTCAAGTGGTCACCCTGAAATCGTAGAGAAAATTGTCGGCTAGATCATTTTCACGATGAAAATCATAAAAAACCCATAGAGATTCAGTTTTTTGCAATTATCTCAATAAATATTAAACATTTTCGAAAAGTGTTGTCTACAAAATTTGTAGGCCTTCTTAAAATACATATTTTATGTATACTATATATTTTTTTAATATCTCTAATTTTTTTCAAGAACAGAAGTTTCGATTGATTTTCATGCATAAAGAGAATATTGAGAATACTTATGCATCTCTTATTTGAAAAGGTGTTATGAGCGTGCGCTTTATTGTAACAGTTGAGTTTAGGCGGAAGTGATTATTAATTTAAAAAACTTATTAAATCTGGGAATAAACAAATGAAAACATAACAAATAAAAATCAATTTTTAAGGGTGTTATGTAACATTGTGTTAAAAAATGAAAAATAAATTAGAAAAATAATTTTAAAAATATTCTAAAATTTTTTTTTCACGTTGAAGCATTTTTTTTTTAATATTATGATGAACCAAAGTATCCATAACAGAATTTTTAAATATTAAGATCGAAAAGTTATGCGGGTAAGTTTGATGTTATGAAAACTTCTCGTGACAAAGTTTTTCCATTATTATTAAGAAAGTTTTTCTCAAAATATGACACTTATATTCGTAGAAACAAAGAATCTATGACAGAAATTGGAAATTTGTGTCTTCTATCTTTGCATCAGCCATGTTTCCACCTAATGTACACACGCGCAGCAATAAATGAAAAGTAGTGTAGCACATGACAACATGCCTGACGCAACGATAGAAAAAACCATTTCACAATTTTTCTTATAGATTTTTTATTTCTACGACTATGAGTGTCAAAATTTGCAAAAATCTTCCTTAATAATCAAGGAAAAACTTTGTCATGAAAAGTTTTCATAGCATCAAATTTACCCGCACAACTTTTTGATCTAAAAGTTGAAAAACCCATGTTATCAAAGATATTATTTTTATTATTCAACAAAATATTTTTTTTTCCATTTCTTTGTGCTTGAAGGCATTGTTACCATACATTAAAAGTGTCTGTGCCAAATTTTATTCAGTTCAATAATACTTGGTCAAGATACCATGATTTATAATCATAATATTAGTAATTGGTTTTCCGATAACTTTTTTCCAAATCAAAATTTTTACTATAAAATACGCGTCAGAGAAATTGACTTATTCATATATTGATCATTTAAAGTTGTAGCTTGTAAATTAAAAAATGAAATGCAAAAATTGCTATGTGTAAAAAGTATTGGAAGATTATTTTCGACGAGTTGGTAGGAAAATGGTAGGTAATGAAAAGGTAAGAAGAGAGAAAATGCAGTGTTTAACCTGCTGAAATGCCTGGTCTTGAAGACCAGATGTTGAAGAAGTAAGCGCAAGGTAGTTGGTCAAGTGTAAAAGTACCGACTAAGATTTAGCAGGGTGTAAGAGTGCAGTAAAATAATAATTAAAAGCGTCGCTTTCTCGAATGGCCAAGTGCCATAAAAACAGGGGTACAATGGGGCACCAGCAAGGTAGAGTTAACGGACAGTACCTGAGGCCAGCATGCTCCCTGGAGAGTCTGTACCAGTCTACCAGTAAGCAGTATGCATCAGGGCCACTGCATTCCACCGGAAGTAAACTTAATCTCGCAATACAATCGCGTTTTACATTACATACCTCATTTTTTTCATCTTCTTTTCTTACCAACTACATGCTTCTTCTACATCTACATCTACATACTTTTCGAATATATGAATATTCTTTTTTTTTTATTGCTTAACTTAAATGTACAACACAATGGAGGCAATCTTTATTTGGGTGAAGTACCAAAAAGCACCCAAGTCCAATTTTAATAAAAATTGGTGTATTTACGTATTTTGATGCGCTGATAATGAAAATTGGAGCAAATATGATTTTCATGGTAAATAACACAAGAAATACATAAAAATCAGTTTTTTCCATTTATCTCGAAAAATGTAGGAAATAAAAAAAATTTGTTAACAGATGTTGTAGGTCTTATTAATATACACCTTTTATGTCCCATAAGTTTTTTTTTTATTTATTGAGAAATTCTCGAGAAATTTGAGATTAAAGTTGGTCAAGTTAACTCAGCCGCTCGAAGTTTTGAGAATGTCCTCTAACCGATTTTAATGAAATTCGGGATATTTACGTATTGTATGGAGGCAAACAACAAACCTGTACCTTACTGAATCAATAACTTTTTTATCACAACTTTTTATATTTACGATATTTTAAAAAAATAGAATAAACCGATTTTATGTGTTCTATGTGATTTTTATTATATGGAATTTAATTTTTAACCCAATTTTACTACGATCGTACGTAATCAGCGTACCAAAATAAAAAGTTTAAAAAAAATCGTATGTAAATTGATGCGAAAAGGTCTGAAATACACTATAGGCTTATGTCTTCATCACCAACTTTAATCTCAAATTTCTCGAAACCTAACAGACATATCAAAAATATGTAAAGGTCATTAAATGTGCATATTAATTAGGCCTACAACTTTTGTTAAATACATTTTTTTTTCATCTCTAAGATTTATTGAGAAAAATTGAAAATACTAAATTTCTACGGATTTTTTCCATGAAGATGACATATAGTCTTCAATTTTTACTATCCTATTCATCAACAGCGCGCCAAAATACACGAATGTACAAACTTTATTAAAAAAAATCTCATTTTAATATTTTTACTAGACAATTTCATTAAAATTAAAATAGCCGCAATTAATTATTATACCGATTGAAATAAAATATTTAAATTTAAAACCCTTTTTCAGAAGCAGGTAGTTGACATTGTCCACGAAAAAAAAAACAGAAGAAAATTTATCAAACAGGTATATGGAGAAGAGGAAAGTTTCCTTTGAGTAATCACAGGTCGAGAGTAAATATAAAAATCGACCGCAAATTTTGACGGTTTTATTGTCGACTGATCTTTTATGGGACTGAATGGGGATTCCCAGACTGCCTGTCGGGTACTTGCTGGTATTTAATATGACCGGTTGTAAATTGTAAGAAGACCCCTCAATTGAAGAATCGACTCGTATTTAGAAGGAAGGACGAGAAAAAGAAGGAAAAGGCCGACAACAACGACAACGACACCTTGCCAGCAGTCAGAGTGAGTCCCTTTTTGACACGTCTGACTGATTTCCAGTGAGTTGACAGGTAGATATAGGTTAGGTTAGGATAGCGCAGAGCGACGAAAATTCTGTATTCTCGGTGCGTATGATCGATGACTGTTGGGAAGGCCGTATTCCTGCTCGTGCGAATTTCACAAATTCGAGTGATTTACTCCCCAGGCTGCGACAGTCAAATGGCTCCAACTGTCCTCCAAAAGCGACGAGATGACTTTTCAATTGGCCCCAATTTCCATCTAGACTCTCAACCCCAATGTTCAACTTTTATCACATAGTCATGAAAAAGAAAAAAAAAATATTCATGTTGATATCACAGGACCTCAAAAAAACATGGCGGATTTTACGAGACAGACAGAATTTTATAAATGTTGACAGATTTGCTTCAATCTTGGTATCTAAGGGTTTCTGGGGTCGCTGATTACGAATTCTTGAATTTCTATAGTTCTTGGTATTTAGGGGTTCTTAGGGCCGTTGATTACGAATTTGAAGTCACATTTTTAAAATTCAAAATGGCAAACCCAATATGGCGGTCGATTTTTTGTAAAAAATTCTTAAATTTTTTAAAAACCCTTGGATTTTTACAATACTTGGTATTTAGGGGGGTTTGGTGCCGCTGGTTACGAATTTGAATTCATATTTTTAAAAATACAAAATGGCGGATCTAATATGGACGTCAAATTTTTCAAAATTTATTAAATTTTTACAATACTTGGTATTTTGAGGTTTTTGGGATCACTAATCACGAATTTGAATTTAGATTTTCGAAATACAAAATAACGAAATTTAAACATGTTTTTGTAGTCCCTGAACAAAGAATTTATTTTATATTAGATAACAACTTATTTTACAATACATGGCCTAATTTTATGCAAAATGACACTTTTTGTAGAAAACGCAACAAAAAATCCAATTTTCAAATTTATACTTTTTTCTTCGTTCAGGGACAATGAATACTTACCTACTTTAAGAAAAACTTTGGATTTTTGATTTTAGATAAAAATTTAAAAAGTTATGCTGACTACCGCGAGGGCACTTTTTTATGGACGAAATACTTCAAGACACTGCCAACACCTTAATTTTGTATATTTTTCATTAAAACTTTTACCAAATGTTGTGCACATATTGTACTTTTATATGCAAACAAATAAACTGTATACTTCATTTAGTATCTTTTAAAAAAATTAGAGAAAATAAGCTTTTTTTGGCCTTTAAGACCTATATGTATAACTCATTATACATGTATTTAGTTTGTATACCTACCTATTTTTCTCCGTATATATATTTAGAAAATAGAAAATAGGAAGAGTGAGAGGGAGAGAAATAGAGAGAGATAGAGAAGAACGAAGATCAAACTCTGACTGACGGTGACTGTTTCATCATTGAACAATAATTTACAGATAATTAAGTAACCTCGCTCAACCAACTGTGTAAACTGAGTAGTTGCAGGTAGGTATCCGCATCATTGTTAGGAGAACTCGTACTTTTAGTCTTGAATGTGTTTACCAGATAAAGAAAGAAAGGAAATTAGAGAATAGAGCAATGTCGGAAAAAGGGAACAAGCCAAAAAATAACAGAGATCCGTCTGAAGAAGTCGATGACCCGAGAATCTTTGTCGCTATCGATGTATATTTTGTTCATTATACCTACATGTTAGGGTGCCAAAAAAAAATCAAGGCTTTTAATATTTTATATCGCAACCTCAAAAAATTGTTTTCAATGGAAAAAAATTCATTTTTAGAGGTCGCGCTACTCCATTTTTCAATGAACACACGGATTTTTTCAATTTTACAATTCTGTCTTAGAAAGCTAATGTAAACGGAAGTTTCTCTTCATGAAAAATTATTTGTATGTTACTGCTAAAAGTCTACATTGTTTAAGACGAAGAAAAAAACATTTTGGTCATAATCGATTTTAACCCTTAAAGTGTAACGTGTTTTTTGGCACCCTTAAGCTGTAACGCTGGGTCACTTGTGCCTTAAGCCTAAAAAAGTGCTTTAAAGTTCTCTGAAAAATCCGGAAAAATTCACAGTCTTACGTCAACTATCCTAGTATAGGGACCAATCATTATATTGCCGATATGCTCATTTGTTTAAACAATACAATTGTTTAAACAAATAAAAGCGTGAAAAAAATCAATTTTTTTTTAAAAATCATAACTTTGGATTGAATGGATATTTTTTAAAATTTCAAAAAGTAAATTAAAGCTAGAGAGTGGTACTTTAAAAAAAAAATATTGAAAGTCTGCATAAATGAATGGAATGCTTAAGTTTTGAGCATGAAAATTACGATTTTTCACATGTTGCATTACGATAATCGACTTGGCGACCTCGTGAAAAAAATCTCCTTATGTGACCTGTACGACATAATCTTATCTAAAAAACATTTTACAACAATATTCTGTATAAAAAACATCAATTCATAATGAAAAAACATAAAAATATGGAAAATACATATTACTTATTTTGTTTTTTCGCCAACGTAAACTGTAACGCTGGGTCACTCGTGCCTTTTTAGACTTTCTTTTTGCTCCTGATGTGACAGTTGTTCATGCACCAAATCATCGGCACTTGTGGAGCACTTAGTATTCTAGAATACAATTTTTTTTAGTATAGTTTTGCCCCACCTCTTGTCTCTTCTTTTGAGTTAGCAAGGTGTAACAGTTTGACAGGGGTACAGGTGACCCAGCGTTACAGCTTAAGGGTTAAGACATTTTGATGTCTTTTTTGTATCTTAAGACGCAAAAAATGTCTCATTTTAAGACGCTTATTGCATCTTAGATACCAAAATGTCTTAAAATAAGACACTTAGAAGACAGCAGTTTTTATAATAGTATTAAATTTTTATATCTTAAGGTCATTATAATTTAAATAAATTCCAAATGTCAATTAACTTATATCCCAGTTTATTCAAACTTTTAAATTTTAATTAATTCAAATTTAAATGCATATTAATTAACGGATAATAATTTAATAATATTAATTATGTTCCATTTTTACAATAATCCTTTTTTTTAATTCTAACAAGATTTTTAAGTGCTGCTGAAGTATGCAACGTTTCTGAAAAATGGACAAAATTTTTTTTTATCCCACAGGCACAAACATGGCACTTTTAGATGCCTGTAGGCAGGGTCTAAACGCATTCATTTGTTCGACCGGGTAAAAATGGCTTCCATTTTTTCCCTAGGGAAAAAATGAACAGCTGATCCATGCATTTTTTCCACCACAGGGCAAAAATGGCCGCCATTTTTATACGGTCAAACAAGTGAATGCATTTAGACCCTAACCTACAAACATTTAAAAGCACCAAGTTTGTGCCTTTGGAATAAAAAGTATCGTAAGCAACACGGGGTTAATATACTATTTTCTACTCGAAATTTTATAGTTAAATATTATTAATTAAATTAGCTATATAATAGAACTTGACCGGAAAAATAAAAAACCAAATTTTTTATTTATTATACTTTTCGTTTGTTTCTTAGAAACGTTGCGCACTTTACCATCATCTATTTATTTAATTTTCTTGATGTTTCACTATTTATTGACTCCTTTCTTGCGTTTTAATAATTTCTTTAATTCTTGTCATCATTTTTCTATTTCTTAGAAACATTTTTCCTTCCTTTAAATCGGTTAGTTTTTAACTTATAATTACCAATTTTTGAAAACATTTATTCGATGCTTATATGATGCAAATTTATTCCTGAACTAAATATTCACATTTTAACATCGTTTTTCTATTTTACAGAATTCCTTTTCTTTTAAAATTGTCTTAAATTTTCCAAAAGTTTATTCATTCCTTTTTATTCAATTTGTAAAATAATTCTTTAATTTTTCTGATTCTTTTAAATATATATTTTTTTCTAGAAAGTGATTTCTTTCTAGCTATTAAATTTTTAAATTTTGTTCTCTTTAGTAATAATTATATTTTTACGTTTTTTAATTATTTCTTATTTATTTTTTAATTTAAAAAAAAATGTCCGAAAATATTTTAATTTTTTGAAAAGAGTTTCTATTTTTTTATAGGTATATTTTTATGCCATTCTTGTGTTTTATTCTTGTGTTGTTTTTTAAAGTTTTTTCTTTATTTCTTTAATAATAGCCATGACATTTTTTATTTAAAAGAATTTTTTCATTTTCTTTAATAGACTATTTTCTTATCTGCTTACATTCTTTTTTTTTTAATTTTTTTAATTTTACGATCATATGAATTTGAAGACATTTTTTTAAAATTTTCACATTTATTCGACATACCTACTTTATTTGATTTTGATTAAATGTTTTAGTCTTCATTATTTCTTATAAAATGATCACAGTTTAAAAAATAAACTACTTACAAATAAACATTTAGAGATTTTACATGTGTACTGATTATATTTAAAAGAAATCAATTATTTATTTTTTAAAAAATCTTGATTTTTATCAGCCCTGATAATCGACTTTAAAAATGGTGAATTATTAGGTTTCTCATTAAATTAGCTCCAAAAGGTCAGCTAATAATTTTTTAAATGAGGAAAGTTTAACAAAAGGATATAATTATGATTAAGGAAAACGACTTGACAAGTGATTTTCTCTTTTAATTACAATAATTAAAAACAAAAGGAAAAACAAAAGGTAAAAATTACCTCGAATTGGGTTAAATTTACCTGCACCTAAAATCACTCTGAACGTGCGTGCAAAAATAAAAGGTGAAAAATTACCTGTACCCAATTTCATTACTTTTTTTTATGTGTAGCTCTTTTCTATTTTTGTTAACGATTTACAAACCTTTAATTTTTAAAGATCTCATTTACTAATTGCAAGTCAGCTACAGGTATTAATGTAGATTTTTTACTGGTACATTATTTTTTAAATTCCATAAAAAAATTGTTAAACTGACGCAAAGCATCGAGTTCAAATTTTTTATTAGAAAATTGTTTTTCAACTAAGAAAATCTTTGCTTTTATAATTCACCAAGCTAGATTAAATTATTCAGAAACATTAATGTCAAATAGTTTCGTTGTAGTTTTGACTAGAATTTGTGTTTAAATAATTTTAAAACAATTTAAAATTTAGTTATATTTTGAGTTGTTTACAGAAATATTATGTTTATGGAAATTCATTGTTTACAAGATTGTTTATAAACGTTCATAAGAAATAATTTAGAGATATTTTGGATAAGTTTGGGGCCAATTTTACGCAAAACCTATTAATTCACAATTTTTATGGTCGATTATGACCTAAACAAATTTTTTTTCTTCTCCTTAAACAATCTAGACTTTTAGCAATAACATAAAACTAATTTTACATAAAGACACATTTCCACTTACATTAGCTTTAATTAGGGCAGAAATGTAAAATTGAAAAAATCCGTGTTATCATTGAAAAATTGAGTAGTACGATCTCTAAAAATGTTTTTTTTTCTAAAGGAAAAAATACGTGTCTAATTTTTTTCCATTGAGAACAATTTTTTGCGGTTGTGTTATAAAAAATTAATAGTCGTGTTTTTATTGGACATCCTGCTACATGAATTCGAGAACAAATTTTAGGAAGAACTTCCGCTAAAACCGCCTTTCCCAAAGTTCTCTATAATTTTCCTGTAATCTACACGTCAATCTACATATATGTACCAAATTTCAGAACCCTAAGTCAAAAATTCTGACCGCCAAGAGGGATGGGGGCAGTGTCATTTTTTTTGCATTTTAGGCTAAAAATTGTGGTTATTGATGGATTTCTCCATGAAGATGAACTCGAATCCCGTTTTCCATTTTATTTTCGTAAATCCAATGCGAAATTACATAAGTGTACCAAATTTGAGGTTTCTAGCTCATATAGTTCAAAAGTTAGAGGGGGTGTGGAAACGGCCATAAATAGTGATTTTAATAGTGTTCCGTTTTACAGTACGGAACCCTAAAAAATAAAAAAATATTACCAATTCATCGCAATTTATAAAATAGTTAACATAAATTCCCATAAAGTGCCACTCAAGACACGAAATAATTTCAATTTCAATAGAATAATAAAAGTTATAAAAATAATGACAAAAACCAGCAATTTCCATAAAAACGCCATTTATCTCAAAAGAAAGTTAATCATAATTTTAAGAGTCTTCTTTGACTAGA
The DNA here is from genome assembly GCA_037103525.1 of Ganaspis brasiliensis. Classification (NCBI taxonomy): domain Eukaryota; kingdom Metazoa; phylum Arthropoda; class Insecta; order Hymenoptera; family Figitidae; genus Ganaspis; species Ganaspis brasiliensis. Next base: position 197,167 of record JAZKLR010000163.1, read on the forward strand.
ATTCCCTCGCGAAGAGAATATTCGTCTTGAAAAATAGTGGAAAAAAAAGGAAAGAAAGAAAAAAAAAACTTCTTTTGTTAAAGGAGATCTTTCCTTTAATAGAAACAGGTTTCAATAGAATTTTCTAAATAGAAAACAAAGGAGGTGGCTTTTATTGTGACTCTTTGGGATTTTCCAAGGTATAGAGTGCACGTTTCAGCAAAAAGCTAATAGTTAATACAGTGAGAGGGTGGATTCGCTAATTCGGTTCTAATTTCTAAAACAAAGAGACGCGACTCGAGAAGGAACGCACAACGTAGCGCGCGGCGGCGGAGCAAAGCAGACATAACAGTAGAGAGAGGCACAAACTGGGATCCGTTATGGGTGGCGCATTTGGGGGATCATTCGAGAGAGAAACGGAGCTCGTTGAGTACGAGGGGGAGCAAAACGACGGCTAAGCGAACAGAACTAGCAGTAGTAGGGTGAGGGGGGAAAACGACCTGCGGGGTGACGGAAGGGGGGGGGGCAAGAGAGAGAGAGAGAGAAGGTCGGTTTCTACCCTGGAACACATTAACTGCAGGGCGGTGAGGTGTGGGGCGACAGTGTTGGGGTCGTGGAACGAGGGAGCCGGCACTACCCCACTGGCGTAAGTAAGCTCAACAGGAAAGGGAATCACACAGCGATTATATTCAACGGCAAGGAAACGTTTTAATCTTTACTTAGGATCTCCTTCAGCATTAAACGTTTTATTTAGTTTTTCCTTTCACAAAAAAAAAAGAAAAAAAAAAGATCAACAGATCATTTTATTTTTTAAATAAAAATTACTCGCTTTTTATATCATCTACAATGTGATCTAGGTATGAAAAGAGAGAATTAACTTTTTGCTTTACTGTTCTTATTGTATAATAGTCTTTTAACTGTCTTTTATAAATAGACATGGCTTGGGATAATTGAATTGAATTTGGGTGCACAACCGAAAGGGACAAGTCTTGGACTTTTTTCACCCAGATAACTGAAACTAATAAGAAAAGAAAATTTCTTCTTTTGACACATTTCGAAACCAATCGATGCACTGACAATAAAAACAAAGTTTACAGATGAACTCGCACCTGAAAACCCCCCCAAAATCATCCCCTTTTGTGAAAATTTCAATTGTCGGTACAAGAAAATTTCAAAAATCAAACTGAAATAAGGAACACATTTCTTATCGCTTTTATTAAAAGCAAAAAATGCCCAAAGAATTACAAAACACTTTGGTATTGATATTGCACCCGGAACACAACCCCAAGTCAGACCCTAAATTTGGGAAAAATTTTAGAACAAAAAAATTCCGAAAGTCAAACTAAAGAACAGACCAAAATATTTATCGCGTTGACTAAAAGCCAAAGATGCCCAAAAATTGTCAAAAAAATTTGAAATCGATATTGCTCTCGGAACAATCCCAAATCACCCCTTTAATTTGTGAAAATTCTTATTTTCAGTACAAAAAAATTTTAAAAAGTAAAATTAAAGTCCACCCCAACTCTTTAACGCTTCAACTTAAAGCTATAGATTCCCAAATAAAATAAATAAATTTTAGTACTGATCTCTCCACCCCCTAACATTTTTAAATCATCTCCTAAATTTGTGAAAATTCCTATTTTTAGTACAGAAAATTCCACAAAATAAACTAAAGTTCACCCCAACTCTTTAACGCCTCAACTTAAAGCTGTAGATTCCCGAAGAAAGTTAAAAAAAAATTAGGACCGATCTCCCCCTCCCCAACATTTTTAAATTTATGAAATACTTATTTTCAGTACAAAAAAATTCCAAAAAGTAAAATTAAAGTCCACCCCAACTTTTTAACGCTTCAACTTAAGGCTATATATTACCAAAGAAAATAAAAAAATTTTAGAACAGATCTCCCCCTCCCCCAACATCTTAAAATCATCTCCTAAATTTGCGAAAATTCCTATTTCCAGTACAAAAAAATTCCAAAAAGTAAATCTAAAGTCCACCCCCCTTTTTAACGTTTCAACTTAAAGCTATAGATTCCCAAATAAAATAAATTGAGGACCGATTCCTCCCAACCCCCCCCCCACCATCTTTAAATCATCTCCTAAATTTACGAAAGTTTCAATTAGTGAGCCAAAAATTAAACTGAAGTCTAGTACAAATTTGTTATCGCTTAAACTTAAAGTTATAGATGCCCATAGAATATTGAAAAAATTTCAGGATAGATTTTTCTCAGAAACAGCTGCGAATCATCCCCTAAATTTGTGAAAGTTCGAATGTTCAGAACAAAAAAATTCCAAAAATGAAACTACAGTCCAGAAAAAACTTTTTATAGCATTTATTTAAAGCAATAGATGCCCAAGGAATGTCAAAAAATTTTAAGATCGTTATTGCTCCCGGATCATCCCCAAATCATACTCTAAATTTGCAAAAATTTTTATTTTTGGTACAAAAAAATTCCAAAAAGTCAAACTAAAGTCCACTTTAACTTTTTAACGCTTCAACTTAAAGCTATAGATTCCCAAAAAATTTAAGATTCGATCCCCCCCCCCCCGAACATCGTCAAATTATCTCTTCAATTTGCGAAAATTTCAATTTGAGTGCAAAAAATGCCAAAAATCAAACTTAAGTCCAGTACAAATATTTTGTCGCTTCAACTTGAAGCTACAGATCCCGAAAGAATATTGAAAAGTTTTAGAATCGATTTCCCCTTGAAACATTTCCAAATAATCCCTTAAATTTTCGTAATTTCCAATTTTCATCACAAAAAAAAAACCAAAAATAAAACTAAAGTTCAGACCTAACTTTTTATAGCATTAATTTAAAACAATAGATGCCTAAAGAATGTCAAAAAAAATTAGGGATCGATATTGTCTTGGGATCATCTCCAAATCTTCCCTTAAATTTAAAAAAATTCAAATTTTCAGCCCAAAAAAATGCCAAAAATCAAACTTAAGTCCATTACAAATTTTTGTCTCTTCAAGTTGAAGCTATAGATGTCCAAAGAATATTGAAAAATTTTAGGATCGATTGTCCGCTGAAATATCTCTATATCATCTCTTAAATTTGCGAAAGTCCCAATTTTCAGCACAAAAAAATTCCAAAAATGAAACTAAAGTCTAGACCTTTTTCTTATTTTATTTACTGTAAAAATATGAATTTTTATATAATTAAGAGTTCAGTTACGGATGTTCTGCAGGCGACATTGATATTAAAAATTCTGTGATTGTTTAGTCATTGATTGACTGGTATCAAAATAAAAGAAAAATTTGAAGATGATTTAGTTTTAGTTTGAAAAATTTTTTGCTTTAAAAATCTGAATTTGTACACGTTTGCGAATTGATTTAGGGGTGTTATCCAGAGGCAAAATAGATCTTAAAGATTTTAACATTATTTGGGGATCTATTGCTTTAAGTTAAAGCTATAAAAAGTTAGGTCTGGACGTTACTTTGATTTCTGGCATTTTTGTTTGTTCTGAAAATTGGGATTTTTGCAAATTTAGGGGATGATTTGGAGATGTTTCAGGGGAGAATCGATCCTAAAATTTTTCACTATTCTTTGGGTATCTTTTGCTTTGAGTTTCAGCGATAACAAATTTGTACTGTACTTCAGTTTGATTTTTAGCATTTTTGGCGATCAAATTGGAATTTTCACAAATTTAGGGGATATAATTTGAAGATGTTCAGGAGGGGGGAGATAGATCCTAATTTTAGGAATTTTTTGTACTAAAAATAGGGATTTTAGCAAATCAGGGAGCAATATGGATCTTAATTTTTTTGACATTCTTTGTATATCCATTGCTTCAAGATAATTAGATCTTATTGCTTTTAGCTAAAGCGATAAAAAATTTGGTTTGGACTTTAATTTGATTTTTGGCATTTTCTTGCGCTAAAAATTGGAATTTTAGCAAATTTTCCAAAAATTTAGGTGAATCAGAAATCTTGAAATCTATTGAAAAGTCCGGTCTCGTCACGCTGCAGTATCAACCGGGGTATCAACATTATCTCAAAATTTCACTCTGATACTTTTTTAAATAAAGTTTAAATTTTTTAGCAGATTAATTTGAAACTTTCAAGAAACCTTCCTAGAAGATAAAGGCACATTTTTTTTGCAAGAAGTGTTCACAATTTGAAAATTCTCTCGACAACTTTTTGATTTTAATCACACTGAGAAAAGAGGATCTCGATTTATAGTAAATAATGTAATTATTTAGTAAAAATTACTATTTGTAGTAAAAATTACTATTTAGAGTAAAATGTACTTCATATAAAGAAAAATTACTTTTTACGTAGTAAAATTTACTAATTGTAATTATTACTCTAGTCGTTTTTAAAAATTCTGTTAATATTTTTAATCTTTATATTGTCTTAATAAATTTTATCAACTTCGAGTATTAATTATTAAATTCGTCCTTTTTTAAATATTGCTCAAGCATTTTTAAAAAGTATAACTGTGTGATATAACAATTACTTCAGTAGGATCAGTTTTTAATATTTGCTAGCAACTTTTGCTCAGGAAATAGTAATCCGTGCCACTACTACTAATACTACTACACGCCTCTCATCGATACGCGAGTCATATACAATCGAAATATATGTACATTTAATAAATGCTTCAATTCCTTGTTACATAAACATTTTTAATATTTTTTAAACAAATCTCTTGTTAATATGGATCTTATACTTTTATTTTGACATATTTTGTTCTAAAAAAAATTATAATAAGCAAATTTATATCAAAATGTGTATTAAATTAGAGAATTTAATTGTTTCCTTCTTTAAATTAATTAGTATATTGTTACTCATTAAGGATACAAAAATATTTTAAATAATATGTATTCTATTACCATTGCAAATTTTTTTATAAAACTTGAATTTGTTTGGTAAATATTAAGTAATCAATTTTCTAGTTCAAAAATTTTTTTCTTGTAACTCAGGTGTTATACAAAAACAATTTTTCATTTTTCATTTATGTTTAATCATATTATTTTGTATTATTTTCTTCAAAAAACTGCATTTGTTATAATAATTAATTAAATTTATTTTGATATTCAGATAAATTATTCAATATTAATATTAAAACATTTTTAAAATTAATTTTTACTTTTATGTTTGCTATTTTATTTTATAAATTAGTTTGCTTTAAACTATTTAATAAGTATTATTTATTAATAATATATTGTATAAAAAAATTTAATAATATTTTATTATAAAATTTTTTAGATTATATAAGTATTTCATTTATTTTTACATATTTACAATTTTTTTATTTAATATTATGCTATCTAATATTATTCTATTTACTACTATTTTGAATAATATTTACATTTAATTTCAATAATGTAGTAAAATATATGGGGTTTATGATTTATTTTATTGCGGTAATTCATATAAGTTAAAAAATATATGACGTCAGTTGCGTCGATAGCCGAGAGGCTTAATGCGAAAGCGTGCGTATTTAGGTTTGCGACATTGCGTATTTATATTTAAGTTAGGTAGTTCGATCCCGTATAATTCTAAGATTTTTCCGAAATGTTCACTCGTTAATTCTAAGTACTTGTATATTAGAAGAATGAAACTTGTAAATTAATAAATTGAAGTGTATTTATAAAGTTCATAATGTAGAAACTTTTTTATTTTTATTTGCATTGATTTATTTTATAAAGAATTAAAAACAAGAAAATATTATTTTCTGTATTATTTAATTCTCCCGTTCCCCGTCTCACACGCATATAAGGCCTACATCGGTGAGTGACGCGAGCAGTGGAGGGGCAAAATTACAATTTTCTGAGGAAATATCGTTAGTGGCGATGTAAACGCCACTCCGTTGAAAAGCAATTCTTATTCTGGATGATACAATAGTTCCTCAGATTCATATTAATACTTATAATTTTCATTTAAATTTTCCATTCCATGGAGTAAATTTTATTTCAATCAAAGTATAATTCATTTACTGAATTAAGTAAAAAGTATTTAATTTTTGAACAGTTTCAAAACTACTGCTCAAAAATAGTAATCTTTAATCGAAAATATGTAACTTTTATTATTCTTTTTTTTCAGTGCAGGCAAAAGGGCATGTTGATTTTATTTTCCTAAACTTTTATGTATTTGTCCCATTTTTTGTACCCCTAGTTTTTAAAATAACAATACGAGATATTATTTATCACCTTAATAGTTTAATAAAAAAATCGCTTCTTGAGTGAGAGTCTAACGCACTTTACATAAAATATTATAAGATCGAGCAAATGAAAAAAGCCGGCAAAAATTACATAAGAGACGAAAATATGAATTAATTGCTTTTCTATGGAAGATGATTGTATTTTATATAATCTCGACCTCGGTATTTATTTTGTGCTCTCGGATTCTAACCCGATTCCAATTTCCAGCTGCATTATTTATATTTTTCCGATGTGATTACGGGGAAACAATCGCGTCGTATCGTGTTTCGAAGGAACGATGGGACGCGTTTAGATTATTCTCGATTAGCCTTAATCGAAAAGCGCGGTATACACGCGTATATGTATATTGCCGATCGATGCGTCCAAATATAGATCGTTTTAACGAATCTTGATCATTCGCTTGGTGTATCGGGAACATCGAGTAGCTCACTCTAGACCAACACTTGAACAGTGAACCGTAATCACACACGTACACGCACTACATTTATTTAGTGTGCATAACAACTCCAGAAGAACGTGCACAAGAGACAAGTCTCCTAAAATGGAAACGAAAGGAGGACACCGTATTGGGAAAGATGTGCCTCGTGTCTGCTCAACTTTTTTTTTCTCCCTCTTTATTTTATTATTATTATTTTTTTTCTTTTTTGACAAATGTATATTATACTTATACCAGTTTCGCTACTGAATCATCCAGACTTTCACAAAACCAATATATTTTTATTTTTCATGTGAAAACATATACCTTCTCAAATAATGCTCAACTTTTCTTGTCATTCTTAAAAATTAGTAATGGAATATTAAATTCTTATAAATTTTTTAAAGCAGTTTTTAGATTTTTATTGCGTTTGTTGCAGATTTTTGACCTATTTTCTATTTTTTAAAATAAACTTTCAATGGGAGTAATTTTTAATTTTTAAGGAAACTTCTTTAAAGATAAAGGAACACTTTTGTCACAGGAAGTTTTTATAATTGGAAAATTTCCTCGACAACTTTTTGATTTGAAAGTTAGAAAAGGTAGATTAACAAAATTACAACTCTTCTATAAATTGTTTTTAAACAACACGGTAAAAAAAGTTCTCATGAATTATCAAAAGTATTCACTGTAATAGATAAACTTATATAGCTAGAATGGAGCCATGGATAATCCAAATTCGCTACAATAGTGAAAATGACATTTCTTAAGATATTTAACTATATTATAGATGCATTATGAATAGGGTATAAATTCGATATGTCTGAAATAGTGATATTGAAAATCATCGAAATAGTCATTATCATCATATAACTGAAGTAAGATGCATACATAATTATGATGAAAATCTAAGATTTGAGATCTTAAAAAAAACCTATTTAACAAGAGTCATAATTTTAAGAATGCTGATTGACGAATTGACATTCTGAATATAGTTTTAAATAGAAGTTTGCTTTAATAAGTGATTTCCGATTAATAAAATATTTATTGTTTCTATTTTGCCAGTTATGAATCGGATTCAAAATTTTTGGGTTAGATTGGCATATATATTTCAAACATAAATTAGAAATTTTTAACATCTGGACTTCTTAAATAAATTATGTGCTCTGGTATAAATATTTTAATACTTTTATGTAACTTGAACAAATATATATATAATTACATATAATTATATATACTATTTTCGTCAGAGATGTACTTATTATACCGTCTGACAAATTGGAACTTTTTTTGCACTCATGATAACGAATCAAGGTTTTTCGGAAAATAGAGAAAGATTCTTGACACTGTGCTAAATCAATTCATTTACGATTTTAGGAGCAACAACAACCTTCAAATCGAAAGTTATAAATTATATTTTTAAAAATCAAGAAAAATGATCGATTTAAAAGAGGTTATGTATTTCTACAAATTCCATTTAATTCAAATAGATTTTACAAATGCATCACACATTTTTCCTCTGATAATGTACAAACAATAAACTAAGTAAGAATATTATAAATTAAATCTTAATAGACTTGTATAAATAAAAAGAATTTTAGCATATACTGTTCCCACGCGACGTCTGCTATAGACAGCTGCAGACTAAACCGACTAAATTACGTGACGACATTAAAAAAAAATTGGATGGACAAAAATTATTGTAACCAACAATAGTAGAAATAAATTAATCTTGAAATATCAGGAATAAATGTTGTTATATTAGAAAATTGCATATATCGACTTATAGTTTGTGAAGTAAGCTAAAAGTGAATACGCACTGATATTCAATATCACTGCTTTAGGTATTTGATGTATATATACCGAAAAATAGTATGACTATTTCATGAATGAGTATTGCCTTTCTATAAATTGCTCATTTGTACTTTAAAGATAATAAACCTGTATTTACCATAAACAATATTCAATTTAGTTAAGAAAGCAAAAATACAAATAAGCATATTTCAAATTAAACATTGGTTTAAACTGAATAATTGATTTGATCAATCTAGTGAGTTGAATTTCTTAATTTAATTATATTAATAATTTTTTATATCCACGTTCATAGATTTTTTACCGTGAATCTTATAACTTCTTTTATTTACGATTTTTAACGTATTGCGTATGAAAACACCTTTGTTTTTGTCATCAGTTTTAAAAACAAAGTTTAAAAGCGAAAGTTTTAGATTTTATATGTGTTATTTTTTGTATCATTGGATCGTAAAGTATCTGCTATTAATGGTGCAAAAAACCTATTTTCATTCCTACATAACCAAAATTTATGACGCAAAAGGTTAAACCGTAAGCTACTATAAAATGAGTGCAGTAAAGTTTATTAGGGTATCTTTGGTAACGTCTATTGTTATCCTCCAACTCTGAACTTGAAAGTGCTCGCCCTACTTAATTCTTCCCTAAAAACTTCTATTGTCCAAGAAAGCTATAAAGAATTATAAAATTGCAAAACTTTTTAATTTTTTCTTTTTGTTAATATTAACCTAAAAGTGCCAAGACTAAATTAAATCTTATAAATTTTACAAGATAACTTTTTCTTGAAACTGATAAAATTATTTTAATCAGGTGGCAAGAAAAATTTTTTTCAATTAAATTAGCACACAAAATAATTAATAACTTGTATTTACCGGAAAGTAATTAATTGACATTAGTATTAAATAACATTTCCTTTAAAAACTTGCTTAAAAATTCAGGAAAAACTTTATTGAAAGAAGTTTTTGCGGAATGAGAATTGATTCGATAAATTTTTGATTTGAAGATTGAAAAATTCGTATTATTAAAGTTACAAGTTTGTTGAAACTTATATTAAATAATATAATCTTTCTTTTGGATTCATTTGCTATATCGGCTTGACTATGCTGAAAAAATCCAGTTTACTATTTTTCCCAAAATTATTTTATTTTTCAGCGGATTAATTTGAAATTTTAGAAAAGTATTGTTTAATAATTCAGAAAAAACTTTACCAAAACAAGTTTTCTCTGCATGCAAATTACCTCGATAATTTTTTGGTCACAAAGTTGAAAAACCAGGGCGGCCGCAAAATTTCATTTTCAAAATTCCCTGACTATAATTTTTCATTTTCCCTGATCTCCAATTTTACAGATTTTTTAAATTTTGGTTTGTTTATTTGAAATTTGAAGTAATAAAATCATAAAATTTTAATTGTGGTTTATTTAAGAAAAATTTCCCTGACTTTTCCCTGATTTCCAGTTTTTCTCTGACCTGTGGCCACCCTGAAAAACACATTGCATCAAAATTAAAACATTTCTTTAAGTTACAAACTATTCTAAATCAGTATTACCAAAATAAAAAATCTAATATGTTTTAATTGTAATTGTTTACATCTTTCTATAAACAATAGAACTTTATTTGGGGAGCCTGAGAAGAGTATCAAGGGTGGTCTGCAGAGTGGGACGATCACCTTCAAGTTTGAAGTTGTAGGATAACAATAGAAGATTCCAAACATACCTACCCCAATAAACTTTACTCCTTTCCTTTTTAGTTGTTAAAGTACTCTAATAGCTTTTACCCAATTATTTGACTATTATCGCATCAATATTGATTTGAAACAAAACCAAATGATTTAAACCAATAATAATTGAGTATTTACTAATTTTGATAACTATTGAAAATTTAGAAAATATTGAGGGAAAATGAGGATGGGTGTCAATAAGTAATGATTAAAGAAGTGAGTAATCGAGGTCAATTATCGCAGAGCATTAAAAATATATTGTTAGGAAAATTGACGCGCGCTGGAGATAAGTGATAATGCAGGAGATTTGAGATGTATGGAGACATTTAGAGACATAATCCCCTAAGTGACTACGCCAATGTAAAGCAGTAAAGCGAGGGGGCAGCAGAAGCAGTAGTAGCATAGTTAGGGGTGGGATGCTTTAGGTTAGGGTGAGATTTAGTACCAACCTCCGCCGCTTAGTTTCCCCTTTCCCTAGATTCTCCTTTACCATAGCATCGCACTGTTCCTTGCCCCCCCTCCTGCACCCTCCCCCCGACACTAACAAGTCTCCTATAGTTATATGAACAGAACGTACATAGATGAGATGTATCTCAACCAGTCCATGAACAAAATCTATACTTCCTGATTATGAATCTACTAATTATTACATTTTTCAAATTTTCAATATAAAATACCAAAAATTCAAAAATTTGCATTCATATGATAATAATTAGACAGGGAAACAAAAAAGAAACTTTTTTGGCCGAGACACTAAACTAGTGTACTTTTACGAATTTTTTCCGCTGGATCCGAATCCCAAGTCAGAATTGTTAAATTTGCTAAATTTTTTGATAAAATCGAAAAAAAATCGATTTTTTCCTGTTTTTGAACAGTTTTTTGAAATTATCGGAAAAATTTTAACTAATTAAGTTTTTTTAAGTTCGGATTCATCTGAAAAAAATAAGTAGGAATACACTAGCGCAGTGTTCAGGCCAAACAAATTATTTTTGTGTTTTATTGGTATTTTTGAAAATTTTGATTTTTGACAGTATCTCGAAAAATTCAGCCAATCTAGCAATTCTGACTTCGAATTCGGATTCAGCGGAACAAAATACGAAGAAATACACTAGCGTAGTGTTCCAGCAAAAAAAAAAAATTTTGGAGGAATTTATTGGTGTTTTTGAAAATTTTGAGATTTTGTTTTTTTAGATTATCTCAAAAAATTCAGCCAATCTAGTAATTCTAACTTTACACGGAAAAAATTAGTTCTAGAATAATTCTTGAATTAGTTCAAAAACTCAGGATACGAAAATAATTCGGCGATGTGTCTAAAAATTTCAATAATCTTTCTGAAATTTTTCAAGTATTTCTAAAAAGATCTTCAAGAATTCTTAATAGCTGCGCGATTGGAAGATTGCTTTCGCGGTGATCTAAAAGTTCTGGAACTGAAATAGAAGGCGCAGTACACTGACCAGGCCCCCATATAGCGCTTAGTTCACTCAAGTATGATTTATGCGTACAATATTACAATCGCGTGTTAGCTCAGTTGGGCAAAGCGAAGAGATTTTCTGTAGTCTCAAGGAACTGAGTTCGAGTACTCGTGGGTGAAAATTTTTTTCAAATTAAAAAAATTTTCTCTTCTTAAACGAGTTCCGTAATTCTTATTCTAAATTTCGGAAGTCTTCTTGAAATTCATTATAAGTCTTCTAGAAAAACTCTTAGGTATATGTCAAAGAATTGATAATAAGAACTCCCGAAAAATTCTCGTATCCTAAGTTCCTGTACTAATTCAAGAATTATTCTACAACTAATTTTTTCCGTGTAGACTCGGATTCAGCTTAAAAAAATACGAAGAAGTACACTAGCGTATATTATTCAGGACAACATTTTTTTTTGTTTTACTGCTGTTTTTGAAAATTTTTGAGATTTTTTTGTCGAGATTATCTCAAAAAATTCTGCCAATCTAGCAATTCTGACTTCGGATTCGGATTCAGCGAAAAAAATAGGTATTTCTAATTTCAATTCAATGCAAATTCAATCTATTAAAATTTAAGTTACAAAAATCTCAATGGATCTAAATTATAATTGCATCAAATTAATACCCATTAATTTAAAATAAATAAACAGAAAAATTATTATCAACATTTTAATTGAATTGAATTTAATATTAACTAATATGAATTTTAATGTTAGAAAACTTGTAATCTGTTAAAATTTTATTTATTGAAATTTTAATTAAACCAAACTTTTAATAAATACCCTGTAATTAAAATTTTCTCAATTGTAAATTTAAATAATCCAAATTTTAAATTTCTTAAATTTCAAGTATATTTAGTCATTAATTTTAACTCATCTCAAATCCAATCTTTCAACATATTAAAATATAAAAATCATAATCTATAGATTAAGAATGATGTTCTCAAATTACAGGCCTCATACTCATGCCACTATTGCCACTTCTTGCCACTTTTTTTCAGCTAATGCCACTATTTAGCTACTATTTTGAAAAAAATGCCACTAATGACACTTTTTTTTTTAAAAAAGGCCACTAAATACACTATTTTTAACTCAGATGTTTAATAAGTCTCTAAATATTTGCCTGGTGTCCTTTTTTTATTAGAATTCAATTATAAAGAATGCATTTAATTGGTTGAAATTATAAAATTATAAAAAATTATTTTCATTGAGACGAAAGAAAATGACCGAAAAACTGAAGCAGAAGCCAAAAAAGAGGAAACGCATTGTGGTTTATTGTAGGATTGTTTCTGAACTTTGAGAGGAAATCCATTTTATTTTTCTGGATATTTTCTAATCTTTAGGACTAATTTCCGATTTTTTTTTTTTTTTTTAATAAGTCCATTTTTCTGAACTACGGAAATATTTTCATCCAGAATTAGGATTCATATTTTTTACTTCTGGGGAAAAATCCATCGCATTTAGACGATTTTTCAATTTTTTGGAAAAAAATTCCAATGATTTGAGAAATATTTTTTCTTGAAATATTGGAATTTTTTTCACCAAATCCTGGGATTTACTTACGAATTTTCGGAAAAAATCTACTATGTTCGGAAATTTTTCCAATCTTTAAGAGTAATTTCCAATTTTTTTTTAAACAGGGAATTTTTCCAAACTTTACGAAATAAATCCACTAGTTGGGAAGATTTTTTAATTTTCGGGGAAAAAATTGAAAACATGGATTCTAAGACTTAAAATAAACCTTAAAATATTGGAGATTATTAAAACATTACAAATCACACAAAATTAAAAAATGGCCAAGTTGATAATGTCCCCATTAGTCCAGTTAAAATAGAAAAGAAAAATATTACTATTCAAGAACTTTTGTAAATGAAGTATTTCATATTTTTTTAATTTAATGTATTTTTAATATATTTTATAAAATAAAAACAGTAATATTATTAGTTTTTGTTATTTTTACAACCATAAGATTAAATAAATAAATATATTTATATATATTTGTTAACAAAAATATGCCACTATTTTGCCACCTTTTTGAACAGTTTATGCCACTTTTGACACTATTTTTCATTACAAAACTGAGTATGAAGCCTGAAATTATCCTAATTTAATTTATCAAAATTTTTCTAAATATTAATTAAAATCCATCAGAAATTCAATATATTAAAAATTTAATTTTATTCAAATTTTAATTTACACAAATTTATTTAAGGGCATGAGATGGATTATATCGTCACTGATGGTATAGGCAACATTTGTCCGTAAATTTTCTCTTAAAATATTGAATATTTTTTATTTTGTCACGAAACTTTGTGGAATTACTTAAAATATCATTAGGAAGGTCTCTCTGACACTAATTTGTTTAAATTTTGATTGAAAATTAATTTTGAAAAAAGTTGCTATTTTTCGAAAATTTTCCAAAATTATTTTTGGTTCAAAATTCAAACAAATTTGCTTTAGGGAGATTTTTCTAATAATATTTTAAGTAATTCTACCAAGTTTTTTGACAAAATATTCAATACTTTAAGAGAAAAGTTAGAGACAAATTTCGCCTATATCATCAGTGACGTCATAATCCATCACATGCCCTTAAGAGAAGTCACCTGTCAAATTTTAACCCATTAAAATTTATGACATCCAGTGGTGCCAATTTTTTCTAATATAGTTTAGGAAATTAATACTATAATATTACAAAGAAAAAAATACAATTTTGCCTACTTTAGAATTTGTACACTGAGAAAAAATTTTGGTAAAAATTCCTGTGCCTTCACTATAAAAGCATCATAATTGACAGTCCCCGAAATTTTACCGTGCTGTCTTACAATTTTTACCGGATTTCACACAATTTTTACCAGAAAATCCAGTAAAAATTGTAAGACAGTACGGTAAAATTTCCGAGACTGTCAATTATGACGCTTTTATAGTGAACAGCACAGGAATTTTTACCAAAAATTTTTCTCAGTGTATTCTTGAAAAAATTAAAATTTTTGAAAATTGAACTTTTTTCGCAATTTTTATTATCATTCATTGCCAATTTTTTTCCTCGCTTTTTCAATGATTAAAGAATTTCAAAAACTTTAAATTAAAAAAAAAAAAAAAAAGTGAACGAATTTTTTTTTTAATTTTTGATAATATACCCTAGATCCGCAATGAAATTAACTATTTCCCTTATTTTCAATTTTAGTACTATGTACTATGTACAGCTACAAATATTGTTTTCCATCCGTGCTAAATATAGTACCATAAATGAAAAATAGGGTAAATAAAAAATATGACAAACGCTAATTCGATTAAAGGAAACTATTGTGGTAATTAACAATAAAAACTTATAGCATTTGATGTTTTGGATAAATAAAAGTTATGACATGGTCATTCTCTAATGAGTCAAAATAGCGATTTACTTAACTATAATTTATTCAAAGTTATGTTAAAGCTTAAACAAATACTTTAAACAACTATCTTGTTCTCCTAATGAGTTATAGTTTAATTTTTAAAAAATAAAATTAAATGCACATTCTTTTTATCCACAACTTTTTTTTAGGCAATTTACCCGACCTTGACCCATTAATTTGAACATATGGTCAAGAGAGTATTTATTTTCTTTTTTCTATGTTTAGATGTAAAAATAGAAGGAAAAATTTGTCACCAATGTAAACAATCACAAGGTATTTTAAAAAAATGAGTAGTGTCACGTGACGTGGGATATTTTTGCTGCCCCAGATTGAATGGTTGAAAACGTGAGAGCGAGCGCGTGACATAATTGCAATCTTGAAAAAAAGTGCAAGAGACAACGGAATAAGGTATAGAGAAAGAGAAGCAAGTAAGAGCAGCATCCCTATTCGAATCGTGCAGCGCATCCCTCGTGTACACACTGAAAATAAGCCCTCGTTGTATAAGGGATGTTTGCTCTGGGGGCTGTTTGCACACACGAACGTGGCTTTCGGACGAATTTCACGAGTAGACGACTTCATTGCGGTCCATTTAGGCGCTACGAATATTGCCTCACTATAATTACAAAACCATTTTTAAATTTGATTTGCAACCCTCTTCGTCGCTAAACAAAGAATCTCGCTTATCCAATGAAAATGATTCCCGAGAGTCGTAACAGAATCTTAACTGACACGTGTGATACCAATCATTTATACTTTCTTCTCGCCCCCCCATTTATCCAATTTATCTTAAAAACAATTTTTATAGTTTGCTTTTCATGATAGATGTGTTTCATAAAAAGATAAATGTGTCATCGTCATTTAAGGCAAATTACTTTTATCAATAAAGTTTTTTTTTATCTTATAAAAATAATACTGATGGTATAATTGTAATTTCACTATTTTTTCTAAAGTAAAACAATTCGAAATGTTTGAAATTAAATTTTCTGGCTATCAAAACTTTTTCACCTTTTTAGGGTTACGGACACGAACTGTCAAAACGGACCCCTTATATTTTAACTCGGTTGCCCGTCGCCCAAAATCATTACCCCCACCCCCCCCCTTCCTAGCATCCAAACTATTTGAGATAGAGAGTTCAAATTTGATAGATATATGTATTTTCACGCGTAGATTACAGGAAAAATATAACGAACATGCACTGTAAAAACAGGTGTCTTACAAGTGTCTAATTTTAAGACATAAGACGTTTAGAAAGCGTCTTACAGGCGTTTTTAAGACACTATCTCAATGGTTTAAAATTAAGACACCTGAAAATGTCTTAAAAGTGAGGACAAAATAAGACACTTGTTTTTAGAGTGTGATTTTTACCCTCCCCCCCCCCTCTCTTATCTCCTAAAATATTTGACATAGAGTATTAAAATTTATAAGACATATGTATTTTCGCGTGTAGATTACAGGAAAAATATAGAGAACGTGATTGGAGATGATGGTGATAGCGTTGTCTGTAAAAAACTTATTTAAAAAAAAAAACGTATCCCCCTCCCCCTTATCGTTTAAATTATTTGACCTAGATGTTTGAAACTTAGTATACTTGGGTATTTTTACATGCAGATTACAGGAAAAATATAGTGAACGTTGCTGGACTTAGTTTTTAAAAGTTATTAATAAAAAATTGAAATTTTACAGAAAAACAAATTTTTTTTTCTAAACAACTGCAATATTTCACAGTTTCAGATTACTTATTTGTAACAAATATTTATATTAATGCAAAGGCGGATCCAGACGAGGGTTTTGAAGGGGGCGATATATGAGATAGAAAGAGATAAGAAAATAGTGCTATCTCTTTCTCTCTGACATTATGTAAAAATGATAATTATCTTTTTCGTAATCAATATGTGAAAATCAATACTTCGAAGCTAGTGAGGAACATTTTCGCTTTCGTTACTTGTAGGGAAAGTGTCATTTTCATCACTAGTGGAATAAATGGTCATTTCTATCACTGCACTGCTGTAGATAGGGACCATTTTCTAGGGACAAAAGTGATTATTTCTATCATTAGCAAATTTTGCTTATTGCGAAGTTTTAACGTAACGAGAAAGTTACTCTAACAGCTAACCAAAATTGTTGGTGTTAAATTACAATTTCCATTTTTCTCCGCGAGGAATAAATTGTCCCATTGGTAAAATTTTTCTTTTTAAAAATTCAAAGTACGATTAGAATTTTATTATCAGCAGAGGAATGAAAGATTATAGAAACGAGGAACTTGAGTGCCATATGGTCCCATCAAAGTTAAGCAGTTTTCAAGCATTTTCTCGTCGCTTTTGAAGTTCTTGGGATAAAAGCGGCCGCCATTCTTGAGTTTACTTGACTCACCCCCCCCCCCCCCCACCAATACTACACCACTCCCGCCTCTTGCCATCTCTAAATTCATCTCGTTTTCTTCCGACTCGAGGAGTATCATGAGAATAAGAATCTCGTGTATTCTGAAAGCTCTAATAATAAACCTAAAGATAATTGAGTCTTAAAAATATAATGTAATTTTTGAATAACTAAAAAACATTATTCTCCACTTACTTAAAAAAAAATCTAATGATACATTTTAATAGTTCCTTTTTCATGTTCTATTTTGCAATTATGAGAACGAAACATGTCACATTTTAAACTTGAATTTGTTTTGTTTGATCATACAAAAAATGTTTACGTTTTCAGTATAAATATTTTTGTCAGACATTTCAGTATGTTTATTAGAAAAAATTGTCGAAATAAAGAATTTTAAAATCTATCTTTTAGTATATAACATTTTTTCAAATTTAATACTTTGATAAACTATTTATAACAAACAAGTTTAAACTAGTTTAAAGAAGTTTTAAATTATAGTTTTAAACAATTTTGAACAAGTCATAAACGATCTTTAATAAGTCCGGGAAGGTTACTAACCATAGATATAAATAACTTTAATCCAATCCATTTAATCAACTTTAATCCATTTAAGTAGTTCTAAATAGTTATAAACAGATTCGAATAGTTAAAAAAAAGTTTTAAACAGACTTTAACCAGTTCTGAACAGTTTTGAACATCTTCAAAAGAATTTTAAATTAGTTCTAAGAAGAATTGAGTTTTTAATTATTTTCAGTAAGTCTCAAACAGCTTTAAACAAGTTCTAAACAGTTTTGAACTAGCTATAAATAATATTAATCAGTTTTAAATTAATTTTAAACTATCTCAGTTCCAAGCACTATTAACTTTTTAATCGTTTTAAATAAGTTCTAAACACTTTTAAACAAGTTCCAGATAGTTTTAAACAAGTTCTAAATGGTTCTAAATAGTTTTGAATCTATTTTGATTTTTTGAACAGTTTTAAATAAGTTTTAAACAGTTTTTACTAATTATAATCAATTATATAAACAATTTAAAACTAACTCTGAACAAATCTAAACTTATTAATAGAAGTTTTAAAGTGTTTTAAATACATACTTAAAAGTCTTAAACAAGTTCTAAACAGTTTTGAGTTGTTCTAATCGGTTTTGAATAGACAGGTTTAAGGAAATTATAAACAGTTAGAAACTAGCTATTTTTACTGCTTTATGGTGTTTTCATTGCCTTTTGGTCAAAAGTTTTGAAGAAAATAGAACTTAATTTAGCCAGAGTTTTAAATGAAGAAGAAATTAATCAGTTGGCACAGAAGCAGCATAAGTCCATTTTTTCCGAAAATCACTTTTTTATTGAATAATTAATGACCGATGATGATAATACGTTGTGATATTTACGAAAATTTGAAAATTAATTATACTTGTAATTTCAAATATTTAATTCCTAATGCACTGTTAATAAAATTTATTTAAATTAAATATTTTTACCACATGTTACTAAATATTTATTAAAAGTGTAATAATACAGCTGTTTTGTGAGATTTCTTGTGTTTTTCACTTCAGTTGATGCAGAAACTGCATAAGTCAAAAAGTTCATTTAATTTTTTTAAACCTTATATTAATTAAAAAATAAATCAATCATGATGAATTTTTGAACATATAGGTTATTAGAATATGATGCAAAAAGCAAAATTCAAAAAAATTCACACATTATTGGGATTTAGTGCCTTAACTGTCTCAAATAGTTAATTTTGATAAATTTCAATTTTGATACCACACGAGGTTGCACTGAAAAAAATTCTAGTTAGGTTATATTTAACAATTCATTCTGGTTATTTTAACCAGAAACATAATGTTAAATATACCCTTACCAGAATTCTGGATAATCTAACCAGACTATTTTTTGAGTGTGACTATGACAGAAATTTTTGTCACTGTATCAAAAAATTTTTTTGCGACATTTGAGGAGACCTGCAACCCAATTTTTAACCCATCGAAATTTACGTTGCTCAGGGATGTCAATTTTCTTTCTATTACAATTTAGGACCTAAAAGTATGGTATAATGTCAAAGATTCAAAAATTAAAATTTTAACCGGTTTAGAAATTTTATTCTTGAAAAAATAAAAATATTTTGAAATTGAATTGCCTCTATAATTTTGCATTATTTTTCATCACTGATTTTTTCCTGCGCTTTTTTAATTACTCTCCACAATCTAGGATATGCATTTTTGAAAATTTTTAATTTTTGAAGAAAATTAGAATTTTAAGATGTCAAAAAACTTGTTTTTGATTTTTTGCTTATTCAGCATAATTCTAGGACCAATATTACGCTGGAAAAAAATTGTCACACTTAAGAAACAATAAGTTGCAATTTCATTGGCATCACTGTTAAACAAATGTCTTATTTTAAGACATTTTTGTCCTCACTTTCAAGACGTTTTAGGGTGTCTTAATTTTAAACCAATGAGAAAGCATTTTTCAAAATTATTAACCAATGAAATAGCTTGAAATAAACGTAAGACGCTTTCTTAATGTCTTGTGTCTTAAAATAAGACACTTAGAAGACAACAGTTTTTGCAGTGATCTTCCCTTAAATCCACAATTTTGACTATTTTTAATTTCTAATTTTTTCGTACGCTTTTTTAATGATTCTCCACAATGAAGGGTATGAATTTTCAAAAATTTTAATTTCTTCAAAAAATAAAAATTTTAATATTAGCAAAAAATGGTTTTATTATTTTTTGATAATACACTGAGAAAAATGAATGTTTACCCTTAAAATCTGGATGTTAACGCTTAACATATTTATCACTTAACATAGGGACAGCTATCTAGATGTTCAGGGTTAACATCTACATATTAAACTTTAATATTTAGATGTTAAAATTTAATATCTTAGATGTTAACATTTAATATTTAGAGGTTAAGCGTTACTATCTTGTTTTAAACATCCATTTTTCTCAGTATATACCATAATTCTTAATGAAGAATTGTGCCAGAAAAAATTTGACACCCAAAAGCAACGTAAATTTAAATTAGTTGCGTGTATATTAAATTTTAATCAACTTAGCTTTGTATGAACAGAAATTAATATGAAATAAGCTTTAATTGAATTTAGATAATAAATGGTATTTGAATGCGAATTGTTCTTATACTTGCATTAATTATGTTATAGCTGATAATAATAATGAGTGATTTTATGTAATAAAAACTTAAACATCATTTTTTTCACTAAAAGTTAATCTTCTTTATTGTATTTTCACTTCTAACATATTAAATATAATCTTAAAAAGTTTTGCTTCTAAGGTACCTTTTTTCGAAGTGAATCACATATAAAGTAGCAAATAAATTAAAAAAATGAAATTAATAGCCTTTTTATTTGTTATCAAGAAAATAGAATTGCTCACAATTCCATCGTTCTTTTTAAATTTACATACAATATGTAATTGAATAATTTTGAATCTATATTTTATCATTTTAAAACTGAATTTGAATTTTATATGTATTGTATACGTATTGTGTACAAAATTCAAAAACTTAAGAATTTAAAATCCACAAAATAAGTAAAATAATTATTATTGAGAAGTTTGACCCCATTTTTTTGTGTATTACTTTTACTTTTAAAAGAGGTTATAACCAATTCATTATCATTTAAAGACTCATTTTTTTGATCAACGGTATTGCCATATGGCGAGTAGCTCAAGATTCTCAAGAGGTCTTTTTGTTCTAGACATGTTTCAACAATTTTTGGAAACTTCTTAAAATGCAGTATAGAACCTCGATAAGTCGAACCATTCATAAGTCGAAAACTTCTATAAGGAGCCATCCATAAATTACGAAACACGTTTTTTTTTTTTATAATTTTGAACCCCCTATGTAACTAAGTCGTAACAAACTCATTTCCACCCCCCTCCAACGCTATGACAGTTACGTAACTTAAAAAAATATTTCATTACCTTCTGCTTTACAAAAAGTTTGCTTGTTTTTCACCAAATATTAAATAAATTCAAGGAAAATAATTATAATACGAAAAGTTTTTTGTATATTTTTGTACTGAATAATGGGTGAAAATATTACGCAACAAGGTCAATTAGCCCCCCTCCCCTTATAACAAGTAGTAACATTTCTCAACCCCCCTCCCCCTAAACCTGTTACATAATTTATGGATGGTCCCTAAGAGAAAACTTCTTTATCACTCGAAATTTTCAGCGTTTCCATTCAACTTCGACTTGTTAAGGTCCTACTGTACTCTCTAAATTTGAATAAGTGATACAATAAGTGCATATACACTTTTTGAAAGAGTGGAAGACTTTTGACATCTAATAAGTGAATTTTCACTTATTCAAATTTAGAGAGTATTATTTTTAATTGATGTCAAACGCAAATAAACAGATTTAAAGTACGAGTAAAACAAAATAGGAATTGAGGAAATTGTATCGTTAAATACAATTTTAATGCGTACAATTTAAATATACAATGAAATCTGTTTAAAAAAAACCCAAACATTTACACTCGGGTCTTATAATTTTCTTCTTTTTAATAGTGTTTTTAATGATAGATTCTAGACGATACTATAAGCATAACGAGACAGATACGATACCATTAATTATTCATTTTTTGAGACCGAAACGATAATCTGTAAAATACCGCACCGTTTCTTGCGAAGACTTAAAGGAAACGTCCATTAATTACGTAAGGTGTTTTTTTTTAAAATCTGGATCCCCCTTAAATGAGATTTTTTTATTTTTTTTCTGAAATATGCGATATGTTATTTTTTATACAGAAAATGTGTTTTGTCTACAATTAGAAAGTTGACCTGAGATTTAATTGACCCCCCTCCCCCCTGGTGAGATTTATCCAGACCCGCTTTCTTATTTTGACCTCACGTAATTAATGGACTCTCCCTAAACAGTAAAACTTTATAATGATTTAAAAAACTTGATCCATAATACTAGATATTGTGTAATACGAAAATTGAACAAGTCGAGGGAGAGGTGGTCGGTATATTAGATGATCTAAATGTATAAAGTCTGGACGAAATTTAAAGGGCTTCTCATTGAATTTTGGTTGGTTAATCGACAAGGGATGAGTGAGCCGAAATTTCACAGGCCGCTACACCACAAATGAAGCACACTTGGTTGCTCGATTTAGTCCGTATCATCCTTCATGTGTGTAACCCCCTCGTCCACGCTCTGGCCCTTGTCCTGCTCGATTCCGTTTGGGACGTAAATGCAGCCAGTCAGCCACGCACGCAGAACAAACACATATACGATAAACCAAGGGCAGGAGATTCTGATCCCGATGCGTTTCACGAATCGGCCGCGGGAGCAACCACCCTCCTCTTACCCTCTTTGTCGCAACATAAGAGTTAGGGGCTAGGGAGCTCTTAAGTGTCAGGTAAGTGTGTAATACATCTGTACAGCCACATTAAGCCCAAGGGGAAAATTCCACGGAAATCGGAGAGGGAAGGCACTTAAGAGATTGCCTCTTTTCAAATATTAATCATTTTTCGCAGTTTCATATAACTGGCTGCTGCTTAAGGTTATCATCGAAATTGTTCCGTAATCTTGGGATGGTCGTATAGATAAAGAGAGGTGAATATACTATATGTATTTGTTGATTAACCTTGCAATTATTTTGTGTGCTTTAATCATCAATTCCTTTAATTAACAGAATTATTTTTTAATTAGTGAATTTTACATGACTGAAGTTAACAACATTGTTCCAGCAACGAATGAAAATAAATTTTGTGTGCATATTTTGAAACCAATAGATATGCGCTGAGAAGGGTTCCGTATCTTCCTAATTTTTCAACTATATGAGCTAGAGATCTGAATTTTTGTCTAGAAAACTTTATGAAGACCGCCTTTACCAAAGTTCTCTATAATTTTTCTGTAATCTGCACATTAAACTACGTACTCTCTAAATTTGAATCAGTGAAATATCACTGGTGAATCAGTGCGAAATAAGTCACTAATTCTAATCAGTGAAAATTTCAATGGAATTTCACTGATTCTCAGTCAAAATGTAACTGATTGAATCAGTGAGGTTACTGATTGGATCAGTAATCATTGATTCAATGATTCAATCGCACTGATTCAACAGTAAATTTTTACTGGTTCAAATTTAGAAAGTATGTGTACCAAACTTCAGTTCCCTAAGTCAAAAACTCTGTCAGCCAAGGGAGGGGGGACAGCGTCATTTTTTCGATTCTTCTTAAAAAATAGTAGATTTTAGCTAATAAACACTATATGAAAACTATCTTTTCTAAAGTTCTCTACAATTTTCCTGTAATCTGCATATCAAATTACATATATGTGCTAAATTTCAGCATCCTAAATAAGAAACTTTGGCCGCCAAGGGTAGGGGGGTCATTTTTTCGAATTTTATAACAAAATTCGTAGATTTTGGCTAGCAAACACAATAAATACCTCCTTTACGAAAATTCTCTATAATTTTCCTGTAATCTACATCTCAATCTACATATGCGTACCAAATTTCAGTATCCTAAGTCAAAAACTCTGTCAGCCAACGGAGGGGGGTCCAGGGCCATTTTTCGATTCTTTTAAAAAATTGTAGATTTTGGATAGTAAACACTATATAAAAACCGCCTTTCCCAAAGTTCTCTATAATTTTCGTGTAATCTACACATCAATCTATACATATGTGTACCAAATTTCAGCACCCTAAGTCAAAAATTCTGGCCGCCAAGGGGGTGGGGGGCAGTGTCATTTTTTGCATTTTTGGCTAAAAATTGTGGTTTTTGCTAGATTTCTTCACGATGATGAGCTCGAATCACGTATTCCATTTCATTTTCGTAAATACAATGTGAAATTACATATATGTGTACCAAATTTGAGGTTTCTAGCTCATATACTTTAAAAGTTAGAGGGGTGCTTTCAATCAGATTATCTATATTTTTCGTGCAACCTACAGGTCAAACTACATAAGTATACCAAATTTTATCTATCTAGGTCAAAAACTTTGACCGCTAGGGGTAAGGGGGCATGGCAATTTTTATGCATTTTTCGCTATAAATCTTATTATTTCTTTGATAAGGCTATGGTTATCAACTTTGAACATATTTCAAGCAAAACTACATCTGTCAACCAAATTTCAGCACTTTTAGTCAAACACTTAAGTCCTGGCTAGGAAAAAACGATTTTTTGAAACCAGAAAAAAATTTTCCTTGACAACGCCATGACAATTTTGGGTTGTTCCGGGGGTGATAGAAGTCATAAAATTCTTAGATATTCTTTGGGTATCTCTTGCTTCAAATTAAAGAGAAAAAAATTTGGTTTGGACTTTAGTTTTGATTTTTGGCATTTTTTTGTATTCTTTTGTATTGTTTGGCAATTTTCGGTTACGTTGGATGCTTTTGGCAACTCTCGGTATCGTTCGGAATCTTTCGGGCATGATCAGAAGCACTCGGTAATTTTCGACACCTTTCGGAATTTTTTAGTTACACTCAATAATTCTCAAAGTTTCTTCGAAAAATTTAGGTTCTCTTGCCCAGAACCGGAAATGAACAGCTGTAGGCATTGAACGACGGACGGACGAACAGACTCTAAAATCTCCTTTCCACTGACATAGTGACACATCGTCAACCTGAGTATCTTTCTAATTCGCGGGGAAATTTTCCAATATGCTATTAGTTTTAAAAAATAAAATCTTTATATTATTGATATGTTTCAATTTATAGCTTGGTGTAAATATTGTTTGATACCCAAACTGTAGAGAGTTCTAACCGTAATTGCTTATAATTCTTGGTCAGAAAAAAGAAAAAATTTGTAAACTCGAAAACTAGGTTGTTGCAAATCCTATAAAATCATTTGGGTTAATAGGAATCAGTATAATAAAAATGTACCTCGATCGAATTTAGAATCAATTACAATTGTTTGAAATTAGAACTGACAATTTAATCAGTGAAATTTGGGTAAATTGAAATGCAGATTAATTTAAATGTAGATAGTTTGAAGCATCAACTAATTGACATTAAGATTGATTAAATTAATTCAAATTTCAATCGCGATCTTCTATTTAATTACGAACGTTTTTTTTTTATATTAACATAAAGAGAAATTTAACTGCTAAAATTAAATTCAATTAAAATTAGCATATATTAAAATTTAAATATACATACAAATAAGAATACGAGAAAAATTTTATGTAAAACTAGACTGTACAACATAAAAATTGAAAGAGGAACATAACCTTCTATCAACGCCCTTAATACCTTATATATATGTACAATAAATAAAAAAATTGTCTGCTGGGTCGAAATGAGGCATCAGATTGGTGAGATTAAAATTCACAAATAGTGTACCTGTCCATGAGAAATCTCGTAATACGCATTCATATGTTAAATAATCTAGCGCTCTCATCACTGGTATCGTTAATTCCCAATGAAAGCAATTGACGAAAAATAGCCTCTCGAGCGGACACCCCTTAAGGGTCACGTGACCCAAGAGCAAGGGTACGTGGGTAGGAGAGAGCGTAGCTGTAGGGGGAGTTGAGAGAAAAACTCTCCAATTCTCAATCGAGTACGAGGTAATAGTTTAATTGTGGTCTGGTTAAGCCGCGTGTAAGCAGGAGGGTGAGAAAAATTCTTCTCCCCAGATTGACCACAATCAAAACCACCATTAAAAATCAATGATCCATGAAACGCGCCGTATGTGTTGATTTTAAATCCAGGCCACCCCACATCGACCAACTCTCACCCAGATAAACATTTCCTTTCAATGAAACAAATAATTTTTTACGGTATTTTTGCCTTTAAACAAAAAATAAACAATTTAATAATAAGTCTGACAAATCTCCGAATATTATATTTTTTTTATATGCAATGGATTTGGCGCCATATTGGATCCGCCATTTTGAATTTCGAAAATCTTAATTCTGATTTATATTCAGCGACCCAAAAATAAAGTTTGTTAAAAAGATTGATGAGAATCTTACAAAATTCTAGATAAAATATTGACTTAAGGGGAGGGGCACCATTCCTTGTTTTGACACCCTTCAATTTTCATGACCTTAGTAAGCTATATTTTTTTTCTTGCATCTTTTGGGACCTAAAAACATGCAGATTGAAAGCGTTCACAAATGACGTCACGCACTTTTTCCGATTTATATACCCCCCCCCCCACCCCCCTATCCTGTCACGCTCTGCCACGTGAGAGTAAACACACACCCCTAAAAGTACGTCACGTTTCTTGCCCCCCCTCATTGTTGTGTTAATTTTAATTTCATAAATAGATTCATAAATAAATTCATCATAAATAGATTATTACACTATGATTACAAAATTTTCTTATTTTTCGAATAACAAATACATTAAGGACTGTTTCAAATTGCATACCTCGAACTTTAAGTATTAAATACTTCATTAAACATAAAAATAGGAATTATTTAAATTTTGAAATCTGTGAAAAAATATCGGACATTTAGCTCCGCCGGGATTTGAACTCGGGTCTTTCAATTGGCGCTTGACTGCTCTAAACCACTAAGCTACAGAGGTCCATGTCAGATACTTTTTCACAGCTTAAACGCTTCATTCAGCTATGACTTTCGTCTTCATATTTCTAATTCAAATTTTCCCTGAATTATGACGTTAAACATTTTTAAATCGTAAGCAAGTTGAAGACGAAAGTCATAGCTCAATGAAGCGTTTAATCTGTGAAAAAGTATCTGACATGGACCTCTGTAGCTTAGTGGTTTAGAGCAGTCAAGCGCCAATTGAAAGACCCCAGTTCGAATCCCGGCGGAGCTAAATGTCCGATATTTTTTCACAGATTTCAAAATTTAAATAATTTAATCATTTTAACTTGATTTAAAAAGATCATTTAATATTCCTTGAATTGTCAAAATAAAAGTCGGTATAGTAGGTTTCGTCTTTCGTCACACAAACCAAGTGGACAACTTGCTTACGATTTAAAAATGCTTGACGTCATAATTCAGGGAAAATTTGAATTAAAAATAGGAATATAATGCGATCATTTGATGCGTACAAAATTTGGTTAAGTTTGAATTAATTTTCTAATTTAAAAACAAATTTCGTGACGTCACGTTTAGGATGACCCGCCCCCCTTCCTCCATGTTGATTTAAATGGTTGATTTTTGTCACCTTTTGTCTAAATAAATTTCAGTATAAGTTAGATTTTATTTTTAAAAAGCAGAATAATTACTTCCAACATAATTAATACTGTTTTTTGAAACATTAAAAAAAAAATTGAAAATACACGATTTTATTAATTTTAAATTGATTTAGAAAGGTTTTTGAAAAAATGAAGAAAGTTTTCTTGATGCCTTTGCAAGTTTTGGAAGCTAGAATTTGTTTTCTACAGTTTATATTCCGTATACTTATAATTAGAAGATATTGTTCAAAGTAGTTTTCCTAAAGTTTGTATCACCCGAAGCTGTTTAGTAATAAAGTATTTTCTCAATTAATAAACATTTTAAAAGAGCTCTAAAATGTAGAAAATTGTAACTTTTAGACGTTAACACTTGAATATGGTTACAGAATTTAAATTCAGAATTAAAATTATTACTGAAAAACCAGGATTTCGGGAGTTATTTTTTTGCATTCTTTAGAATCAAGGGGTCTTTCGCAAACTACGTTACACTTTACGAGACCCTTTTGGACCCCCCCCCCCGCCTTCTTCCTAAGCGTGTGACGTAGTTTGTCAACGACCCCCAATTATTTTTCAAAAATTTGTTTAGTAAAAAAGACTCTAGTGTTAGGTTCGGAAACATTTTTTTTTGGTTATAAAAGACGAGAAATAAGTAAAAAATTTAAATTTTACATACGGTGCCATATAACCTCAAAAAAGTAAAATTAACAATAAGGTAGTTCAAGTTCGGTGGGGAAAAATTCAAGATGGCCGCTTGCTGGGGCCTAAAAATGCATTGTAGTCAATGGAGCAAAATCAGTTATTTAAAAATAACTTTTTAAAAACAAATTTTTGAACCTATGTTTATTAGCAAATTATTTTTCTTTTATCGAAAGCTATTTTTTAAAATAATAAAATTTAATAAAATTGTTATATCAATTTTTATTGTTTTAAAAAATAGCTTTCGATAAAAGAAAAATAATTTGCTAATAAACATAGGTTCAAAAATTTGTTTTTAAAAAGTTATTTTAAAAAAACTGATTTCGTCCCATTGGCTTCCATGCAAAGCTGTGCTCCAGTATCCTCCATATTGGATTTTCCCCCACTGAACTTGAACTACCTAATTACAGTAAAACTCACGTATATCGGATTTCAAGCGACCGAGAAAATTTTCCGATCTAATCGGGAATCCGATTTATCCGGGTAAAAATACATGATATATAAATTCAAGGGACCGCCAAAAATATCTGATGTAGGCGGGAATCCGATATATGCGGGTCCAATATACGTGGGTTTTACTGTACGTGTTTTTAAGTTAATTTTGAAACTTTTTCTCTTAAAACAACTCAAGAAGTGTAGCAAAAGTTTATACTTGGCAAAATTTTCTTAAAATATTCCTTTTTTTTTGTAAATCTACATTTTTGTGAAATTTCAGTGTTTTACTTTCAAATTAGTTGAACAATTCCTACAAAAAAATATTTCTAGCTTTGTTTTTCTTTATTGTACTCTATAATATATCTAGAAAAAATACTTCATATAGCAAAAACGATTAAGAAATTTTTTTTGACACAACTTTATAAATAAACAAACTTTCATGCACAAAATAGCTCAGGCGGGCTATGATACATTTTTAATTTTTTCACTGCAGTCATCTGCTATTAAAGCAATAATACTTCTGTGCTGCATCAATGAAACTACATTATATTATATATGAAATAAGTAGCAGCCGAAGCATATGATAGGTATAAGTTGCTTTTGCGAAACAAGCATTTTCCCTACATAAAAACACATAAATGTAACTGAAAACGATTTTATTATAGAAAATCGATATAATAGAGGGAAATTTTCCCCTAAAAAGGAATAAAAGGGTTAGAATGATTTGTCAGTTAAAATGGTTGAATAAACGTTAAGCGGCGCAAACTATCCATAATATATATTTGCGGATATGTGCATGGTGGTACAAGCTCGTGTTCACATTATACGAGTGTAAGCGTGCATTAGCAGTACGTTGCGGTAGGTATACATATAGTGGCAGAAATTGTGTGTAGATGGTATCGCGCCTTCGCTTTGCTCGAGCTGCCTCGGGTGTTTTACCGGGTGTGTAACTCGACGACTCACTATCTAGGCCCTGTGCTTCGCTTGTGTACTCTGTACACTCTACAGTACACTTTGGCACGTTTAGTCTTTCCCAAAGACAGTCTCACTCTCACTCCTTTACTGTCAAAAACAGGGGAAAGGGGGATCGACACAGGGGGTGCCCCCCACCCATCCCCTTTTCAGAAGGGAGAAGTAGCAACCAAGTAAGAACAAACGTTGTCAAGAGAGAGGGAAACGGAACTGGAATGCGGATGCGGCGAGACGAAAACGTGCGAAATAAAAGGGAGTCACAAAACTGATTGTCTCAATTTTCCCCCGTATATCACCATCTGTTTATTAATTTCAGATTCAGCTTTTTAAAACTAAATTAAATTTTAGTATATTCAACATGGGGAAAAGTGAGTTTGCTGTTTCAGCTAAAAAAAAAAAACTGAAGAGTTCTGAGCCTCTCTAATTATTTAACTAGGTATAAGCGCTATAGAGATCTAAAGTTTCTCTTTAGGGGGAGGCACACACATTTTATTGAAATTTAAGCAATTATTCAAAAAAAATTTCTTATTAGGGTTCCGGACACGAACTGTCAAACAGGAACCCTTATTTTTTCACTCAGTTTTCTGTCACATAAACAATTACCCCCCCTCACCCCCACCCAATTGGCAGACAAACTATTTGAGATAGAGAGTTGAAATTTGACACATATATGTATTATCACGTGTAGATTACAGGAAAAATATAGCGACCATGATTGAAAGTGATGTTCATACCGTTCTCAAGAAAATAATAAGATTTTTTGAAATAATGCATTAAAACTACAATTTATCCCCCCCCCCCACCCCCGGTTGTCTCTTAAATTATTTGACCTGAAGTATTGAAATTAGATACACATATATGTATTTTTCCGTGTAGATTATTGGAAAAATATAGGAAACATGATTGGAGATAATAATCATAGCCTTAACAAAAAAAACTTTGTTTTTTTTAAAAACGTGCTACCATCTTTATCTATGAAACTACTTGACGTAGAGATTTCAAACTTGGTATACTTGGATATTTTTACGTGTAGATTACAGGAAAAATATAGCGAACGTTGCTGGACTGAGTTTTCAAAATTTATTAATGATAAATTGAAAAATGACAAAATACCAATCAGTCAATTTGTCTTCCTATAAGACCTCCAAATTATCCAACTATATGTATAAGCTTAGAGATCTGAAATTCTGTGGCTGAAAGGTAAAACAGCACAACTCCCATTTCATCAAATTTGAGATAAAATTTCATAATTGTAAATTGATTAAAATGTTTATTTACGTAGAAAATATTAAAAAACGTAATTGCATAAATACATTAAAATCGAGAAAAATAATTGATGTTATTCTCTGGGACCTTTAAATTTAATTAAATTTGTTAAACAGATCTAAAAACTACATTAGAAAACAGGATTCAATATTAAACACCCAAAATATTTGTTCATATTTCGATTTTGCAGAAATCAGAAAAAAACAAAAACACAGTTTACTCGAAACCATGAATATGGCGCTTGTGCTGTTTTACCTTTCAGCCACAGAATTGTCTACTAAGAGGAAAAAAAAAATTTTCCTTCGTAACACTGTGATAATTGCTTTGAATCAAATACTCTATATCTATATTTTTAGTTCAATCTACAGGTCAAATTACATTTGCATACCAAATTTCATCTATTTACATCAAATACTTTACCCGCTAAAGGTAGGGGGGCATGATCTTTTTAATGTATTTTTGGCTATAAAAACCTTGTTATTTCCTTGACAACCCTAAGATCATAAGCAACAACCTTATTATCTATATATTTGGCGCAACATTCACGCATAACTACATATGTGTATCAAATTTTAACACCCTAAGTCAAAAACTGTCGATGTTAGGGAGGGACACACTCTTTTTGAAGGAAAAGTTTTTCCTCCATAACGCTATGACAGCCGCCTCAAATCAAGTTTTCAATATTTTTTCGAACTACAAATGTGTACAAAGCGAGGTACAAAGTTTCATCTATATAGGTCAGACACTTTGACCGCCATGGGGGGGGGGGGGGGGGACCACAGTCATTTTGGTGCATTTTTTTCCAATGTTCTTGAAAAAAACTATGATAATGAACTCGAATCAAGTTTTCTACATCATTTTCGTAAATCCAATGTGAAATTACATATGTGTACTAAATTTTATGTCTTTATTTCAAATATTTTGAAAAATAGAGGAGGGTCGAAAAAGGACATACATAGTGATTTTAATATGGTTCCATTTGAACGGTACAGAACCCTAAAAATTAACTGAACCTTTTTAGTCTGCATAGTTAAATATTTGCTAAGACAACTAACAGATTTGTTAAGACAGACAAAAGTTTTCTGTGAGTTTATTAAATCTGTAAATAATTGTTACAAATAAGTCTTAGAGAAGTGTGAAATTCAATATCTGATTACAAAAATAATTAATTTAAATATTCTTTAATTATTCTTTACAAAAAATGGATATTGAAGAAATTAAAAAAACTTGGTTACATTGCTCTGTTGGACAAAAGTCATATTTTTGCTCTTTTTAAAAGAAAAATGTTAAATTTTGGCATTTAACAGGTAGCCTTAAGTTTTCTTTTATATTTTCATGCAATGAAAACGCAAGAATAATTATTTTTTATTTCCTGCTTGACTAATTAAATAAGTATCTTTTTATTTAATAATGTTGATCTATAATTTAGTCGAAAGTGACCAATTCAGGTTTAGAGTGTACGGAATATTTAAATATATAATTGAATTTATAAGGTAATTTTTTTTAAAAACAAATTTTTAAAAAAATAGAAATTCAGTAAAAAAACTTCTGACGGTTATTTTTAAAAATCCTTGTGTTTGATTTCAGATTTTAGTACTAAAAATAACTTTACCAAATTTTATTCAAATCCGTTATAACGTTCTCGAGTTATCATGTTTCACAAGAAAAAGTGCATACACATACACACGCACCCATCGCATAAACATTTGATCAGGTATTCGTAAAATACATTTCTAGATAAAAATAGTTAACTCAAGTTTATAAAATTTATAAATTTCAAGAAATACAAACCTTTCTTTACGAGGAAGCAAAATAATTAACATTTGACTAATTAAAGTAGTAAGCAGAATATTACTAAATCAGATAATTATAATAATAATAATAATAATAATAATAATAATTATTATTATTATTATTATTTTGACAGAATCTAAAAATGAATTTAACTAATCATAATTAATTTTTAATCAACACAATTAACATCATTACTACTTATTAAAGATATCCATACAAAATTTCCATTTTTAATTATAATTTATTTTTCTTTTAATAATTGATTGATAGTAAAAAAATAACTATTTAAATTAGTATCTGACTTTTTGGCGCTAAATTAGCTATTTTCCTTTTTCACGGAGAAAGTTATTTGTATTCCTTTAAATTTACAATTTTGTTTAAAATGCTTCAAATTAACTACCCTCTATCTCGAAATGTGTTGTATAAGTTACCGATCAAATATCCGGATGAATGTGTGTGTATGTGTGCATGTCTACAGATATACTTTTTCTTGTTAACATGCAACAATTCGAAAACGGTTTATTAAAAATAACAATTAAAAAAATTTTAATTGAGTTTCAATTTTTTTAAGTTTGCTTTCTCATAGAGGATGCTTCGTGATCGTTAAGATTTTCGATTTTCAAAAAATAGTCTAAGTCGACTTATTTTCATCTATAAAAAAATAATTTTCATTTTTAAGCAAATGTCCAGATGTGGTTGTGTGTGTGTGTAGGGCGTTGTAGGATGATGTGCAACATGGAGTGATGTGCAACACCGCCGATTTCTGATCAACATTTTGATATTGAACAGAATCGTATACTGACATCTGTTTGTGTCCACAATAACTTGTTTTTGATAAATAAAGCATGAAATAGCACGCACCCTGGTTTGCTGTACATAAAGCGAGCTGAATTTCTCAAGTTAAAAGTATTTTTCGATGTTGACATTTATAGATATTTCGTGAATTGTTTTGAATTATTTTATAGGTGAGTTTGTTTATATTGTTTGGTTTTTAAGTGTCTTTTAATATCCAAAGAGATTTTGTAATTTCCTTACATTGTATTGCTGGCACACGACTCACACCAGTTTGAGCAAAATATCGTATTTGGTGTGATGTGCAACAATTTACTTTAATATTATTATTATTATTATAATTTATTATAGCATAAATTTAATACTTAAAGCGATTCACATCGATATGTATGGATTTTTTCTCTAAACTTTACCTGTGTTGCACATCACCCCAACTTTTTTTGAAAATGCCAAAACGGACGTTCTTGAAAATGCGAAAGTTTTTTAGGAAAAATTAAAATTTTTTAAAATCTATTAATGAAAGAATGTAGTATTTTCCTTCCTCTACATTATTCAATGATTAAATATTTAAAAATTTGATTATTCAACATTTTTTACGAGCAACGAAAAAAAGTGTTGCACATCACACCACAACATACTATTTTCTTTGTCGCCAGGATATCTCGAAAACGCTTTAACTGATTTCAATAAAATTTGGATGGCTTATTAAGCTCACAAATATCTAAATTTGGACACAGGGATTTTTCAAAACACACAATCAAATTTTGTTGAGCACCTTTTTTCATCGCAAAAAGTCGTTTTTTGACAAGATTTTTTTTACTAGCTAAAAATACAACTTAAGAAATACAAAAATCATATTCCTTAGCTCAAAACGATTCGATTGACCTATATAAAGTTATAAACTCATATAGTAAAATAATTCATGTTTTTTCATTGTTTTAAACAACTTTTCCAATTAACTTTTACATTATTAATTTATTGCTTCTTCTATGAGAAAGTAAATTTTTTTGCTTACATGGAAGCTCAATGTCCACGAGATGGACATAATTTTCTCCTGGTAGTTAAATTTATGTTATGTAATTAAATATGAAATACAAATTTTAAAAAAAGTTACTATAAAATATAAATGCCAGTTTGCCGAATCAGGCAATTTACCTTGATCTTTCCTACAACTGATTATTACTATCTGGTTTAATATCTGGCTGATTCCAGAAAAAAATCGAAATTGATGTCCTTAATGATTTCTGAAAATCAGGATTGTTGGTTATGAAAAGTTATTTTTTTAATAATACTACTATACTAGATGTACGAATTTATGAAACAAATTTATTTCTTATATGATAAACAAAGAAGATATGTCCAAGAGAGTACCCTGAAAATCATTCCCTCACTATGTCCCAACTGCCGAATTCGAAGAGAATCATTAACTTAAAACGTAAAATTCCTTACTAATTGTTTGTTATTTTATTTTTTATTCATATAAGATAGTATTAACTGTATCTACACGAGTTTATAATTTAAAAACAGCGAATGGAAGTATTTTTAAATATACTTCAAAATTTGTCCTTGAAAAACTTATCATTCCCTCACCGCTTTGAAACAGTGTGATTGCAGCAAAGTTTTAATGCCTACCAAGTTCCACCTTAAGTTTTTTGAAAAATGGCAACATTGTTATTGACAACCTATACTGCAGCGAACGTTTGTAGAAAGGATATTTTGTTAAAACTAATTTATCAATGAGATTTTTAAAAAATACATTTCTTCACGTCATTCCCTCATGTTGATTTATAAATAGGTAAACACATTTTAATTTACTAATCATAGTGTATTTGCACATGTTTCCAGTGTTTATATCGCATTGTTCACAGTGCATAGGGAAGTAAGGTTATGGTCATTTTTTTTCGATTCGTCATTCCCTCATCATCATTCCCTCACTAAATTTTACCTTTATATTCCATTGAAAAATATCAAACTCAAAACAGTTGGGGACCATTATAATATTTTAATCAAATAAGCCATAAAATACGGCTTGAGAAAAAAAAAATTCAATAATGAATAAAAAAAAAATTGATAAACTTGGTGAAGCCATTTTCGATTTTTTTCTGGAATCAGCCATCTAATTTTGAAAAAAAAAAAAAAAATCTTTGCATTCATGAAGGCGACAAATGATTATACGAATAAGTGTGATTTATCCAAGTGAAATTTCCATTCATTTACTTGATGTTTTTTAATAGGAGCTTAATTGAGGAAAGCATTGAATTGAAAGGGTTTGAAAGATGAATGGACTCTATTCTAGCAAAAGCGTTAGTGGCGACGATGGGGCAACAGGTGTCCGTCAAACGAAAAGCGCCGTTTCTGAAAGCAGCTCGGTCCGCACGCGATTCCAGTAATTGATTTGTCGTCGACGGAAACACGACGAATCAGATAGTAGCGTCAGACGTCACGTGTCACTTGCCGTTTGCCGCTTGCTCACGGGCACCTCTTTAAGGGCTTCTCCTCCCTCCGGAAATCGGTTATCGTCGATTTACACAAGCGTCGATTCTCCAGGGAAAATAGACAATTTCATACCACGATTTTCTCGCACCTTTTATTGGACACGTTCTCGGATTTTATTTTTTAATTATTTTTATTTCTCAGACAGATATTAATATTCATTTTACAAATGTAACTACATCAATGTAAGACTAATACGCGAAAAAGAACTAATTAGATAATCATTCTATTAAAGTAAGATTATTATAAAATAATAATGATAAAAATGATTTTCACGAGGAAGTATATTTTAATTTGAGTTTGTTATGAAATTTAGTCTCTCTCGATTATCAGGTAGTTAATAAAGAAGAATCAAATGACGATGAGACTTTGTATCAAATTTGTCATCTGATCCAGGAATGTTTAATAAATTTCTAGTTGAGTTTTTTTTTTTTGTTTCTATTTTAACAAACAGAGAAACGTCAAAGTGTCGAATTCGTCGTATCGAGTGTCATGTGGGAGGCAGATTACAAATATCAAGGTAGAATGAGACATGGAAAAATGTTTTATTTTATTTTTCTTCTGACACGATTTTACTGGAACATTGATTGTGCAGAGTATGGATTTCATGTTCTCATTATTAACAATTGATTAAAGTTTCTAAATCAAGTCTTATTGGTAAAAAAAAACCTTTATATTCTAAAAGAACAAAAATAGCACAGCTAACGTTTAATTAATTAAATGTTAATATTAAGCTAATAAAAGAAATAATTTTCTACATTTTTAAAGAATCCAAAATTTTTGACGTTGAAAGTAATGTGGTTTGAAACAGGAACGGATTGTTATTTTGGGATATATAATAAGCGGAAATAATAATTTCCTTTCCCTTTCAATTGATTCGCCAATTCTGTAATTTATTGAGCGCCACGTTTTCCTGGCTATTCAGTAAATACCCACCGCACAACCGGAGGATATCTCTGGGGTTTACAATGTGCAACTCCCTACAAATTATGCTTGTAGATTCGATTATTATCAGGATGAAATACAGACTCTTAATTGACTTTAATTAAATCGTTATTAATTTCTGTATAAGAATTATTACCAAGCGTCTATCACTATAACCGTTACTATAGTAACTGCTGTCATAGTAACTGTTGTCATGGTAACTGTTTCCCAAGCAACTGTTGTTATAGTAACAGTTTTGATAGTATAACCAGTTTCCATAGCAACCGCTGATAGAGCAACGTTTCCATGGTAACAGTCACCTTAGCAACCACTACGTTGCTATAGTCACTATCTGTATAGTTCTGATAGTCGGCTATGCCAAAAGTCATTTAAGAAGAAGCAGAAGAAAGTAACCATTATTATAGTAACATATAAACTATTACCATAGTAACAACCATAGTAACCGCTGTCATAACAATTTTTGTTACAGCGACTATTGCTCTGGTAACAGTTATGTTAAAGTAACTATTATCATGATAATCTTTATAATAGTATTAATAGATCATTAACTTGTTGTATGTATTATCTAATGTTGTACAATTATAGTTGTAGTTGTTGCCGCAGCAACTTTTGCCATAAAGTCTGTTACCAGAGCAACCGTTGTTGTAGTAATATTTATGTTTATTGTTACCACAGTAACAACCATGGTAACCGTTGTCATAACAATTT
This sequence comes from Ganaspis brasiliensis, assembly GCA_037103525.1. Lineage (NCBI taxonomy): Eukaryota > Metazoa > Arthropoda > Insecta > Hymenoptera > Figitidae > Ganaspis > Ganaspis brasiliensis. The sequence continues at coordinate 234,704 of JAZKLR010000163.1, forward strand.
CTGTCATAGCGACTGTTGCTCTGGCAACTGTTATGCTAAAGTAACTATTATCATGATAACATTTATAATAATTTTAATAAATGATTTATTTGTTGTAGTAACTAAGATTTTACAATTGTAGTTGTAGTTGTTGCCGCAGCAACTTTTGACATAATACCTGTTGCCAGAGCAACCGTTGTTGTACTAATAGTTATGCTTATTGTTACAATTACCATAGTAACAAACAAAGTAACCATTGCTATAACAATCCTTGTCATAGTGACTGTTACTCTGGCAACAGTTATGCTAAAGTAACTATTATCATGCTAACCTTTACAATAATATTAATACATGATTTATTTGCTGTAGTTATTAGTTATTACCATTGTAGGCGTTATCTTAGTAACAGTTGCATAGAAACCATTGTCATAGCAACAGTTACCAGTTCAGCCTATGTTGTATAAGATCTGTTGCAGTATTCATTACCATAAAAAAAACACTTAAAATTGCAGATCTACAAATTTTAAAATTCGATTAATTTCCATTAATTGCTTCCTTCTCGAAACGAGAACAAAGATGATCCTAAAAAAGCACAATACGTGATAACAAAGATTGTAAACAGGGAGGATATAATAAATACAAGTAAAGAGGAGACTAAAGTCGGGAAAGATCTAATGAAACGAGGATTTTAAAAAGAAGAAAGAAAAGTTTGTCCTTTAATCTATGACAAGAGACAAGATGAGAAAGCTTAAAGCTCAATAATAATTTATTCAGGAAGAAAGACCAAGCGCGATTACATTTCTATTAGGATATGGACGAGAGTATCGCCAGGGGGGCACTAGAAACTTGCTCCCTAGGATCCTTGGGGACCCTCACTTAGCACCGTACATAACCTTCGTCGAGGGCTTCCATTTCCTCGCCCTTTTTCAGTCCTAAACTGTGGGGTCTGCAGCAGGATTCGTCTGGAACTCGTACACGTAAAATAATTGCCGCGTAGAAGTACACCATCGCCCCGTGAGAATCGCCGATAACTCAACCCCTCGGATTTAATGGAATAGAGGTGAAATTAGATTTTTATTATTTTTCATCACACTAATTTTTTTTATTATCCTCATATTCTGTATATCATAATTTATTTTCTCAAGCACACGACGCTAAAAAGAAAAAGAGCAAATGAGGTCGACAAATTACTCAAAGAGTGTCATTGTCCATTTGGAAAAAATTCATTATTTTGTTTAGCGATATGAGCTAAATAGTATTTTTTTCTTTTCTTTTTTTTTAAATAATCAATCGCCAACAATCAGTAATTCTGGAACTTTAACCTCTGAGTCACATTGGCCGGATCACGAAAACGGGTCACGTGACACATCCGTCATTGCCGTGAGTTACTTTGTTGCTGCAACATTATTCGGAACGATTTATGCAATAAGGTCATTGTGATATGCGAGAGGCTCGACGCAAAAAATCTGATCGCTATTATCTGTTTATTTATGACTGAGCTGGAATGTCCGTCACAATGAATTTTTAAAATCTTCATTTTATACAAAGTCAGATTACTCAAGCTGTTTTCAGGATTCTCTTCAATACTTAAATTCAAATCGATTCAGAAAAATAATTTATGAATTCGATATTGATACTTGTAAAATACAAAAAGAATAATCATAAAATAAAATGTTTTCTTGAAAATTATTGTAAAAAAATTATAAAGTACCTACAGTATCAAAATAACAATCCTGGATTTTTTAAATGTCGTATTTTTAAGAATAAGATTAAAAAATGAAAACTTAGTGTCCCTTGTGAAACAATATTATCAGAGTGAAATCAAACATTTTCTAAATGTTGTAGAAACAAAGTTTATCAAATAAGCTAAAATATTTCATGTTAAATTGGAAAATATACAGACAGTCTAATAACAAAAAAGAACATTTTTTAAAAATAAGAACAGATATGATGGAAAATGTAGGATAAAATACGAAATAAACGTTTTAAAAAATTATAAAAAAATTATTAAGAAAAAATCAAACTTTTCTTTATAGAAAGTGTAATTTGTCATATTTTCAATTCATTATAATTACTAATTTACATACATTACACATGTTCGTATTTTTTTAACGAATTTTGATTTCGGTAAATTCGACTTTCGACAAAACCAAAAAATGTCGAAAACGTCGTAAAATCCAAGCCCTAGTAATTACACATTGTATAATCACATTTTTTATGAGTTATGTATTATTTTGCAAAACTTTATATCTGAAAATGTCATTTTGATGAAATTGCTAATGTAGAGATATGGTCATTTGGCAACATATAAACCTATAAAAAGGTTATGCTAAAACATATTTTATTACTATAAAATACAATATTTAAAAATGTTTATTTCGTGGGATACAAAAAGGATTTGATCTAAATCCAATTAATTAAATTTAATTAATAAATTCGCTTTCAAAATATAAGTTTTTTTTGGCCATTAGGTATTTTTAAACAAAAAGTTTAATTTTTTTAAAATTTAAAATCACATATTTTAAGTAATCCGTCATTTGTCATTTTTGTCATCAGTTATTTTTTTTTTTTTTAGTATATATATTTTCCATATGTCACAGAATTTAAGATTACTAATATCTTTTTTAAACATTAGATATAAATCTATATTTCAAATTTCAATATCAATTACATTAATGATGTTGAAGTTTGCAACGTCGCAGCAACAAAAAAATTGAAAATAAAAAATAATATAGTGAACAATTTTTTTTCATAAAACAGTGGGCATTGTGCCCCCGAACCTTAAGAAAAAATTTAATCCCAAAAACACATCAGAAACCCATCGTTTAAAAGAAAAAATTACCCCCCCCCCCACAAAAATAAGCAATTTATCAAAGTGCACCAAATTCATCAGTAAATAATATATTTATTGTATAAAGTGGATAGCATTGTGCCCCCAAAGAATTAAAAAAAGTTTTATCCTCAAAACACATCCAGCACCATTTATTTAAAAGGTAAAACGTCCCCCCAAAAATAAAAAAATTGTAAAAATGTACCTGATTCAGTAAACAATTATTTAATTTTTGGGGACACGTTTTTAGTTTTACATAAAATAATTTTTTTCACTTTTGGAGGATCGTTTTTCCCTTTAAACTATGGGTTCCGGATATATTCTGGGGATGAAAATTTTTTTTAATGCTTCGGAGGCACAAGGCCTATAACATTATGCAGCGAAAAAAAATTGTTCTCACTATTACATGCATTTTGAATTTTTTGTTTATTTTTGGGGGGGTCGTTTTTCATTTTAAACGATGGGTTGCGGATGTGATTTGGGGATGAAACTTTTTTAATGCGTCGGGGGCATTATGCCTACCACTTTATTCAACAACAAAAATTGTGCTCTGTATTAGGTGCATTTTGATAATTTTTTTTTATTTTTCGGGGGTCGTTTTTAATTTTAAATGATGGGTTCCGGATGTATTTTCAAGATAAAACTTTTTTTAAGCTTTGGAAGCACAATACGCGCCACTTTAAGCAATAAAAAAATTGTCCACTGAATTAGGTGCTTTTTTATAATTTTTTGTATTTTTGGGGGGTCGTTTTTCCCTTTAACTTTAAACGGTGGGTTTCGAATATATTCTGGGGATGACACTTTTTTTAATGCCTCGAAGGCACAAGGCCCATAACATTATGCAACCAAAAAAAATTGGTTCTCTTTATTGCATGCGTTTTGAATTTTTTTTTATATTTGGGGGGTCGTCTTTCATTTTAAACGATGGGTTGCGGATGTGTTTTCGGGATATAACTTCTTTAATACGTTCGGGGCATAATGCCTACCACTTTATGCAACAAAAAAAATTTTTTTCTGTTTTAGATGCATTTTGATGACTTTTGTTTATTTTTGGGGGGTAATTTTTAATTTCAAAGTATGGGTTTCGGACGTATTCTGGGGATGAATCTTTTTTAATGCGTCGGGGGCACAATTCCAACCATTTTATGCAACAAGAAAATTGTTCTCTGTATTACATGCATTTTCATTTTTTTTTATTTTTGGGGGGGTCGTTTTTAATTTTAAATTATGGGTTCAGTATGTGTTTTTAGGGTAAATTTTTTTTAATCTTTGGGGGCAAACTACACGCCATTTTATGCAATAAAAAAATTGTTCACTGAATTAGGTGCATTTTGATAATTTTTTTTATTATTGGAGGTTCGTTTTTCCCTTTAAACTGCATGCAGGTTTCGGATGTGTTTTGTGGATACAACTTTCTTTAAGGTATTAGTCGCGTAAATGCTCCCGCAAAACTCCCGCAAAATAAAAAGAACAATAAATAAACTTTTATATCAACTCACTTGCTTCCTTGTGACCTCTTCTAATGTAATATATGTAATTTTCACGATTTTGAGTCAGGTACTATAAGTTATCGTGATGTATTGCTCACACGTTTTCGACATTTTTCAATGAAACCACGTGAAAATGAAAAATTATGAATTTTTAAATTATTGTATTTTTCGCGACTAATACCTTAAAGCTTTAGGTGCACAATTCCCACCACTTTATGCAACAAAAAAATTATTCTCTATATTAGATTCATTTTGTTAGTTTTTTTTATTTTTGGGGGGTCGTTTTTTCCTTTAAACGATGGTTTCCGGATATATTCTGGGGATGAAACATTTTTAATGCTTCGGAGGCACAAGTCCCATCACTTTATGTAACAAAAAAATTGTTCTCCGTATTAGATGCATTTTGCTGATTTTTTTTTTATTTTTGGGGGCTCGTTTTTGCTTTTAAGCGATGAATTCCGGATGTGTCTTGGAGATGAATATTTTTTAATGCGCCGGGGGCACAATGCTTTATACAACGCTTTATACAACAACAAAAAATTGTTTTCTTTATTAGATGCATTTTGATAATTTTATTTCTTATTTTTGGAGGGTCGTTTTTAATTTTAAACTGGGTTGTGGATGTGTTTTGGGGATGAAACATTTTTAATGCGTCGGGGACACAATGCCTACCACTTTATGCAACAACAAAAATTGTTCTCTGTATTAGATGCATTTTGATAAATTTTTTTATTTTTGGGGGGTCGTTTTTATTTTTAAATGATGGGTTCCGGATGTGTTTTTAGAATAAAACTTTTTTTTTAAAGCTTTGGGGGCACAACACACGCCATTTTATGTATTAAAAAAATTGTTCATTAAATGTGGTGCATTTTAATAATTTTTTTTATTGTTAAGGGATCGTTTTTCCTTTGAAATGATGGGTTCCGTATGCTTTTTGAAGAATAAACTTTTTCCTAAACTTTAGGGGCACAGTGACTACTATTTTATGTACAAAAAAAATTGTTCGCTATATTATTTTTTACTTTCGAGGTGAGGTAAGTGCCAGTTTTCAAAACTTAAAATTAAACCTTTTCCCTGACAAGTTTTATATAGGTTTAAATTTTCTTCACCATCATCAATTGACTCAAAAAAACCCTATCAATTTCTTAATATTACTAATAGTACTTGGTTTTTTATTTAGCTCTGAGGGAGCATTAAAAGTCTCCTTTAGAAATAATATTAAGATTGTGTAATGTATAGTGAGATGGTTTTTTCTGACAATGGGCCGAGTAAGGTTGCCTGCACGAAGTGGAGTGCATGTACTCCGGGGTCACGGATATCGGGATACCATATGGTGTCGCGTGCTGCGGTCGCCAGACCGTGGAACCATCTTCTCTTTCCCCTCTGCCTCTCTCGAGCTCGACAGCAAACTCTGGACTTGTTTCGTGTTAATTCGTGGCCTCAAGGAATTTCTGGGAGCTCATGTTAAAAGAACCAAAAGCCACGGATACCAACATCTTTCAAGACACTCAGACAACCATAAGCGTGATTCGGACAATGGCCTCATAGGGAACGGCAGTCACCCGGTATACTTTTCCCTGCGTCTCGAATTATATGCCTTCCAGTCGACGCTATTGTGTTGACGATTATAGTACTTCTGATGCAACAATTGTCGGTCCAAAAAATGACAAGCAAACCAGGAACTCGTGCAAACAAGAGAGGGCACATTTTCAAGTTGTTAGACACATCAAATTTTACATGTGGAACGTCAATAGAATTTCAAAAGAGAACGAATAATTACCTCGGCTCGAGTGCAAGTGCCCCTTAATTTGCATAAATTAAAGGGTCATTGAATTAGAGCACTGAAAGGATGGATGAATTTTTGAATCTCTATTACGACACGAAAGCGTCATAGAAGTGTGCTCAACATTAAAAAGAGTGTTAGAATAAAATAAAAGAATTTCCTCTTCAAGGTGGAGAACGGCTTGAAAGTAGCGTGCTATTATCTTCACAATTTACGTATCTTGGGACAAATTAAGTGTCTCGGAGATGTTTGAAAAAGCGATCGGTCCCATTCTAGGGTTCTTTAATATTTGAGAAGGGCTTTATGGGTTTTCGAGAATTCGCCGGGGCGACCATTAATCACAGACCTCAACCAAGTATCTCGTGAAACTGTGGGTTTTCAAGAATCTCAAGTCACAAGATCAATTAACTGGAGCGTCCACGGCATTACTTGGAGATGAAACGGACGTTTCTCAAAAGTCTAATAAAAATCAAAATCGCGCCCTCAAGCACAGTGTCCATGTACTTGGAACTTGCTCTCGCAAAATATTGAGTTCTCACGACTCACGCCAACTTGACATAAAAATCTGCCAACATTTTTTAGTGACCCGCCCAACAGTGGAATGGAGTGTGCAAAAAATTAATATTTGCCCAAAATTAATGTACTTTTCTCTTAATAATGTATATGGGACTATCTTTCTCGGTCTGTCCATCTCCCTGCGCATTGATTTCCAAGATAAAATTGCTTTCTTATAGCTGAAAATTTATTTTCGAAACCTCAATTTTTTAATGCCTCGGATAAGTTGACATTTGAGGCATGTTTTGTATCTATTTGGTATGTCGTTCCCCAAACAGTTGGGTAAAAGAATTTTAAACAATATAAATTTAAATACTATAAATCATTTATCTAACTAATTGGGGATCGATATACCAAATACATACAAAACACGCCTCAAATTGCAACTCATCCGAGGTGTTACCAATATTGGTAAAAGGTTACCCAACTAAAATTCACGGATTATCAGGATGGAAAAATATGTTGCAAAAATGCTCAAAAATCACTAAAAAAAAGCTTGGAAAATTGTGCAAATATGGTCGATAAATTAAAAAACCTAAGTATAAATAACTACGAGTTTGAAATATGATAATTTATCATATTCCAATATTCCAAATAATTCTCAGACCTTAACAAGCGTAATGATAAGAAAACGCCCTTTAAAATCATCCCCCAATCATGAATCCAAAAAATTGATAATTATTCTTAAACAAATAAGCTAAATTTTTTTTTAAAGAATTCACTAGAGTTGAAAATTTCTCACAATATATTCCAATCAAACTTACACCTAACAACATCAGAAAACACCCTTTAAAATCATCCCCTGACCAGGAGTCCAAAAATATTGACCATTATTCAGCAAATAGACTAAACAATTATGTTTTCAGAATATTCACGAGCTTTGAAAATCTCTCAGAATATATTTTAATCAAATTTATCCCAAATTGCATACAAAACCACCCTTTAAAATCATCCCATTATCATGAATATAAAAAAATTTACAATTATTCTTAAACAAATAGACTAAACAATTTTTCAGAAAATTCACGAGCTTTAAAAATCTCTCAGAATATAATCTAATCAAATTTATCTCAAACTGCATCGAAACTACCCCTTAGAATCATCCACTAATTATGAATCCCAAAAATTGACAATTATTCTTAAACAAATAGACTAAACAATTTTTCAGAATAATATTCACAAGCTTTGAAAATATCTCAGAATATATTCTAATCCATCTTATCCCAAACTGCATCGAAATCCACCATTTAAAATCTTCCCCTGATTATGGATCTAAAAAAATTGACAATTATTCTTAAACAAATAGACTAAACAATTTTTCAGAAAATTCACGAGCTTTGAAAATCTCTCAGAGTATATAATATTCTAATTGAACTTATCACAAACTGCATCGAAACTGCCCTTTAGAATCATCCCATAATCATGAATCCCAAAAATTTACAATTATTCTTAAACAAATAGACTAAACAATTTTTAAGAAAATTCACGAGCATTGAAATTCTCTCAGAATATATTCTAATCAAAATTATTCCAAACTGCATCCAAAACCTAATCATGAATCCAAAAAATTGACAATAATTCTTAGACAAATAAACTAAAAAATTTTTTTAGAATTTTTTAGAGAATCTACTAGAGTTGAAAATCTTCCACAATATATTTCAATCAAACTTACTCCTATCAGCATCAGAAACCTGCCTTTAAAATCATCCCGTGATCATGGATTTAAAAAAATAATTTACTATTATTCTTAAAAAAATGGACTACAAATTATTTTTTAGAAAACTTGCGAGAATTCAATTTTTTGAATTCAGGTTTAGGGTGTGATTTTAGAGGCAGTTTTTTGATGCTGATAGGAGTAAGTTTGTTTGGAATATATATCCTAAAAGATTTTCAATGTTCGTAAATCTTCTAAAAAAAATTTTAGTTTATTTGTTTAAGAATAATTGTAAATGTTTGTAGATTTATGATTAGGGGATGATTTTAAAGGGTGGTATTCGATGCAGTTTGGAGTAAGTTTAATTTTGCTCAGTTTTTGGATTCATGATTATTATTTTTTTAAGAATAATAATTAATTGTCAATTTCATAAAACAGGGAGTCCAGTGCATTTAAAATAAAAAAAAAATCCTGACTCTTCCCTAACCTGACTTTTTCATTCACTTTTTTGTATCAATTTTTAATAACATCCTTTTTATTTTTCAAAAAAATAATTTTTATTAGTTAAGTAAAAGTTTGCTGACTGAACAACAAAAATTGCTCATTTTCCTTGACTTTACTCTGATCAAACAAATTCCCTGACTTTTCACAGACCGCCGGAATCACATTAAGGGGATGATTTTAAAGAGTTGCTTCTTATCATAATGCTTCTTAAGGTCAGAGAATTGTTTGAAAAAATGTTAAAATTTTATTCTTTAGCTAATGTCGAGATGATTGTGTGCGTATGTTTTTTAAAATAAAACAAGTCAAAAACACGTCATTTTAAACTGTGGTCCAACTTAAATCACCTAATCCAAATAATCCGATCTTAAATACCTTTTTTTAAATACTCATAATTCCTAAACTTCTGGTCTAACAATTTTTTAATATTTAGTTAAGACATTGTATTTTAAAAGATCTTCCCAACCATATGTGAGAAAATGCGAAATTTGATCAACAATGGAAGATGTGGGCACAAAAGATAAAACGTGGTCCAGTCTACAGTACTCTCCCATTCATTAATATTTTTTATTTATTTTATTTGATGACTGGAATCATCAAGATACACAACTGTCACAGAAAAGAATTTAATAATTGGTTATTAAATTTTTTTAAAATATCTTTTAATTAATTATTTTTCAAGTGATTCCTTTAAAACGAGAGAAATGCAACAGACAATAAATCCCTATTCTCGTTTGTACTAACGAAGAGAGTTGTTTGCAAGGTGAGGCAAAAAGTGGTCGAGTCGAGAAAAAAAATCAACGTTACGAGAACGGAAGGGAGAATATAGGCACATGGGAAAATGTCATGGAGATGCGAGTGTGGAGGCGTCGCATGGTAAAACGATTATCCACGTAGCTCTGGTCCCAACTCCAGTCGCAATGCACATAAACTTTTCACAAAGTCAGCCATGATAATTTTGACAAATATTTTTCTTTTTCTTTCAAGTAAAATTTAGGACCGACAAAAATAGTAAAAATTCCAGAATATAGTTTTTAAAAAATGCAAAGTTTCAAATGTTTTGCGCTACTCGCCTTGAAATTTATATCAGAGTAAAATAAATTTAATTTCAATCTTTATTAAAAATTGTTTAGACTTACCCAATGTTGTGATGTGACGACTTCTCCATCTGCCGGTTCCAGACTCTGTATAAACAAAAAAATATGTTACTTTAAATGTCCTTTTTAAGGATTATTTTTATTTTTTCCTGCCTAAAAATATTTCTAAGTCCAAACTACATGTCTCATTTTGTAATTTTGGACTAACTTAATAGATATAAAATATCTACCTAAACTGTTTGTAAAGAATAATCTTTGTAAAGTAACGTTGCTCTCAAATTTTTGATAAATAAAATTATATACGAGAAGCCCAAACATCCAGTTTTATTGAAATTACGTATACTTAGGTATTTTGATGCGCCGATTAAGAAAATCATAGTAAATATACCCGCAAATGTGAATTTCATGGTAAAAACAAAAAAATACCATAATAATTCAGTTTTTTTTGCTATTATCTCATAAAGTATTCATAACAAAAAAATACCATAATAATTCAGTTTTTTTGCTATTATCTCATAAAGTATTCAAAATCTCAAAAAATATTTCAGACAAAAGTTGCAGATCTTACAAAAACACACATTTTATGTTGTATACGTTTTTTTACCAAATGTCAATAGTTTTCTGAAAAATTACAAAAAAAGGTCACCTACTATGAAAATAGCCTTGAGACGGTATATTATTACTGAAAAATTGTCTGATAAACTAGAAAATATGATACTTATGTAATTTGAATTAAATACAGTTTTCACCTTTTATGTCACCCCCAACTCCACTGAATTTAAAATTTTTTTTTTTTATTTTTAGGTCACTCTAACCCCACGGCAATACTGTACATACGCTGATAGGAGTATATAAGTTATTTACAATTTTTTTCATTTTTCTGTGGCACTATTCATTTTTATGAAAAAATTCATAGCACATGAAGTGTGTATTTTTATCAGATCTATAACATTTATCTAAACCATTTTTTGAAATTTGGAATATTTTATGAGATAATAGCAAAAAACTTTTAATTATGTTAGTTTTTTGTTTTTTACCACATGAAATTAAAATTTGCGGATATTTTCAATTTATTTTCGTAATCAGGACATCGATATAGAACGTTAACAAAAATTTTTTGTTGGAAAATGATAATTTTTTACAAATAACTTTGAATTATTTTAGTAAGGAATTATTCTTAAGGGTAGTTTACCATTGTATCATCTGGAAAAATTAGGGGCATCCTAACAAGGACCTTTCTTTGACATAGGACGTTAACAAAATTCTTTTATGAAAATTGATAATTTTTTCAAAATTATTTTCGATTATTTTAAAAAGGGGTGATTTAACTTTATTCTCAACTGGAAATATCCGCCATCTTGAATTTCGTAAAATCTGCTGGAGTATTCTTATTTAGCGATCCCTAAAACTACCGAGTTACAAGTTTTAAACAAATCCACCCGCTTTTTGAAAACTTTTGAATTCTGCCGCCATATTGGATTCGACATTTTGAATTTTAAAAGTCTGATGTCAAATTCAAATTTAGTGAGCCAAAAAATCCCCGAAAAACAGGCTTCCAGTAAATTCTTTTACATTTTTTTTGTCCTTTTTAGGGTTTTGGACACGAACTATCAAATCGGAACCCTTATGTTTTCACTTGGTTATTCGTCACCCAAAACCTCCCCCCCCCAGCGGCCAAACTATTTGACCTAAAGTATTAAAATTTGGTATACATATGTATTTTTGAGTGTAGATCACAGAAAAAATATAGCAAATATGATTTTAAGTGATGTTTATAACGTTGTCAAGGAAACAACAAAAATTTTTTTTCAAAAAAAATTCATTAAAATTACCATGCCCCCCCCCCCCATTATCTTCTAAATTATTTGACCTAAAGTATTAAAATTTGGTACATATATGTATTTTCGTGTGTAGATTACAGGAAAAATATATCGAACATGATGGGCGATGATGGTCATAGCGTTGTCAAGGAAAAACATTTTTTTTTAAAAGCGACCCCCCGCTCCCTTATCTTCCAAACTAATTGACCTAGAGGTTTGAAGCTTGGTATATCTGGGTATTTTTACGTTTAGATTACAGGAAAAATATAGCGTACGTTATTGGACCTAATTTTCAAAAGTTACTAATGAAAATTTTGAAAATGACAAAATACCCCTGTGCTCAACCTACGTATCTTGGAAGGTTGGGAATTGGCAGAAATGTGTAATTTTATGCAGAAATATTTTTAAAAAAACCATACAAATTGTGGTTTAAATATACCACCATACACGGAAAAAAATTCATCACAAAATTTGAAATGAGTTGAATTCTTAATTGCAGAGAATTAAAAATGTATCTAAATTAAGCATTATAATAAAACTTTTTATAATAAAATATGCTTTATTTTGCAAAACTTTATATCAGAAAATGACATTTTATGAAATCTCTAATTTAGAGATATGTTCATTTATCAACCTAGAAATATATAAAAAAGGTTATGCTAAAACATATTTTATTATCCGAAAAAGTTTAAAAAATTTCAGTTTTTGGGATATAATAAAGATTTGACTGAATTTAGATCGACTTTTTTATTAATAAATTTACTCTAAAAAATAATTATTTTTGTCGAATACTTTTAAACAAAACGTTTTACTATTTTTTTAAAATTTTTAAACACATACATTCTAAGTAATCTGTTTGCTCTAAATTTCAATAATAACTTAAATTCTATTCGTAATGGGCTATGCATAAAATGAGGAATTATACAATGTGTAACATTAAATTACTTTATTTCTTATTTTAATAATAAAATTAAAATTTTTTACCAAAGAATTGAAAAAATAGATAAAAAGCATAATAATTGTGAATGTTGCTGTGATGCATTGGCTGGATCAGTCATTTGCTTTTTTTATTGTGCATTTTCCATATTTCACAGAATTAGAGATTTCTAATATTGTTTTTAGGCATAAGAATATGTATTCTTTACAATACTTATATTTTAATCTGATATAAATCCATATTTTAATTTTAAAGATTTCATTACATCTTACTTTTGTTTTCAGAGATAATTTATGCTTGAATCTCATATTAAATATCAAATTTGGATATTAATTTTTTTCCGTGTAGTATTTTTTTCGAAAAATTAAAAATTTAAAAAAACAAGTTTCTCCTTAATTCCTTTTTAAGTTTGTGTACAGAACTCTCTGTGCGCGAGTCTAACTCGCACTTGCCCAGTTTTTTTTCTTCCTTAAATATCTAGTTTAAATTTTAATTTTTCAAGTTAAGTGTTATTTAAGTAGACAAACGGAAATTTAGAAAATAATGTTAACATCCTATTTAAATTTAATTATAATTAATAAGGGTTCGCTCAATTATTAGATAAGCATTTACCAGGAAGAAGGGGGAGATGATCACCAAAATCTTACGTAAGATTTATTTTCAACAGAAAGATAATTATAAACGAGGGTTCTCAGAAAAGAAATCTTACGTAAGATTGAGGGTGCATTCTAGAAAAATCTTTAATCTGTTTATTTGCACGGAAGAGGGGTAAAAAATCCGTAAATTTATGAATGCATAATTACTTCAATTTCATAAGTAAAAACTTCATTATTTAATAATTTCCATAATTTTTAACATTTAGTGCTTAATTAATTTAGATAATTGATAATCGATGCTTTTTATTCCTTGAAAATAATTAAGACGCCATAACCACGTGACTAACATGACGCTGTGTCGCGCAGCGACGCTACGGGGTTCACCTGCACGGACATATTGTTAATTTATTTAATACTTAGATGAGCATACTAACATTCGTTAAACCAGGAAACTAGAGAGCCACACAAGCTAATAAATCACAGTTAATATTTAATACAGTAAAACTCACATTTATCGGATATTTTTCCCAGTGCATTGAAATTCGATACGTGTCAGTTTAATACAGCAAATAAATGTTCACTAGCCACATTAACTACTTTAGCTAAACGATTTTTCTCCATGTATGTGTTATGGACTTTTATAATTAAAAAGAGTAACTGAAAAAGCACGCTGTAAATTGGATTTATAGCAGCTTGTAGAAAAATAAATTAATACGCGTGGTTAACAGAGACACTATTGATTTCAGGTCTTCCCGTGTTGCATTTGTCATCAGCAATGTAGCGGTAGATTTGCCAGTTTCGTAATAGCCCTCGGCAATAATACACAATAATTGTGGAAACGAATAAAAGCCAATGTGCACCAAAGAGGAATCAACAGTTTTTTTTCAGTCTGTTAAATCTCGCCAAAAGAACAATATTTAATTTTCAGCCACATCACAATTATAGGGGAGGGACGGGCAAGTTGGTCTAAAAAAAGTTTAGAATAAAAAAAAAATTGTCTAATGGTAGTTTTTAAATATATTAACCGTATCACACTTAACAATCAACCTTTAAAAATAAAGTGAGATAGTAATTTGAAGCATTTATTAATGAAAATGTTAAATAAATTATAATTAGGGTAGCGATGGCAAAACTGACAAATTGGTCTGAGGTGCGGGTAAGTTGGACTACGTAGGAGTTTAAGTCTTTTGCTTCCAAAAAATAGGTATAAATTGATGTAATTGTTTGAAAACCATTGCCATTTCCTTTCAATAAGCTATTATCTTAATAATATTAGAAAAACAATCACCTTTCAATAATGAAATATACATTTTTTATTGAAAAGTTAAAGTTGACATCAAAGCCAGTGGCTCAAGGAAAGAAAAAATATTTGTGAAATTAAATAGCATAACATTATAAAAGTATAACAATAGATTAAGTTGTAAATAAATAGTAAGTTTTAAAAGAATGCGCGCTTTGTGGGCGCTTATTTTAAATATTAATTTTTGCAAACATTTTTATGTTAATGATTTGCTATTTTTAAAAACTTTTTTCTTTAATGCAAACTAATATTTAGAAAAAATAATTCAGATAAATGTATTATATGTATAGGAGATAGATATTAATTGTGAAAAATTAAAAATAAAGAGTATTATATAATAACAGTGTTGGAAGGAATATAACTCCGCATTAAACAAATTAGTTATGTTTTAATTTATATTGTATTATTTTATTATAAACAATAATTATTATTATTAATTAAATAATTGGCATCATATTATCGCTATCATTTTCTTCTTCTCTTTTCTTTTTTTTCGCTGTTCGACGCGACCTCTATATGAAAATCGTAAAAAAGTAGAACTGCAATATCATCTGCTCCAAACAATAAAGAAAAGGACAAGAAAATCACAGAAATAATGGAAAATTAAAGAATGTAATAGAAATTCGAGAAAAATACTTAAAAATCTTAGAAAATGATTTTTAACAAAGAGAAAAATTAAAAATTAGTGGAAATAATTCAAAAATGATTTAAAACTTTGAAACTTGAAGAAAGCAATAAAAATACGATAAAAACAATGATAAGTTGAAAAAAATGCAATTTAAGATAAATAATTGAAAAAATTACAGAATTTTTTTTTAAATAAAAAAAAATAATACCTAATAGTAGAAATTTAGGAAAAACACTTAGAAATTTTAGAAAATCATTTTAAAAAATGAGAATAACTAAAAATTGGAAAAAAGACTGGAAGAAAGCTAAAAATAATTGAAATTTAAGATAATTAATACATTTTTTTGAAAATTATGAAAACAAATGAAATAATTGAAATTTAAGAAAAATACTTCAAAATCTTGAAAATTAATTTTACAAACTGAGAATAATAATTAAAAATTGAAGGAAATAATTGAAAATTGATAAAAATATTTTAAAATTGAAAAAAATAATTGAAATATGATACAAATAATTTAAATTTCAAATAAATAATCTAATTTTTTAAAAATTAAATTCTTATTTCAGAAATAATGCAAATGATTAAAAATTAAAGACAATAATTGCAAAATGTAAATAATAATTGTAAACTAAAAAAAATTAATTTTAATTTGCGCAATAAATAATATAAAATTTAGCAATAAATAATGAAATTGTTTTATTGTCGAAGAAAAATAATTAAAATTGAAAAATTGATTGAAAAAATTAAAGAAAATAATTAAAACTTGCGGATGGTAGATTTAAGATTTAGGGAAAAAAGTGAGAAATAATTAAAATAATTAAAAATTGCAGAAAATAATTGATCAATGATAAAAACAGTTGAAAAGTGTAGTTTAAGTAATTGAAATCATAACAAGAAAGAATAGAATGATAGAAATTTGTAAATTATTATATTATAATCAGGTACAATATTATTTTTTGTAGTAAATGTTTTATTATGGTTAAAAATATAACGGTTATTATTATAAATTATGTTTATTTTGCAGCATAAATGTAAAAAATAAAATATTTGTTTTTGTACTTAATTCTGCAAAATAAACATAACTTATACTAATGAACGTTATATTTTTAATGTTTTGAACAAAAAAATATTTACTACCAAAACTAATACTGTACCTTATTTTTTAATAAAATAAACCACTTTGGACTGGTTTCCTTCAGTTTGCTCTTTTTGTTAGTTTAGTTCTAAATTTTCACGATAATATAGAGGTCGCGTTGAACAGCGGCTTATCGGAAAAGATAAGAAAATTTTTTTCATTGTTACATTTAAAATAATGTTATTAAACATTCTACTGTATTTAAAAAACCATGCAAATGCGAGTCGGACTAGCGCCCCGGGATTCCGTACACGAATTTAAAAATGCATTAAAGGAAAAACTTTTTTCTTGGAAAATGTTCAATTTTTCGAAAAAAATACTAAAATAATAAATTTCAATCATAATTTTTTTACTTTTATTAAAATGTAAGTATAAGATTATTCATTTTTATAAGCTTAAGGACTTCCAAGCAAACTTTTTTTATATAATTTATCATTTTAATTTAAAAAAAATTTTTTTTATTCAATTTTTTTTTAAACTTTCAAAGTAATTTTAACATAAAAATAAATATTTTGTACAAAAAATAATCTGAAACTGTGAAATATTGTAGCTGTTTAGGAAAAAAAAAAAATTTTTACGGTAAAATTTCAAATTTTCGAAAAAAATACTATGGTGGTAGATTTAAACCACAATTTTTATGGGTTTAAAAAAATTTCTCCATAAAATTACCAAATTTCAAACCTCTAGGTCAAATAGTTTAAAGGGGGGGGGGGGGGGGCGCTCTTTAAAAAAAAGTTTTTCCTTGACAACGATATGACCTCCACCGTCAATCATGTTCTCTATGTTTTGCCTGCAATCTACTCGCGAAAATACATATAAATATCAGGGTTGCCACAAAAATTATCTTTTGAAATTCCAGGCTTTTTCCAGGTTCTCCAGGTTCAAATTCTCTCAAATTCCAGAGTAAATTACTCTAATATTTTAAGCTTTAGTACAACTAGAATTGCACTAAAACTTTTGACTATACTTTGTATAGGACTGATATAGAAATCATGATTTTTTTCAAAAAATTAAAAAAATCAGATTTTTTTTATGTAATTCAAAAATTGCTGTTTTTAAAATATAATCAGTATATAAAATCTCCGAATGTTTATTTGTAAGTAGTTTATTATAGAAATGAAAAAAAATTAAAAAAAAAAACACAAGGAATGAAACATTGACATAAAAATATATAAAAAAAAGTAGAAACTCTTTTTAAAAAATTAAACTGTTGACTACTTATATTTTTAAAATTAAAATTTTTAAATAAAATGATAAATAACGTTAAAATATATTACTAAAGAAAACAAAAAATTTAAATTAGCAAAATTAGAAAATTATTTTACAAATTCAATAAAAGAAGACTGAATAAAAATTTTGGTGAATTTAAAAAAATTTTAGAAGAAAAGAAATTCTATGAAATAGAAGAACAATGTTCAATTGAAAATATTTAGTACAATATTAAATTTCGGTATTTAATATAAAATAAAAGAAAAAAGCTTTCAAAGAAGTAGAAGATTGAGAAATTAAAAAAATCTATAGAAAGAAACATTGAATAAATGTTTTCAAAAATATATCGAGATAAAAATTAAACAATTGAAAAGAAGGAAAAATGTTTCTGAGAAATGAAAAATCATGACAAAATTTAAAGAATTAATTAAAACGCAAGGAAGGACTAAAAAACTAGTGAAACATCGAGAAAATTAAATAAATAGGAGGAAAATGGAGAAATGTTTTTTCCTTAATCTAACAAACTGTAAAAGAAGTGTAAAAAGTACAAAAAAGAATCAAATTTGGTTAAAATGTACTTAAAAAATGAAAACTATTAAAAATAAAATAAAAAATGCATATATCAGGATAAATAAATAGTTCACAAAAGAAATTTAAAAATCTTTTAAAAATAAAAGACTGTAAGTAAATTAAGCCAAAAACATTTTTATAATATTACACTTAAAGCAAGTCCAACAGTAAATTTAGAAAAATAAAGAAAATCTAACAATTTTACGGAAGAGTAAGTAAGTTTGAAAAATATTTCGCAAAAAATAGACAAGATGTGAAAACAAATTAAATAAATTTACAAAAAATGAGCGTATTAATGTTTTTTTTTCAATATATAAATATTAAAATTGAAACTTTTAAGGTTTATCCACAAATTTGTGGGTTTTTTACATGAATTTGCGATTTTTTACATGAAATATTAGGCATGTGGAGTTTTTTTAAAAGTTTTTTTGATTTAAATCATGATTTTAATCAAAGTGATTTAAAACAATAGCAGCCCTGAGAATTTGTTTAATAAATATTATTGATGAGTTTAATTTTTAAGTTGAAATTAAAGAAATTATAATAATTCTTGTGTAAAGCAAGAATTTTTTCTTCTTTTATGGAATTGTTTATATTTTACGGAAATGTTGATTGGTAAATCGAAGGATTTTTTCAAGTCTTTTGTGCCATTAGTTTTTGAAATTTCACAAATTTCAGAATTTTTGAAATCTCAAGAAAAAAATTCCAGAAATATTTTTAAATTCCATACTATTTCCAGGTTTTCCATACCCTTTTGGTAATTCCATACCTTTTCCAGGTTTTCCAGGGTCTGTGGCAACCCTGAAATATGTACCAAATTTCAATACTCTAGGTCAAATTGTTTGGAAGATAAGAGGGGGAGGGGGCACGTTTTTTTAAAAAAAGTTTCTCCTTGACAACGATATGACCATCTCCTCCAATCAGGTTCGCTATATTTTTCCTGTAATCTACACTGAGAAAAACTTTTGGTAAATATCCCTGTGCTGTTCACTGTAAAAGCGTCAGAACTGACAGTTCCCGAAATTTTACCGTGCTGTCTTACAATTTTTACCGGATTTCCTACAATTTTTACCAGACAATCCGGTAAAAATTGTAAGACAGCACGGTAAATTTTAATATTTTAGGTCCAATCGTTTAGAAGATAAGGGGGGGGGGGGCTTCGTCATTTTAATTTTAATGCATTTTTTAAAAAAAAATCTTGTTGTTTCCTTGACAACGCTATGAACATCACCTTCAATAATGTTCGGTATTTTTTTTCCTGTGGTAATAAGGGTTCCGTTTTCACAGTTCGTGTCCGGAACACTAAAAATTAGAATTTTCCTCATAAATGAGTGGCTTGGCGTACTATCTTACTTGTGCGCCTTATAAATTGACGATCTTAACCTTCCGAACTTACCCGCAAGGATTAGTTTAAATATTAATAATTTTTTTTTAGTTTTATAAGATGCTTTTAGTTATTGAATGATTGACTTTATAAAGCATAGCATTTCAAGAATATAGTAAACAAAAATTTATCAAAATCTTTCAACAATAAGTACAAGTTTTCCAAGATTTAAATTTTTTTAAATTTTCATTTGTTAGCACCATTTTTACATTTATTTAATATTTTTGATAATAACTAATCGATTACCAGAAAATTGTGTAGAAACCATACCAAACTTCATTACTTTAAACAATTTAACTGAATTTTAATTTTGTCAAAAGTTATTATCAAAAACGGACTTAGCAGACTCTCCCCTAATTCTACCTCTCCAAAAATCATTCTCGTGAAAACGCTCCTAATACAAAAATTACCAAAATACTCACGTCTTTCTTTCTCTTGGCTGTTGCAACCGTGCCTAGAACAAAAACAAGTCACATTAAAATAGACCCATTGCATCGAGAGGATTTAAATTAAAAAAGAATCGGTATAATTAATGTCGATTCTATGAAATTTTAGCAGATGAAATAGTTTGCTTGTTTGCAATTTGAATAACAATCGGGAAAGGGACGAATTAATATTTATCGCTACTCCGTTAAGAATTTTTGCTCATTGTCACAGAAGCCGAAATCAATTCTTTCTTTTTTTGTTTCTTTATTGTTTTCGTTTTGAGAGGACGGAAATGAAATAAAGAACAGATCCACATGGAAATTATAATGCGTGCCTAACCCCTGCAGAAAAATAATGTTTTAAAGGGACTGACAGGGGTTACGGGTTTGAACGTGTGTAGTGGCATAATTTTGAAATTACTTACCGGCTGAGGGGTTTGGTAACCGAGCGCCGTTGCCGGTTGGGGTGGCGGGGTTTGATCCGGGGTTAGGGGTGGTAACCGAGGGTGGAACTCTGCTTCCAAAGGGGAAGTAGGGTGAGTCGGGCGGGTACGTTGCACCCTCTACTCCGGTTGTCGTTCCTCCGCCTCCGCCGCCCCCTGGACCACTGCCGGGGCCGCCGCTCGTCGGGCCGAACGCACCGCCGCCGTACGTCTGAAACAGAGAAAACAAATGAATTACGAGCGATTAGGTCACGGTCTGTTGCCAGAACTAACGCCAATTCGGGTCAACTTTAGTGGGGATGTCGGGGTCGCGTTTGTCCTGCCAAATTTGACGCCAACTCCAAATCCATAAACTCGCACATTATTTATTAGCCCCTTACTCCAACACTTTCGTACTTAATTTATCATTTTGTTGGAGCAAGCCTCTAAAAAACCCGGGGGACAATCTCGTTAGTGGCTACATTAGGGAAGAGGTGACAGTTAATTATTTTACGCGGGGAGAAATTTATTTTTCCTCCAAACAACCATTATATCCTTTTTGGAGAAAAAAAGAAAATCTCATGATAAAATAGGTCAAGCAGGATAACTTATATATAGATTCCATACTTAATGGGATATTTATTACCCTTCGAATTGAATAGCTATATTTTTGAAAAATGAAACGTGTTGGGTAAAGTACGAATATAATCTTTCTACGACAGAGAAAGACCCCCTCTGTCCAAAAATGGAGTTAAGGGTTTATTGTACACATTTTCAAGAATTTACTTTTTATATCAAAATATATTTTTATAACCTAGTCTTTTTATGAATAAAAATTGATATTTATAAGGAGTCGTTCATAAACCACGTAGCCAGTTTAGGGAGAGGGGGATTTCTACATTAGGTTATGTGGGGTTTTTTTTTGTGGAAAAAGTGGGGGTAATGCAAGAAATAAAAAAATTAATGATTGTCCTTTGAGGTCATCCGTAAAGAACGTTCCACTGTTAGGGAAAGGGGGTAGAAAATTGCAACCATTTGTAAAAAGGGTCACAGAGGGGGGGGGGGGGGGATAATTTTAATTTAGAACGTTCGTATTTTTATCTTCTTATTCTAATATTCTTCCTCATCTTTGAGACTTTAGCTTGAAAAGTCAGCAATAGAAACATTTCTGAAAATTAAACAAAAATGAAATTAAAATATCATATTCAAATGATATTTTAAAAAATCATTTGAATATTATTATGAAATTTATTTTTATAATCGTGTAAATTACTACTAATGATAAATATATAAGATAAATAAAAACAATTTGATTTAATGAATGTATAAGGAAAAAATTTTAATTTTTGAGAGGGGGTACAAAAATATTTTTTGTTCCATTTCGGGGGGGGGGGGGGGTGTAATTTGCAACCAAGTGCAACATAAGGGGGGGGGGGTTAAAAACTACGAAAATTGATGGAACGTTCTTTATGGATGACCCCTTTGACAGATTTCTGTTTATTGACACCTCAGACTTACTACTAAAGTTGCCAAAAGAAATATCCGGACATTTACAGGTCATTACAAAATTTTCCCGGTCAAAAAGAAAAAAAAACAATTAGAAAAAAATAAATTTGCAATTTTTTTATTTTTCAAATTATTTTGTAGACAATAATACATATATATATGAAAATGTTTTTTCATTAAAAAAGTTTTTTGATTAATTTTTTCATAATATTACCGGTTATGAGGAAAATTCCCTGCCATTTCCCGGTTCAGCGACCACCTTATTGACCTGTTGTTTATGCAAAAGAAATGCAGTTTACAAAAAGTTAAGAAAACTACGTTTTATCGAGGTAGAAATGGGGGGGGGGTTATAGAGAAATTCTACATTGATCTACATGGGGGAGGGGGGGGGGTCAAAAAGTGACAAAAATCGGGCTACGTGGTTCATGACAAAAAAATTTTTATTTGTATTTTTGATTGTTTATTTCTGCGAAATTTCTGTTAGAACTTAACCCTAAGTTTTACTGTCCGACACGATATCTGAAGTTTTGATTATCTTAAATCAAAAAATCAAGTATTTTCATAAAATTTAGATCTGTAGTTATCGTCTCAACTACAAACTTTCAACTCCAATATAAAAAAGAAAAAAAATTGCGAATATTAATTAGTAATTAATAATTAATATTAATGGCGTTAGTTGGGTGTTTTAAGGGTTGCTAATTTTAAGAATATGCCAACAGATTGTACAAAATTAAAGATGGCGGATTTTTTTCACATGAGAATAAAAGTAAAGCACCCTTAAAAGTGACCCCTTTCTAAAATAATCGAAATTAATTTTAAAAAAATTTATCCATTTCAACAAGAAATTTTTTTAACGTTCTATTTTGAAGAAAGGTCCTTGGTAGGATGACCCCTAATTTTTCCAGATTATAACAAGAGTAAACTACCCTTAAAAGTTTCCCTTTACTAAAATAATCGAAAATAAATTTGAAAAAATAAATCAATTTCAAAGAAAAAAATTTGTCAAGTTCTAAATCAATGGAAGTTATGTGGGAGGATACCCTGCAATTATCCAAGATGGAAACAAGGGTAAAATACCCTTATAAGTTACCCCTTACTAAAATAATCGAAAATAACTTTGAAAAAATTATCAATTTCCACAATAAATTTTATTATCGTTCTATACCGAAGAAAGGTCTTAGGAAGGATGCCCCATATTTTTTCCAGATGATAATAAGGGCAAGCTACTCTTAAAAATCAACCCTTTCGAAAATAATCGAAAATAATTTTGAAAAAATTATCAATTTTCACAAAAAATTTTATTAACATCCTAGAACAAAGTTGTCATCTATAGGAAAATTAGGCGTTATCCCCTAAAGAATCATTTTTCATTTTAGAACGTATACAAAATTTTTTTGTGGAAATTGGTAATTTGTTTCAAAATTATTGTTGACATGCCCGTAGCAAGAAATTTTTTCGGGGGAGGCCTAAAATCACATACCCGTAGAGCCCGTAGCAAAAAAATTTTTTTTTAACGTTTAAAAAGATTTCGGAGGGGGGGGGAGAACCGGGCCCCCTGGCTACGTGCCTCATTGTTGATTATTTTATTAAGGAGTGACTTTTAAGGGTTGTTTACCTTTATTATCATCTAGAAAAAACCGCCATCTTGAGTTTTGTTAAATCTGTTGGTATATTCTTATTTATCGACCCCCAAAACTGCCATGTAGGATCCGAGATTTTTAATTTTAAAAATCTGATAGATTTGATGATAGATTTCTATCTCTGAGATTAAAGAAACTATTTTGATGTATTATATCCACTGCCCCTATTCTTTTTGCATGAAGCATTTAAAGTTCCTTTAAGAGATTAAGAGGAAGTTCAGATAGATGACTATTTATTTGAAAATCACGTATAAATTCAACAATTATTTGTTTATTTAATAATTAATAATTATTTTATTTAAAATTTTGGAAGGGATTTACTTTTAACATATCGTCGGAGCTACTGCAATACCACGTAACTACAAATTAACAAATCCCTTAAGGGCTACATTGCAATGCAAATTGCACTAAAAGTAGCCTTTAAAGGATTTACAGATACGGTATTGTAGTAGCTATGGTGATATATGTAACGAACAGATAACAGTAATCAACAGTCTCAATTATTTAGAACGAAAATACCAAAGGACTTTTTTAGGCATCCATCCTACCGGGGTGGGATAGATACTTCAAGATATTTTTCAATAAAAATATTAATAATTTATACAACAAAGAGAATTTTTTAACTGTCTAACAACATTAAAGATAAAGAAGTTTTTATCTGTTTCCAGGGCACGTATTCTCTTTAGAGCAACTGCTATAGTATAGCGCTATACGTTATTTAGCTCACGAATCTTCGATATTTTAAATAAAAGTTATTCCAAATAAAATAGACACTATGAATATGTCTTGACTTTCAAAGAATATATAATTGTAATGTGGAGAAAAATAAAAATCAACTTAACCTTAATACTTCATAGCGTTTTCAATATCTATATAGTAGCGTTAAGGTAACCTACATTTTCTTAAAAATATAAAATATAATAATATTATCTACTTTAATTGCAGTAACTTTCATCTAAAATTTCTAAGATTTATGTGCTGAACAGTAAAAAGCGCTTTCGTATAGAGCTGGCTCTAAAGCGAATTCGGAATTCTTCTCCGAATATGGTAACTGTTATCCTACCAAATTTCTTCGTGTATCTCTTGAAAAAAGTTGGCTATTCTCTCATTTATCAAATTCCGTTTATAAAATTCCTTGTGATGAATCGCAGCATCGACCTCACGACCGAAATTCATCGAAGCGAAAATCTCGGTTCGAAGTTGTATTTATAGTGAAAGGGTAGGAAAGGTAGAAGACGCCGAGTCCTTGGAACGGGTCCAATTCTTGGCCAGGCGAACGAACCTCCGACATTACAACAAATTGGTCTAATCGCAGATCGATCAGCCGGTTCCTTAGGGGAGCATTGATCTCGATTCAGCGGGCGCCTTTCTCTAAATTTTCCTCATTCCAAAATCGAAATTCATTTCGATTTGATTAATATCAATTTTCCTCGAGTGCTTCACACTTAATACGGACACGGCGGAATTCAATATGTAAATCAATGATCATTAAAACTACCCTGATGCAATTAATAGAAATACCATTGATTCCAGAACTCGTTTCTAATCTCAAGTTACTAAGGTCTCTGGGATTTTTTGTGGTTAATTATTTTCGAAGCGTTCCGGGTCGAAGAGTTCAACGGCGATGAATAGGAACGAGCTCATCGCTATAGATTTCCAGGCGTTATCAAGAGGCAATATCTAATCGGTAGTCGTTAAACCATAACCGATAAGGAATATCGATTCGATGGCTGATTTATTGTAGCAGTCTATCCATTGCTCTCATTCCTTTCCTCGCTCGCTTTTTCCTCTCACACTGGATAGGATCGAACTGAATAATATGTCGTTGATCGTGCCAAGCAGACTTTCCATTTAATTTCCATTCCGCAAATTTCTTTCAACGTTCTGCACATTTTAATGCCAATTAAAAGACAATAAGTTGAATTATAGAAAGTGTTCGTTTTCAAAAAACGAAAAATTATCGTTTTTCACTCAGTTGAAAAGATCCTTCTATCGGTAATAGTATTTATATTATTGATGTAATTAATTCAATAATTAATAGGGTAATCGGTACAATGATTGGCCCCTTAAGAAAATTTTTATGTTTGACATATTGTCAAATTTACACCAGTTGTCAAAAAAATATTTGAAAAACACTAATCGACAGTAAATTTATTCTATTTTAAATGTAAATAATTAGAAAAGAATAGAAAAAATTTAAATAATCGATATTTAAAGAAAATAATATTAATGTCAAAAAATACATTTATTGGCCTTAAAATCATAGTGATTGACCAAGGCCAATAATTGTATTATTGGCCTCTAAAAGTTATTAAATACAAAGATTGGCCGCCTAGCCTTTTCTATTAGTTTTTGGCATGTTGTGAGAAAACGGATTGTCTCGAGTGATTTATCCAAAAATTGTTACACAAACACTTGTAAATATATGTAAAATAATATTTATATCTATAAAATCAACTAAAAAAACTCCACACTGGAAAAAAGACCGTTTAATATAGACACAAGCATGCACTTTATGGGCACAGGTTTGTTTACATTTTGGGCTAGAGAAAATAACCAACGTCGCAATATAATACTGAAAATTGTTCAGTAGCATCTTAACCTCTTGCAAAATTGTCACAGATAATCATTTAAAGTAATGCTAATTCAATAAATTAACCAAATAAAATCACTGTGTGCCAGCCGTGTCAGCTGTCAGCGGACGGGCGTACTAACCTATCTGACAGATAGGTTTTTACCGGCATAATAAAACTTCGAATTTTCAGTTATTGGCCCCTAGATTGTACAATGATTGGCCGTGGCCAACAATTGTTTTTATACTTTATAGTCTTTCTATAATCAACGTAAGTTTATGTTTGAACAAATTTTCTCTCAAAAACATATTTTTACGATCAAAAATGACAATTTTCTACGAAGGTACACTACATACGACCATAGTGTTTTCTGCTTTCTGTCTCTCTTTTCAGTACACGTAAATAAATAATTAAATTAAAATTAATAATGAAGGACCAGATAATCCCGATTGTAATGATCGTTGCTTAATTGTACCGGTTACCCTACCATTACAAAAATTCTTTATTTAGAAAAATAAAGTTTGTCAATCAACAACGAGTTTCTTGACTGAAAATAAAATTATTTTTATTTTCCAGACTTTATTTTTCCTGACAAAAAATATAATACTCAACTTTTCGTAGACTTCTCTGACCGTTGAACACAACAATAATTAACATCTTTGCTGTTCTAACAAACATTTTAGCAATGATAACAAATCAACAAAATTACCAGGAAAAAAAGAACACCATTTAATTTTTTTAATATACTGTATATTACTGCAAAACTGTCTTTAAAATATTAAAATTTGTCCAAAAATATTATAAAAAAATAACTTTTTTGGCTCATAAACGCCATTTTGTTAAAACCAAAAAATGTTATATGGATTTATTTGTCCTTGGTTCCATACATTATTTCCACTTCAATTTAATTCCAGTTACACTTCAATTTTTTTTCCACCTCAAGTCTACTTAACTTCACTTCATTTCACTTCACTTCAGTAAAATTTCATTTTAATTCCACTTCAACTCCTTTTCACGCCCACTTCACTTCTTCAAAACATTATTAAAAAATTTCAAAAGAATATAAAACAAGATTCATGGAAAATTCAAGAAAAATACAAAAATAAATGCAGATTTCAAAAAAATTGTGCTAATTTAAACTATTCTAGCCAAATTAAAAAGTTTTAAAACATTTTTTTGTTGAAGTCCATATTTTAAGCAATTAGTCAAAATTAGGAACTTGACCACTTTATTTGTTGAGTGGACAATTTTCAAAATTTGGAAAAACCTAAACTTATGCTAATTTTTTTGCCTGCTGAATATAATTAAGAAACTTAGTAAAATTTGCGTCCAAACCAATATTTGATACAAATGTCAAAATAAGACACTTCGGAAATTTGTTGGTCAATTTTTAAAATTTAAAATTCTCATAAAAACAAAAGTTGTGCTAGATGCATTAAAAAGCGTTTTGTAATATCTTTTAAACAAAAGTCGATATTTGATGCAACAACAAATGTTGTGCTAATTTATTGTTAGCTAAGCAAAATTGACAAATCTTAGTTTACTTTTTACAAAAATAATTATTTTCTTACAAATAGTAAGAATTAGGGACTGCAATTTTTTTTTTGGGTAGGCTCAAAATTCAAATTTACGAAAAAACATAAGTTGTGTGCTGCTTTGTGTTAGCTTGGCTCAATTAAAATATTTTGTAACACTTTTCCCTAAAATCAATTTTTGCAAAAGTCACGGACTTCCAATAATTCTTTTGGGGTGGTCAATTTTTAAAATAAAAAATTTCGAAAAACTTAAGTTGTACTGATTTGCGATAGATTAAAAAGTTTGTAATAATTTTCGCTACAGGCATTATTGTTTACAATAATTAAAATTTTCACGTTTCTTTAATTTTGAGAATACTGCCCCCCCCCCCCCCAAATGTTCAAATATTTTAACTTTGCCTTATTAAGTATTAGTGATGCCGTCGATCGAGATTTTCCGAGACCGATACGATATCGATACGATACTCCACTGAAGTATCGGTTTTGTCTCGATCGGTTTTCGTATCGTATCGGTTTAGTCTCGGAAAAGTAGTCTCATATCGGTATCGTATCGGAATTTCGATACTACCAGTGCCAGATGTGAAACTTCTTCAAACAGCATGAAGAAGGGAACGTACAACTGAGCAAATAACTGTCTCCGGACACGAAAAGTAGATTTGGGACTGCAGAAAACTGACCGTTGCCAACGTGGGTTTTATTACATCCTTTGTATTTTTGAAGGGTGGTCCAAAACAAAAATTTTTTTTTATGCTCTCACCCCCTAGGATTGTTCTATATTGAAAAAAAATACTCCTATTTTTTTATTTTTTAATTTTTTAATATTTAGATGGAGCTCAAAGCGCTCAAAGTTTCCCATGCAAAATGCATGGTAAAAAAAGACTTTTTCGTAGAAATGGTATAGAACCCTTGAAAATCAATATTTTTCAATCGCCCAACTCTGCTTCTCTTTAAGAGACTTCAAACAACAATGACAAATTGTTTATTTAACAATTTTTTAATATTAACTATTTTTTGTAGGGCCCCAAAAAAACCCCATAAATTACAAAATTATGAAAAAATCGTTAAACAATATTTTTTACGATTTTTATGTGAGTTTTCTCCTATATTTTGAATAAATAACATACATATTGATTTTTAATCATTAATTATTTCATGTAATTGCTAATTCGTATAAACAAATTATTATTATTTATTTACAACTTTTTATCAAATTGAGCTAGAGAGTTGCAACTTTTTCTTAATTTTGCAACTTATCGAGGCCATTGGAGCCAAGCACAAACAAAAAAGTTAAAATAATAATTTTAACAATTGTTTAAACAAATTATATTGTTCATTTTCAAGATTTGCACAAATTGAGCTACAGAGTTGCAATTTTTTCTTAATTTTGCAATTTTTCGAGTTCAGTAAAGCCATGTACTAACAACAAACAAAAATAATTTTTACAATTGTTTAAACAAATTATATTGTTTATTATCAACTTTTTATTAAATAGAGCTACAGAGATGCAACTTTTTTTCAATTTTGCAACTTTTATAGTCTTATAAAAGCAAGTATTAGCAACAAAATGAGAAAATAAATGTTAACAATTGTTTCAACAATTTAATAATGTTTATTTCTATCTTTTCATTGAATATAGCTAGAAAGACCAAAAAGTGTTGATCAATTTATAAACGAGGATTTAATGACCTTTTTTTAATGTTTTAAAATGTAAACTTCTTTTCTAGAGGAACATCTCTCACTATGATATCAGAATATCGATTATTACGCTTGTATAACAATTGTAAATTGTCTAAATTTAATTAATGACAATGCAGAGCAAAATGTTAAATTATTATCTGATTTCAACAAACTAATATAACAGGAGATAAGGATCAAAAGCAAAATAACGAAATTATATTTTAATTATAATTATAAATTATAATAATTAATTATAATTATGTCTTACAGTCATTCCTACCTCTCAACAAAAGAAAACTTGCTAATCTTAGAGAAAGTTGCAACTCTCTAGCCCTATTTCTTAAAAAGTTGATTATAAAATATAAAATTTGTTGAAACAATTGTTAACATTTATTTTCTCATTTTGTTGCTAACACTTGCTTTTATAAGCCTATAAAAGTTGCAAAATTGAAAAAAGTTGCATCTCTGTAGCTCTATTTAATAAAAAGTTGATAATAAAGAATATAATTTGTTTAAACCATTGTAAAAATTATTTTTAGTTCGTTGTGAGTACATGGCTTCACTGAACTCGAAAAGTTGCAAAATTAAGAAAAAGTTGCATCTCTGTAACTCTTTTTAATAAAAAGTTGATAATAAACAATATAATTTGTTTAAACAATTGTAAACATTATTTTTAGTTTGTTGTTAGTACATGGCTTCACTGAATAACTGAATATGATTAAAGTGTTTGATTGCTACAATTATAATTATACTCTTCCTTTTCCTGATTAATTATGTAATTAAAATTTTTTTATTATTCAAAATAATTTCTAAGTTTTTGGATTCCAATTTTCGGAATCAATATTTAAAAAATTTTTAATTTATTATTAAGCGAAGTGAAATTCAAATGAGGAGAGTCTTTAGGGTTCCTTTATTATGATCCAAAATTAAGTGATAGAAAAATTTTTAATAACAAATTATTTACTTTTGAGTCTCTAACTTGATATAATTTAATTACAAAATGTATTCCTTGGACCAAATTCTATAAACCCCCTCATTACAAAATTTTATGTATAATAATAAAACATTTCAAAATGTTGTTATTAATGAAAATTTTATATTTAACATTATAATTATAATTTACAAGAGAAGTAACATTTCAAAATCTTTAACGTGAGCCTTTCACAAACTCTTCGTTAGGATCTCCTTAGAAATTCCATTTCCCTGGTAGACGTTACACATCTGGCACTGGTAGCATCGAAATTCCGATACGATACCGATATGAGACTACTTTTCCGATACTAAACCGATCCGAGACAAAACCGATACTTTGTCTCAGAAACCGAGACCGATACGATATTTTTCCGTGACTTTCCGATACGATACCGAGAAAATATCGTATCGGACGGCATCACCATTAAGAATTGACTTTAAAGAAAAATGTTATAAAACTAGGTTAACAAACAACTTTTGTTATCTCTTTTTTAATAATTTGCATTTGTTTTTTTTGTTTGTTTGTTTTTAAATTGTTTTTTAAAATTTTGTTGCACAATACTCAAAATATATTTTTTTTAATATTTCATTTCTAACATTTTTGACAAATTTTGCTTTCTTATACAGAAAGCTTTGTAATCGTTGAGATTTTCGCTTTTTCCAAAAATAGTTTAAATCAACACATTTTCATCTAAAAAGAGTAACTTTTCATTTTTAAGCAAACGTTTAGATATATATACCTATATGTGTCTAAGTATGTGTGTGTGTGTGTGTGTATGTATGTATGTATGTATGTGTGCATAGCTTTTTTTGTAGCCAGAATATCTCGAGAACACTTTAACGGATTTCCATAAAATTTGGATGGCTTATTAGACTCATAAATATCTAAATTTGGAGTCAAATTTTTTTAAGCACCCTTTTTCATCGAAAAAAAATCGTTTTTTGCAAAATTTCCTTTCCATACTAAAAATACAACCTAATAAATATAAAAATCATATTTCTTATCTCATAACGAATCGATTGACCTATATAAAGTTAATAATTGATCACAAAATCGTAAAATAATTCATGTTTTCTCATTTTTTTTGCATATAAAATTAGATTTTTTTAACAGCTTCTTCAATTATCTTATGTTATTACTTTATTGCTTCCTCTATGACAACATCGTCACATCAGAAGAGAAATGGATCTCTATCAAATCCGTTAAAAGTTAAATGACAAAAAAGGCCGAATGCCATAGGTCTTGTAATCTATCAACTCTGTTAGTAAATTATTAATTCGATTTAATGAGCCTGTTCTTCCATTAGAAAATTTCAATTCTATTTTACTTGAACTATCATATTTTGTTTCTAGATTCATGAATGGGTTTAAATCTACAAAGTGGAACTCTGCTTAAGAGGATTTCCACGTTTGGATGAAGGGATAAAAAAAGCACCGGCGTATTCTCGAGCGAAATATAGATAGGTAAGGAGCGAAATGTTGGAGAATACAAGAGACTTTATCCTTATTCCGAGCAACTTTTCATCCAGGCCAGTTAACCCCCTACTACCCTCGGAAGCAGTTGCTTTGTTTTATACATGTACAACCTTCACCAAAATATATATATATATATATATTATATATACATACTGAGATATAGATACTTTGTCGCGGATGAGAGAGGGTGTAAGTGATATTAAAGTTAGCGAGCAGTGTCTCTCACCTACTTTTCTTTAAGAGGGAATTAGGTTTAAATATTCAATAGAAACTAGTTTCATTGTGATCACAATATGCTTCTATCTACTTTAATTAGTGGCGAAGGTTATGACAAAAATAAAAGTAGAGAATAATCCTACAAAAAAGTGTCCTTTAAATGGACGTCATTGTTGAGAACCACTAGCCGAAAATATTGCTGCGGATAAAGTTTTCGGATTATATCGAGAGAAGTCTCAAGTTGGGGCTGGCGTGAGTAACTTTTTCTCGGATAAATTTGCTCCTAACTATGGCAATAATTATTATTCCAGCATTCTTAGTGTGCGTAAGGCAACCTATAATCCTGCTTCGTAACTGAGACTGCTTCATTTAGTTTTAAAAATATCACTTCGAAGGAGAGGTAAAATTGCTCCATTAATCGAATAAAGTGTCAAACCGTAACGACTTTTGTTATAATAAAGATTATAATAATGATGTTGTAAATTATCTAATAGTTGTTTAATTTTATAAATATCATTTTTCTGTATGTGTCTTCGAACCTTTGAATGAAAAATTCACAAAGTTACAAGCAGTCAAAGTTAGAAGTGAAAAACCCTAGTTTTGAGAAAAAGAAATTTGAAATCACCATTAGCGCCCGTGCATTTTAAAAATTAAAAATAAGATTATTTGTGTTTTTAATTACGAGAAAGTTAAGATAAACGCATGATTCGACGTGCGACATTACGCAGTTTGTTTTTAAGCAATAAAAAAAATTCAAAAATCTGAATTTCCTTTAGAAAAAGAAAAATAAGAGTTGTTTCCTTCCATTATATGTTATTTTCCAAAGAAGAAAGTAAATGATCTTTTGGAAGGTAGGCGAATAAAAATTAAAACTTTTATTCCTTATTAGTCAAAAAAGCGACGTTTAGTCGATCTCATTATCAGGCACTGAATTTATTGAATAAACACACAAAAAATTACACACAAGTTCAAAAATTAATTAAATTAACCAAAATGCGAATATCTCGGAAAATAAAATCAAAAATAGGAATAAAATAGTTTTTTTTTTAAATATTTTAATCTCAGTTGTTAGTTTCTTTATCCTTGATTACCATTAATGATAAAACCTTACCATTCCGTTGTCCATCGTTGGGCCATACGGCGACTGATAGTCCGGTTTTTCTAAAACATAAAAATATTTTATTATATTACGCATAATTTAAATTGTTTCTAGACCATGCATTTTAAAATGATATCATTAACCACAAGGCATGATCCTTAAAAGAACTAATTTAAAATCAAAGACGTAATTGGAAAGTCACTTCTATACATTAAAATGTAAGCATATGGTTGATATGCCTTTACTGTATAAGAATAGTGATAAAAAAAATTTTCTGATGGTCGCTGTCAAATTAATCAGTTCCTTTAACTTGGGTTTCAATTAAATTTAAATAACAAAGAAATCTATGATATCAGAAACTTTGAAATTTTGAAGTTAGTTATATAGATTAAAATTGTCAAAATAATAGACATAAAATATAAAAGTCCAATTTTCAGCTCTAAGTATATATCCATAAAATTGTATATTTTTTGACTTTGTCTTTTGAGTTTGACTTTTGACACTTTTAATGTATAGAAAATTCAAAATTCAAAATGGTCGACAAATTGTAATCAAGGATTGTAACAATCACAGAATTATTGGATTTTCATACAAGTTTCTGTTTAAAAATTTGTAAGGTCGCTGATTTCAAATCTAAGGTTAGAATTTCAAAATTCAAAATCGATGATCTAATAAGGCAAAAATTAAAAATCAAACGGGCAAGTGCGAGTCGGACTTGCACACGGAGGGTTTGGTACACAAACTTAAAAATGGATTGAAAAAAGTTTTTAAATATAAATTATATTTAATTTTCTTATTAATTGTATTATTATAAAATAATATTCTTTTTTTTAAGTATAAACGCTTGCTAAATAATAATTTAAATTTCTTGTTAATACTAAGATATTAAAAAAAAAAAAAATTCAGGGTCACAAAATTTATATTTTCAATAAAATATATAAAAATTAATTCTAATAATGATTTTTAAATATTTAAAAAAAATTTTTAATAAAAATATACATTTTAAACAAAAAAAAGCTTTAGATGTAAAATTTTATAGGTGTTGGAAGAGGAGAATTTTTTATCGAGAATTTTCAATTTTTCGAAAAAAAAATCTAATCATAAATTTTAATCATAATTTTTTTAATTTTATTAAAATTTATAAGTATAAAATTATGCATTTTTATAAAATTAAAGTCTTCCAAGCAAATAAATTGAGCTTTTTTATATAGTTTTTTACTTTACTAATGATAAAAACATTTCTTTTTTTTGTTGATTTTTATTTTTAAACTTTTAAAGTAATTTAAACATAAAAATAAACATTTTGTACAAAAAAAAAAATCTGAAACTGTGAAATATTGTAGCTGTTTAGGAAGAAAAAATTTTAATTCGGTAAAATTTCAGTTTTTTGAAAAAATGCTATGATAATAGATTTAAACCAGCATAGGGGTATTTTGTCATTTTTCATTAAGGAGGTTTATCCAAAAAACTAATTTCTACAGATTCTTATCAAATTTTAATGACGTATTAAATGCATTACTATACTTGTACTGTT
Source organism: Ganaspis brasiliensis (assembly GCA_037103525.1). Taxonomy (NCBI): domain Eukaryota; kingdom Metazoa; phylum Arthropoda; class Insecta; order Hymenoptera; family Figitidae; genus Ganaspis; species Ganaspis brasiliensis. The sequence goes on from JAZKLR010000163.1 coordinate 269,247, forward strand.
ACAATTTTATTGAACTTTACCGTTCTGTTTTTAAGATATAAACTTATAAAGTTGGGACTTTTACATGCAAACAGTACCAAAACACGCAAAATGACTAAATTTTAATTAATTAAATAAACACGATTCTACAAATTTTTTATAAAAACTAATATATTTTAAACTGTAATACAATAGAGCTTTTACAACAATATTTAATTAATTTACCGTACTGTTGTTTAGAAAATGTTATTCAAGGTTAGTAATTCTTCGCTTTTTTAAAATAATCAGGAAAAAGAGATTCTAATAGCTTGAAATTTTCAACGGAAACATTTTTTTTCCAATAAAATTCGCTTGTGTAATGATTTTAACTACAAAATACTATTTAGAAACCAAATTATAAAAATAAATAAAATTAAAAAAATATTGACTACCATGGTCCAATAGAATGAGAACCGCTTGAGGGTATAAACGTCCTTAATAACTTTTGAAAACTAAGTCTAGCAACGTTCGCTATATTTTTTCTGCAATCTGCACGTAAAATTACCCAGGTATACTGAATATCAAACCTCTAGGTGAAATAGTTTGGAAGATAAGAGGAGGGGGGGGGGGGGGGGTCACGTTTTTTAAAAAAAAGTTTTCCTTGACAACGCTATGACCAACACCTTCAATCACATTCTCTATATTTTTCCTATAATCTACACGTAAAAATACATATGTGTACGAAATTTTAACGCTCTATCTTAAATAGTTGGTCCGATAGGAGGGGGGGGGGGGGGGGGGTAATGGTTTTGGCCGACGGACAAACGAGTGAAAATATAAGGGTTCGGTTTTGACACTTCGTGTCCGGAACCCTAAAAGTATTGTTTATTTTACGAAATGACAATTTACTGTTCATAATTCACGAAAATTATAAAAAAATGAAATAAATTAATAAGGAACCAAAATCCGCCAATTTTTTCAAAATTTGTACGGCATATTCAATTTTGGAATTCTTGAATTCGCAATCAACGTACTCGAAAATCCCTAAATACGAACTTTTATGGAAATTCAATAATTTTGTGAACACGATAACTCGAAAACGACTTAACGGATTTAAATAAAATTTTGTATGGTTATTTTTACTATTAAAATGTGAAATCAGATACAAGAGTTTTATAAAATATATAAACAATTTTTTGTATTTGCTTTTTAATATTGCTAAAATTCATATTATACTAAAATAAAATTTTTTTATTCAACTTAATATATAAAAATTTTATATTTCCTGTATTAGATAAATATACTTGAACTTTCCAGATCAAGTCGCCTACGGTTTTATACCGGTGCATAACCTTTAAATTGAGGGTAATTGAAATACTCCTGTGCGATTTTTAGATTACAAAACTTTCTTATCCAAGGTTTTTTTTTTTAGTCACAAACTACAAATCTGAAGTCAGTTTTCAAAAAACCAAAATGGCGCATCATCAAAGTTTTTAGAATCTTGCTCCTATTTACAGAAACCCTAATAGTGCCGGCGGAAGCAACATTTTTAAGGTATGGAATTTTGTCTATTGTTGTGGGGTGGGGGGGGGGGAGAAGGGGGTAGAGAAATATACTCAAATATAAATACATAAAATCGTGGAGCACAAAACATAAAAAATTTCTAGTAACATACAATATTACAATGTCAGCCCAGTAAAAAAAAATTATGGAATGATTTTATCACTTCTTTCTTATTCTTATTTCTTACACAGGTTAATAAAATATTCATATTTTTGAAATATCGAACATAAATTATTCAGGTATGGTATAGTTTTTGAGGTACGGAATTCCATACCTGGTTTGGTTTCAGGTATGGAGTTCTCCATGGCATCCATACTGCTTCCGCCGCCTCTGAACCCTATTCTTGTTTTGTCATGTTAATGATTTTTCCGACTAATTAAAAAATCTTCTGATTTTAGGCTGAGCAATTTGTACTCGCTTTACAGATTTTTTTCTGACCAGTGGTCACCATGAAAAAAGAGAGGACATAATTGGAAGCATAAAACACTCGTTTTTGTAGATGGTGAGATCGCTCATTATTCAATTCGGACGGGAGGAAAAAAACAAGAAAAACTGACAACAGACCGATGATAAGATCTGGAGGTACGTTGTTCTTTTGAGCTGCATTCCTGTAATCAAGCACGCAGTTATCTTGGAGTGTAGTAAGTGTGAATAGTAGCGCGTGGTGTCACGCGCACGCACCTCTCCTCACGACTCGTTTACCAAGACGCACGTAGGTTGAGTGAAATTAGAATTCCACATGCAAACGGAAACGCGACAGTGACAGAACAGAACGCGAGTATCTCGATGTTGGGATCGTGAATATCTCCCAAGATTAAGTAAATGGACGTTTCGAATCATTCCACTGGAAATATGCGCTTGCCGATAGCGACGCTATTACGGTTAAAAAATTTTAGTCCTTTTGCGGTGACTTGTAAAGGCTAACTTCTTCAGATTCATTTTCTTGGCTTGCAATACAAGGCAAGATAAGTCTAGAGCGATATTTCAATGACAAAATTGATGCTCTGCGTTTCTCAACAGATTACTTTGGAATTGCAAAGAAATTTGTTGATACAGAGTGCAGTTGATAATATACACGTCAAATTGGAGCTTAATTAAAATGTGCAAAATAATGTAAAACCAGACTCGCCATACAAATGTGCTTTTAAAATCAAGATTTGAATTTCTATTCAAATCCGTGTTAAAAATTGATGCGAGATTTTGGGAATACGATCACGTTGTTATTAGCAAAGAAAGGGGAGAAATGTATGTAAAATGAATGTGGACATAAAATGGCAATATGTCTTTATAAATCAGAAGCAAGGTCTTTTGAAGATATTTCACGCTGGGTGTGTGTATTTTGTTTCACTCCCATAATGCCTTTGGAATACGCAATCGAACCTGTAAGGAGAGGATACACAAAGCACAACGCAAGACCAAGACTTCATTCCATATTAATATCGACCACGTTTGGAAACATGTGTGCGAGCACATCCCGAGTATTTATGGAGGTTATGTGATCAGGGGAAAGACTCGGTTTCTTTAGAGCTGCGTGTAGCTGAGCTCATCTTTTAAGTAAACATATATAGGCTATAGTATAATGTGCATTGTTTTGATAAGTTTTAGACGATGAGAGGAAAAGAAGATTCGTCAGTGAGAAGAAGGGCTGGCAAGATAAGAGGAAGAGACGACCCAACCGAGAGGGATGGGTGTTTCCGAGAAACGTGTGGGAGGAAAACGAACGGTCGACTCCTTGTATGGACGATTGTCCAGTGTGAGGCGAACGACAGTGGCAGTACAGGATCGTCGAGATAACTATGAATCCTAACAGTTTCGGCTTGTTCGTGACATGTTCGCTGAAGCGTGTACTGACTCTGCAATATCATGCATCAAAGGACAAGCTAAACCATGGGCTACCGTGTCATCCTCAGAACTGGCAAATCTGCTCGACCGTTATGACGTAGTGCTGCCCACGTTCTGTCGCATAAGTTTCGCGTCTCTCGATTACTACGATTGTCCGAACCACCCAGTATTATCACCGCTGACCGATGACAGAACGTCTATTACAAACTTCTCGCCTGCTCTGCCTCTTCATATCTCACTCACTCTTTACCAGTTACATCCCAAACTTTGTTACGCAATTATGAATCTATTGTCTTTCAGTCACACACACGCTTCCATAAACATCACTGAATAATCAAAGTATAAACGGCGGATAATTCAGACCAACCAAAAGATATTTGTATCAATGTCTACTCTACACTGTGGCCCTAAGTACAATGAAACTTTAAATTGACAAATCATAAAAATGAGATAGAAAAAGGCAGGTGCATATACATGTAAATGTTCTTTTCTATTTATCATTGCTTGCGATCTAAAATTTTCATTGTGCTTAGGCTGAACAAAAGACATTTTTATAGATTACCTAGTTGATTACTGAGATAATTTTGGCTCATCCAATCATATATTTTATTAAAGGGTATATTAATGATAAAAAGTTTGACTGTTTCGGATATACGGATTCTACTTTGGTCATGCACATTTCAAAACCAACCAAATGGAAGGCTAACCTAAACTCTGTTACAGAGACTTCTCAGACAGAATTCTCAACCATTAGTTAATATAGCTTATTTGGAGAATATTTAATCCAATAAGTATAAAAACAACACGTAATATCCAGAAAAAACAGTCAATTTATTTCAAGACATAAGGTCACGTCAAAAATAAATAAAAACTGTCGACGTTTCGCACTACACATAATTTAGACCCCTTCAGAACAACAACAACTAAAAATACAACAAAAAAACATATTAATGGGGCTAAATTTCCCAAGTGTACCAATCGAAAAAATAAAAAGTGCTAACAAATATTATTAAAATATTGGATCATGGATTTACAACGGTCTCAAATGGAAAACTTTGATGAATGTATTTCTTTGTAAAGTATCTTATCCATTTTTAAATAAATTTTTACAGTTCTGATGAGGACAGCATTGTCTGTTGAAACGTCATAAAAAGTGTTTTTTTACCTTTACTTTTAAATTTTTGACTGACTCGGAGAAATCGATAAATTCAGTATTACACATGAATTAATAACATCGAGTGAAGAGGGCATTTTTTGAAAAATCATCATATCTATTATGCAACAGGGCTTGTTGATTAATATTAACCCGTGCCAGCAATCGATTGAAATTTCCCATTAAAAATGCATGAAAAATGAACTTTTTTTAAAAAAATTTCATAACTTTTCAAATTTTTTTGCAAAAAATTTTCCTGGTCATACATTGCAATATTTGCGGCGTTTTATCACATAAATATTCAAGGAAACTTAATAGATCTTTTTATTCGGGGATTTTTGAGGTCGCTAACAAAAATTAGTGATTACGATGTCAAAATTAATTATTCATAATTTTGGAACCAATATGGCGGACTCAAAAATTTGAGTTTCTATATTTTTCAAAAAATCGCCTTGAAACGCCGTTATTGGGGTTTTCGGGGTTACTATTAACAAATTTCATGTCAAAAATTTATTTTTCAAAAAACCCGATCCAACATGTCGGATTCAAAAAATAGGATTCCTAAAAATAATTTAGAACCTTATTCGGTGCATTAATGATTTAAGTGATTTTTTACGACTTTATTGCAGATTTACGAAAAAGTGCGTTTTTCCCAAGCATAATACATGGGAAAATTTATTGGCTTTGCGCCACCTCTAAATATTGTCCGATTTCAAAGTAAAAAATAGAAAAACTTTCAATTTGGAACAAATTTGGGGGGTAGGAGCATAACATTTCGGATTTTTGTTTTTAATGGACCACCCTAATACATGTAGAACTTGTTTCCCAAAGTTTGTTTTATATTTTTTGAAAAAGAAGTAGTTTTTCATAGTTAAAACAATAACAATTTTAACATTCCAAAGTACTATATAAAACAAAAATTTAAATGATATTTTTTATTTGATATTAAATGGGTTGGGGGCGGGGGGTCAAGAAAATGTCACGTTAGTTTTAAGTAGGGTTTGATAAATACGTAAGAAGTATTGTACTGTATTGTGTGTGCCATGTTTTTTGTGAGCACGATAAATCGAAAACGGTTTAATGGACTCTTTTTTACCCTACTCTCTAAATTTAAATCAGTGAAAAGTCACTGGTGAATCAGCGCGAAATGAGCCACTGATTTGAATCAGTAAAAATTTCAATGGAATTTCACTGATTCTCAGTCAAAATGTAACTGATTGAATCAGTGGTGTTACTGAATCAATCAGTAAGACATTTGACTGAGAATCAGTTAAATTTGATTGATTCTTAGTCAAAATCTCACTGATTGAAATCAGTGGCTCATTTCGCGCTGATTCACCAGTGACTTTTCACTGATTTAAATTTAGAGAGTATATAAAGAATATATGTATTAGACATAAAATTTAAAGCATACCTATAATACAGCATAAATACAGCGAACTTAATCTTTAACGTCAGATAAAAAAATTTATTTTCAATGCGTAATTCAGTGATGATGATAAATTATTCACTTTAGCATACAATAAACATTTTCGTGAGGTCGATTGATATTATATTCTTCAATATGATCTATAAGATAGGATATCTACTTCTTTTTCAAAAGGAGATAATGACATTTCTGTACGATCCAAATAAAGTAGCATCAAAATTACTTTTCGGTTCTAACAATAAGACAATTTTCAAAGTCCATCAATCACAACAAATTGCTAAATATGTCTTTATTAAATAAAAAAAAAATTTGTATGTTTTCATTATGCTACCTTCTTAAAAGAAAATAGTATAAGTGCTGATGCTAAATTGAAAGCATCTATTTAAAAGAAAATCTTGATCTAAAAATAGGAGTCATTAAAAAAGTGGCAGTATCTAGAATCAGAACGTTAAAAATATTACGACTATTCTTTAGTTGGAAATATAACGTCATTGAATAAAAGAAGTTGGGAGTAAAGTTCTTCGCGAGTGGAACGTTATTATGACTAACAGTCGGCATTATCTCTCCTCGTTAAAATGCTAGAAAACATATGTTGCCGGAGCATTAAATTTATCATTGCTACCAGCGACCCTGGACCGATCAAACCTTAATTCAGCTAGATTCGAGAGCCATTCGAGTTAAGCTATCTCGTCGACCTAACCAGCATCATATCGGTGTTTTCGTATCGGCAGCAAGTATGCTAATCGTATGGGTGTGTCTCGTGCTTCGTTGTGCGGAAAACGAGAGTCGATAGGAAATTTGTTGCACATTACACTCCCATCCCGGCGGGACAGCGATACCATCTATATCGAGCTTTTGGTCCAAACATTAATTCGGCATTACACCTCGCGGAATGCGTTACACACGTTGTGGTGTTGCGCGATTCTAGGTTATGTTCGACTCTGTGGAACATGATTCGAAACCAACTGAACACGTTTGCCCTTCAATTATTTTCTATTGTCCTGCTAATCGAACACGATAGTACCATTAAACGTACTTAGTCTAACCTAAAAATTTATATCAGCTTTTGCAGCCCAGGTAATTATCATTCTTGTATTTTTACAATAAACAACGTCACCGGACTCAGCGGCGCCAACAGTGAAAAATTAAAAATAATTTATGCCACAGTTTTTTTTGCTATTTTTAGCCGTCAATAAAAAAGATAGAGCTGAAAAATTTTAAATACTGCAATTTTTTTGAGTTTTGAAAATGTTTTATTTTTGATATTTTTAGACGGAAAAAGCTGGCTAAAGAACTTGACCTGTATTTTTGCACCAAGAAAAAATGTACCAAAGATGAAGTTGATCCGAGAATTTTTACTCAAGTTAACCCTCAAAAATAATTCGGAAATTTTTGCTATTCAGTTTTCGACCCTATACCATATTTTTAACCCCTAAAATGAATTTGGATTTTTTGATTACCACACGGAAAAAATGAATGTCTGCAGTGGGTAACTAATATTTGCTGTTGAATTTAACAAAATTAGTAACCACAGCAAATTATTTGCTATGACAATGAACAAAGTTTGCTGTGATAAACAATATTCGACAAATTTTTTAAAATTTACTCTCACAGCAAACTTTTTTACTCTCACAGCAAATTTATTCGCTGTCCCTATATTTGCAAACTTATTCTGACGTGGCAGCGAATAATTTACTACCACAGTAAACTTCTTCTATGCGTTCAGATTTCGGCTGTACACCATATTTTCATCCCCTAAACTCACTTTAGATTTTTTGCTTATCAGATTCAGACTGTACACCATATTTCTAACCTCTAAAATCACTTTGTTTAAATGTTCTATAAATTTGTTTAATATTTTAAGATCTTTCATTCTTTTTTCGTTCTTACTGCGTTACGCTTCTTGACTTATTTTTAATATTAATATAAGTAATTTTTTTTTCTTTCTTTAAAAATTTCTTTTTTATTTCAATAAATTTTCTTATTTCATTGGTAGTTTTATTTCTGTCTTTATTACACCCGTTTCGTGACATCGTATTTGTAATCAGCGACCCCAAAAATCCCCGATTAACAAGTTTCAACCGAATTTGAGCAATTTTGAAAATAATGTCCGCCATATTGAACCCGCTATTTTGAAAATCTGACTTCAGATTTATAATTAGTGACCCTGAAACCCCTCAAGTAACAAATTTCAAGCGAATTTGTGAAATTTTTTAAAAAATGGCGGCCATATTGGATCCGTCATTTTGAATTTTGAAAATTTTGAAAATATGAGTTCAAATTCGTAATTAGCTACCCAAAAAACCACCGAGTAATAAGTTTTAACAAAATCCAACCGCTGGTTTTCCTGGAGGGACAAAAGGGATACATATTTTCTTATTTTTCAATTTATTAATAAGTTTTTGACATTCTCATCTTAAATGAGAAGGTCTTAAATTTGTGCGATTTTGAACTTTGGCTAATTTCCACATTTCTCGACGTTATAAGACCTCCTGATTCCGAAAAAATTTATTTTACGAAAGTATCTGTTTGTCTGTCTGTAGACAAAATTTTGTCGTCGGTTATCTTCACTAAAAATTCTCGAATCAAATTCATCTTTGTTACACGTTTTCTAAGTCTAAAAATACAGGTCAAGTTCGTTAGCCAGCTATTTCCATCCAAAAATATCAAAAATAAAACACTTTCAAAAATCAAAAATAAAACATTATCAAAAATCAAAAATATTCTACACTGAAAAAAATACTGTGATGAGATTAGACATTTGAGTATGGTTGACAGGTTATGTAGAAGTTTGACATAATGCATGGGTGCGCCACTGTCCATTTTACCTAACCTTACAATATGACTCGCGGTTTCACACAGCCGTATGGCTAAAACACCAATACGTATGGCAATTCCCAAAACAGCAATAAAATATTGCCAATCTGCCCATAATTATCGCAGTTCCACGGAAATATTTGTTTCAGTGTAGTTTTTAAAATTTTCCAAAAATTTGTATTCTCTAATTTTTTTCTTTAATTACAAGTGAAATCAAACAAATTTCTCCTACAAAAGTTTTCGATAAATCGCGAACCTAAAAATATATAAATTTGTAAAGTTTTACAGTTGTGTTAGAACCTTGCTTGGGGGTAAACAAGGGGGGGTGTAAAAATCGTCCAGCAAATTGTTAACGCATTCTCATCTTACTCGACTCGGGGTCGGTTTTCGGGGTTGAAAATATGATGTAGAGACGAAATCTGGTGAGAAAAAAATTCAAAGTCATTTTAGGGGACGAAAATACAATGTAGAGTCAAAATCTAAAGATCATAAAAATAACTCTAAAAACCAACACCCAAGTTTTAGGTCAAAAATTTGTTTCAATTTGCGACTAAATTGAACTTAAATAGCGCTTTTATTTCTCTTTTGTGTTGAAGGAACATTTTTATTTACATTTAATGCGCAAAATATTCGGGATGATATGTTGTTTGATGCAGACGTAATGTGGCTGCGGGAAAAAACAGTAGAGACATGAATGCAGCCGTGAAACAGAAAAACATATAGGCGTGAGTCTGTCCACATATTTCCCAGGGTTGCAAAATGTGCGCGAAAAGGTTATCTCACAAGTCATATATTTGTCACTGGATTTAAAAAAAGCGATGTCAGATCAAATTTTGACAAACTTTTGGACGCAATTTAAAAAACCACACGATTTTTTTTTATTTTAAAGTATTCTCACCACTGAAACAATGATCAAGGAGTTTAACACCTACTACGCTGCCAGCATGGTACAAGGCTCAGTTTGCAAAATTAAAAATTTAGGCAACACAATATAGAATTACTGATGCTCGATCTGGCGTGCATTTAGAGATTGGATGTCAGCACGACTGGTCTTTGAACCCACTCGAAATTCCTCTTAAATTCCAAAAGTGACAAAGTGAAAAGTCTAGAAACATTGTCTCGAGATTAAGACGGCAAAAGTAAAAACTTTGGATGAAGCGTCAATCGTGTTAAATTACAGGTATATTTAATCCATCAGATAAGGTTGATTAATTAGCTGTGATTCACTGGAAACGGTATCGTTCGCAAGATTGTTTAGTGATGTCGTCTACACACACATTATCAAGTCGCCTATCTGAAGAAACAGGTGAAAATAACCAGTTCACCTTCGTTTGGAAATCATTTATCGCCAATATCTCCTCATGGATCAATTTTATCGACTCCGTTATTTCGGACCAGCACCTGTCGCGTATTTGCAAACTGACCACGTATAAATCTCCGAATATAAATTGAACGATAAAAAGCGCCTTGGAAACATTTCATAATTAAGATGCACGACAGTAATTAACTTCAGATGATAATTTCCGTTAATGGGCAAAACTTTAAATTACGGATGTGAAAGGGTTTCCATATACCAATTATCAAAATCGAAGAGTCCAAGAAACCGTTAGCGGAGACAGCATTTCTGAAATGTGTAATTTAAATTCACAATTTTAACAAGTTCTTGAATTAATAAACAGATTGAAGTGAAAAAACCTAGAAGAAAACATCCACAGAAACGTAATGACGTGAATAAGAAAAAGCAATGATGTGGATAAGGTAGGGTCAGACAAATCCAAAGACGGGATTTCTATAGGGAATTCGAATGGCTCTGTCAGTGCATAGTGCCACGCGACTCAAAGGGTGTTCACTTCTCTGCAGGTAAGGAAAAAAAGCGAGTGGAAAAGGAGAGGGCATCTGATCAAGAGAGAAGGAAATATCGTACCCTTCGAGTATTTCAACCCCAATGAGAGAATAGGAGAGGAAGGGGGTCTCACGGGGAGAGGAAGAATGGAGCTAACCCTGGAGCAAAAAGTGGAGAAAGGCTCAGGTAGCCCTTGGTGCTCGAATAACCTAAGGCCTCGGCTTGCCATCGCTCCATATACCGGGTGTCATATTCATTTTTAAAACAGTCGCAAATATTTGAAACATGACATTTTTCGTCAAGAAGAAACATTGTGAATACCTTGGTTAAAAAAAGGGATGACCGTCTTCCATTCTTTTAAATACTTCTATTCTGTTGGATCAATTGATGTGACTGACTATAGAAATCGCAATTCTATAAATCGGTGTGATGACGAGATTATAAGATAGAGGACTCGATGTTTGGAAGAATCTGATGAAAAAGGTTATTCAGGCATTGCGTTACTTTTAACAAAAGATAGCGGTTTCCTCGTCTTAAAAATGGAAAACTAAAAGTGGAATATTCTGGAGACCATTGGAGCTCTTTGGTTACGGAGGTCCTTAGTCCATCGATAGATCAAATATCCTGATTGAAGCGGACTCTTTCTGTCTGGGATAACACCCGTTACAGGTTAAGGCCCAGAATACTGCGAGGGTACATGAACCATGAAGCCATCAGTCTGAGAATAATCAGAAGAACGTGCACTCTTCTCGATATTCTATATCACTCCGCCCTCGAAACCCTTAAAACCTTAAAAGAATTCGATTTTATAAAGGCGTATTACCATAAGGTAAGACCAGGATACGCCCTCCGCAAGGAAACCTATCGAGGCCTAACTATTTCCAGTTTCTTCATCTTTGTTTCTTAATTTAATAATCTTAAATTTAGAAGGGAAATTGTAATTTGCTCGCCAAGAGAAGTATTATCCTTGGACTCTTCCATCTCCACTCAAGGTAGCTTCCTCGGTAAACTTTAAATATTTTTAATAGGTTGTTTATTTAACAACACGTTCTACTTTTTATGGCACCCCAACCCGTATTTCTTCCAAAAATTATTTTCTACTTTTTATGGCACCCGAACCCCCGGTATTTCTTCCAAAAATTATTTTCTACTTTTTATGTCACTCCTACTCCCCGGTATTTCTTCCAAAAATTATTTTATACATTTTATAGCACTCCCACCACGGTATTTCTTCCAAAAATTATTTCCTACTTTGCTCTAGACAAGCAAGTTACATCTGACCATTTAGAATACTACTAGGTAATTAGAACTACCTACACTGTAAAAACAGGTGTCTTACAAGTGTCTAATTTTAAGACATAAGACGTTTAGAAAGCGTCTTACAGGCATTTTTAAGACACTATCTCAATGGTTTAAAATTAAGACACCTCAAAATGTCTTAAAAGTGAGGACAAAATAAGACACTTGTTTTTAGAGTGTATCCTTACCTAGTAGGTACTACTTAGAATATCTACTGGGTAGTTTTTTTTAAAATAAATCGTATCAAGTTTATAGATCCGACTCTGAATACAGAGGTGGAAATTTCAATAATGTTTGTATTTTTATACCTGACATATAACCAAGTTGCCAAAAACATAAAAGCAACCACAATTTAAAAGCAGCTGTTAGCTAAAATCAAATGAATTTATGAAATCAAAGCAAATAATTTTTAAAATTATTATGCTTTTATCAATTTTAGACTAAAACTGGTGGAATTGATTAAAGCAGGTCTGCAGGTTAAAGCGCGGTTTATCAATCAGATAAATATTTTGCGATACATTCTAATGATAGTCATTATCAAAATTATTAAAAAATTCAACTATTTGTCAGGTATTTCTTCTAGTGGTAGTTTTCGGTATTATCTAATGACAGGATACCATCTAATATAAATTTTTCGTTACTTCTGATTCTTTCCTTTCAACTTCTTTGACTGCGAAGTCACGAGACTTTAAAAATTCAGAGATAAAAAGATAAAAACCAGTTTCAACAAAAGCCTGAAATTCTTAAAAAAATAATAATCATTGGAGGGAGCAGTTTATGACGTATTCACGAAAGTGAAAACTAAACTTGGCGACGACAAAAATATCTTTGGGAAAGGCTCTGATCACTAACTGACTTAAAAAATCATTGTAACAAGTAGCGAAATTGGTGAGGAAATAGTGTGAAGTCCTTATAGAATATTCGTAAAGCAATGAGTTTGTTTATGTTCCTTTTTATCTCCTCGTATATAAAAGAGCGTGCTCGACCTCGGTGCTTGAGATATAAAGTTGAAGCACACTGGAGACTTTTTCAGCTGACAGATATGATATCTGAAACCGTTTCAAGTGTGTGTACGGAGACTAGGCAGGAAGCATCGACTAAAATCCCAAGGGACGTTTGGACTTGATTCCTTGGAGAATTGGAAAAGAAACCTCAAAGCATAGATTGTAGAAAAATATTCCTCTAAACAAAAAAGAGCTCGCATGAAGAACTTGTGAAAAAGCGAAGCGTGCATTATTATCTCTCTGTTCTCGGAACCGTTGAAAATAAAAGGATGACAAATGATTATTATCTTGAAGAAACATCGAGAAGGCCAATATTCCAGCTAATTAGAATAAATTTCTAAACCTAAATTTTAGTCCTTGGTATAAAATGAAGTTTTCACGGTTTCTTAAGAACATGACGAGGATGGAGACCCGGTTCGAATTTCTTCCAGTTTAAAAGGAAGTTTGACCCTCCAGTCCTTAGGTCAGTTCCCACTGAGCAGGAAAAAGTTAATAGGTCCCTTGTCGATACGGATCCCTCAGGACCATATGAGGCCAATAAATTCACAATACATGTTTTCAATTTCAAACAAATTAACACTGAAAGTTATTTCCCGTAATGACGTTTCAATATCAAAATGTCAACGTTTCTTATAGCTTTCTTCATTGTCTTGATTATTTGCGACATTAATAAGTGAATTATTTGGGTCATTCATAAAGAACGTTCCATCAATTTTCGGCGTTTCTGACCTCCACCCCCCTCCATATTGCACATGGTTGCAAATGAAAACTCCCCCTCCAAATGACACATTAAAAAATTATTTATACCCTCCAAAAAAATAATTTTTTTTTATACATCAGCATTTCGTTCTTATTAGTCATTTGAAAAAATGGTAGGGTAAGTTGAGGAGAGATGGATCACCTTGTTTGTTCTTTTGTATACAGCTGAGAATTCGCAGAAAAATCAATTTTGAACAAGTGTAAGTTTTAGTTCCACTTCTTGTGAAAAAATATACGTATGAAAATTAAGTTCTGTCAACATTTACCCCCACCCCCCCCCCCGAAAAAAGGAGAAATGGATCAAGAAGCAAAAATAAGTGTTATTAATATTCACTTAGGGGCCATCCATAAATTACGTAACACGTTTTTTGATAATTTTGAACCCCGCCCCCCTCTAAGTAACAAGTCGTAACAAACTCATTTACACGCCCCCCCCCCCCACCCCTATGACTATTACGTAAAATTGAAAAATATTTTATCACCTTCTGTTTTACAAAAAGTTTGCTTGTTTCTCACTAAATATTAAATAAATTGGAGGGATGTAATTATAATACGAAAATTTCTTCGTATTTTTGTATTGAATTAACTCAAAAATTAAAAAATTTAAATATATTAAATTTTTTTCTAAAAAAATATAATTTAAAAAGTATTTTTAATAATGGGTAAAAATATTATGTAATAAGGTCTATTAGCCGCCTCCTCCTCCATGTAACAAGTAGTAACATTTTCTCAACCCCCCCCCCCTCCTTACCCCATAAAACTATTACGTAATTTATGGATAAGAAAAAACACCATAAAAACATAGATTTTGCAATTATTTTGTTAAATTATTAAAATTTCAAAAAATGCTGTAGACAAAAGTTGTAGATCTCGTTAAAACATACATTTCATGTTGTATACATTTTTTATCAAAAATAAAGAGTTTACTAGAAAATTGCAAAAAAATAGAAATCATCATAATTATATTTTTTACGAATTTTTATTAATTAAATAATTAATCAATAATTCGAAAACAAAAGAAAGGACATTTTCTCTATTGCGTGTATTAGTAATGCACATATTAAGCTTTATTAAAAAAAAAAAAAATGTGAAAGAGGAAGAAAAAACCTTTTAAAACCATATAGCTCAAAATTCTTTTCACCCTGTTGCATAATAGTTATGATTTTTCAAAAAATTCCTTCTTCACACTTGACCAGAATCATAAACCCCTTTCCCCTTCTACAATTTTTATTAGAATTTCATAATAATTGGTGGTTTAAGTAGTTTCCTACAATACTACATTTTATGCAAATATTAGCCCTTGTCATTTTTTCGATTGGTACACTTGGGAAATTTTGCCCCAAATATATTCACCTTGAAATAACAGGTACACTTGGACATACGTATTATTTTAGTAACAAATCATAACGACTAATCAAGAAACCTATTATTTTTGACAGAGAACAAAAATTTTGGAGTGTTTTTTGAGCGAATACAAAAATGATTGCCCTATTGATTTATAAATAAACTTGTTAATGACAAAACTTTTTGAACTTTTGGTCTATGCATCATGACAAACTCAAAATGGCGTTTAGTGATCCATCTCTCCTCGACTTACCCTAATTTTAAAACAGATGATGAATGTGATTACTGGTTATGGATATATTTAACTACACGTACTTTCAAAAGATTTGATGAAGGACAGATTTCCGTATATATAATTTTTAAAATGATCAACATTTTATCAAAAAACGTATCGCTGTGAAAATGGTTATATTTTTCAAAAGGAGATAAGTCTTTATTCTCCAATATAGGACCTGATGGGAAGTTATTTTCAAATAGGGACACACGGGTCAATTTCTGTACGGGATGAACGTTTTAAAAGAAGTTTTCAACAGTGGTATGTGAAACTCAGTTACCAGACCATTACTTATTATAATCTATGAGATGCCACGCTTTAGTTGGGGCAAAAAAAGGAGGAGCTTTATTCTTTTAAGGGAATAATGTGATTGGTCCTTCTTATGTGTCTTCTAATTCTATTCTCTTATTTGGCAATATCCACCAATAAGAACAAAAGTTGATTTCAAAAATTCCTTATTGTTGACAAAACGTGGCTAAGTGTTTAATTCTATGGCTTTTTTACATTAAAAAAAAAAAGAATTTTAATAGAATACCTTTTTCTTAAATTAAATTTAATTAAACAAACTCACTTCAACCATCATGTTTACAGTTTTAGGATTTTAGTGCCCTACATAACCTATTTCTTTGTTTTGACGATCCTGTCTGGCTATTACTTATTATAATCTATGAGATGCGACGCTTTAGTTGGGGCAAAAACAGGTGGAGCTTTATTCTTTTAAGGGAATAATGTGATTGGTCCTTCTTATGTGTTTTCTAATTCTATTCTCTTATTTGGCAATATCCACCAATAAGAACGAAAGTTGATTTTAAAAATTTCTTATTGTTTACAAAACGTGGCTAAAAGTTTAATTCTATGGCTATTTTACTTAAAAAAAAAAGAATTTTAATAGCATACCTTTTTCTTAAATTAAATTTAATCAAACAAACTCACTTTAACTATCTAATTCTATTCTCTTATTTGTCAATATCCACTAATAAGAACGAAAGTTGATTTCAAAAATTTCTTATTGTTTACAAAACGTGGCTAAGTGTTTAATTCCATGGCTTTTTTACATTAAAAAAAATGAATTTTAATAGAATACCTATCAGAAAGAAAAATTAATCAATTTATTTAAAAATTGCTTCTAAGGGTCTTCATGATTGCAGATTATGAATCTGAAATCATGAAAACAAAATTAAAAATGACAGATCCTAGATCGCAGCCATAAAAAATAAAATACTGATCAATTATATTGCAATAAAATAAGCTTATTTTTTAGAAGGTGCATCATACAATTATGCTCATTTAAAGAAAGATGTTGTAAAGATTCTAAGTAAATAAAATTTTAACGTTACATTATCTAATTCTTTTTATAATTGACAAATAAGAAATTTTCATATTTATCCTTTAACATTTTTTTTAATAAATTTTTATAATGATTTATAAAAAAAAAGTTCACGCGCGCCTGGGCGCGCGCTAATTTTGCTAGTTGTTTAATAAAACGAATACAAATGTAACGCGCTCCGAAGAAAGGTACCTAAGAAGCAAAAAATCGAATTTTGGATTATGATGGATTTCCCTTCATTAAAGGTTCCTTTTTCATTATCAAAAGTCACAAAATGTTTTTATTGAATATTTTTCAAGTTGTGACAATTCTCTAAAATAACCAATTTGCTTCTTAGGTACCTTTCTTCAGAGTGCGTCACAAATAAATGTTCTGTTTTACTACATAAAATTAGTATTCCATTGTGCAAAAAAGGTGAACCCTGCTTGAAACTGAATACAGCCTTAAATGAGCCACGAAAGTAAAACCACATCTCTGTCAAGTGTCTTTTCCTTTTACCGTGTTGCGGAACTTCAAGTCCATAAAAAATGCGCACCTAAAAAAGTGGCACGTGCCTGACACGTACAACCGCGTCTAAGTGACAACGCTCTCGCAGGTAAAGGAGATGGACATTGAAGATGATAGTAAGGTTCAAAAAGAAGAAACGATCATTTTCGTGACTTTCGATTGGAACCATCGATTACGAGCGGTCGGCCTTTGCTACTTTCGTGTACCCTCGGGCCGTCCAAAAGCGGCACGAGAGTGCAAGAGAGAAGATGGACGGGAAACGGAGACAGATGAGCGGAAAAAAAAGGAGATAGCGGAGTGGAGAGGGAAGCAAGGTAGACGAGAAAAGGGAGAAAAAAGGAGATGGTCCGTTGCACCGTACGGTAGTAAAACGGAACGCGAAGGTGTATTTTGTGGAGAAGCCTGTCTGCCACGCGACCGAGGGATACTTGGTGGGGAGTTTGACGGGCAAGGAGGTCGAGGGTTTTGGTGCTCTGATGAGGAGAGGGGGAGTGTAAAGGGGGACAGGGGACTGGCGCGACCGAGAAGGGCAGAAGATGCTTGTGTATACGTGGGGCCGTCAAGGGTGGCGAAAGAGGAACATGAAGAGGGAGGAGGTGCGGGAGCGGGGCCACAGCAGCTGTCGCTCCTGGTGCCCCCCTTTGCGTTACAGTATAGAAGGGGCCCGACCGAGGACATTGGCGTAGCAATCGGGACTTAAGTCAGTGACTCTCCATTTAACTTCTTCTAAGTATTCTAATTTTTGTAAACACGTATCAATTCTTCACTAGAATATTTTCAAGCTTGTATCAACGTTTTACATAAGCTTTTTTTAAAGTTGAAATTAACTGTTCACTTAAATTATTGTTTTAGATTCAAGTTACACAGTTGACAATTTTGTGTTAAATTTAACATATTTTACATGTCCCAAACGATCCACTCAAGACTTTGTATCAATTCAACACAAGATTCTAGGATTTTAAAAGCAGACCTATTTTCAATTACATATAACTCTGAACTTGTTGAATTTAAGAAATTTTATCCAAAACATAGAATGTTAGGTTTTTCTTCAACTTTTAAATATTGTTAACAAAAAATAATTAAAAATAAATAAAAATATTGCACGGTATTCTCTAATTCAATATAATTTTTGGTGACAGGTATCTAAATCGCTAGATTGATGCACTTGTCTCATCGAAAATGAATAAAATTTTAAGACATTTTGGTTATTTGAATTCGATTTGGCATAAGGAAAAAGAAGCGATGCAGTTATATTAAGTCAAAACAATTGTTAGTAGTTTCAACGGGCACAGTACAACACGTGGATAACAGGCAGAGTTTGATAATTAATTTAAACCCATAATACTCACCCTGACATTCCGAATCTTTTTGTAAAATGATCTTGACATTTTGAGGTATGCATAAAAAAAAAATTTTTTAGTCGGGTCCAAAAATTAAAAACTAGGTGAGAATTATGTCCATTTCATGGACATTTCGCTTCCAAGTAAGCAAAATAATTTGCTTCCTCATAGAGGAAGCAAGAAATTAATAATATGTAAGTTAATTGAGGAAGTTACTTAAAAATGAAGAATTTTAAATGCAAAAAATATGAATTATTTTACGAATTCTTGATCAATTATAAAAGTTATATAGGTCAATCGATTCGTTTTGAGATAAGGAATATGATTTTCGTATTCATTAAGTTGTATTTTTAGCATAAAAAAATTTTTTGGCAAAAAACGATTTTTTTCGATGAAAAAAGGTGCTCAAAAAAATTTGGCTGGGTATTTTCAAAAATCCTTGTGTCCAAATTTAGATATTTATCAGCTTAATAAGTCATCCAAATTTTATTGGAATCCGTTTAAGCGTTCTCAAGATATCTTGTACACAAAAAAACGCTATACACACACACACACATACATACATACACACACACATACATCTGGACATTTGCTTAGAAATGAAAATTTTTGCTTTTTAGATGAAAATGAGTCGATTTAGACTATTTTTGGAAAATCGAAAATTTTAACGATCACAAAGCTTCCTCTATGAGGAAGCAAAATGAATTTGATTCTAAAAAATTAGTTTTTTTTTTAAATTAAGAAACATGATCTTTTCTTTTTTTTGTTAACAAAATTTAAAAGCTGAAAAAATACCAAACATATTATGTCTCGGCAAAAAAATTTCTAAATTTAATAGGTTCAGAGTTATATGTGATTGAAAACAGGTCTACTTTTAAAAACCTAGAATTTTTAAAATTTATAACTTGATAATTTGGCCACTTATATTATATAAAAATACGTATCTAATATTTTTTTATAAGGAGCAAATAAAAAATAGATTCAATCGATTTTAAAATGTAGACTGTAAATTTGATATGGAATCGACCATATATTAAACAAGTGACTTAAGATCCAAATTTCTAATAGAAACGATTTCTAAACTGACACTTCGTTGGCTAATTTCGACGAATTCGACCAAGAAGTCAGGATCTAACCTCATAGCCAAGAAGATTAGTCATAGCGTTTTCATTGGTAATTTTAAATTCAATGATGAAAAAAAAATCATAAATTACAACAAAAATTTATTCAATAAAAAGCAATTAAATTAGTCATTTAAATATCTTTTTAAAGTCAAAGCTGTACCTTTTTGACCAAAAACCCTCTATGACATTTAATTGAATTAGACAAAAAATTAGAGAAATATTAACAAAATGCTCGTGCAAAATACTTTACAAAATGAAATTAAGATATTGAGTTTAAAAATATAAAATAAGTGTACAATTTAAGGTTAAATTATTTTCGAATTTATCCGTATAACTATAAAAGATTGATATTATTTGCAGAAATTATATAATTTTTTTAAGCGTTTACTTTACTATCTAAAATTGTTACATTATCAAAATAATTAAAACTATACGTCAATTCTCAGTTGCATGATTTTTAAGACCTGTATTAATGTTTTTAATCATAATATCCGATTTATGTTCTTTCATTCTCATAAATAATTATCTCTCTCTGTTTGTAAAGTTTTCAATTGTTCTTTTTAATAATATTGTGTAAAAAAAACACAAAGTACGTGACAATGTCAAAACCATAATGTACAATATTGTACATGTTGAAAAATAAATTTTTCGACGGAAAAAGAATAGCAACATAAATAAATGCTTAAAAATATTAATTTATTTACGTAAAATATTAACAACAGTCCACATGTCAAGAAGTTTACTTGGCCAGCCAAATAAACTGCTTCCATGTCGAGGTTCACGCGATGTTGCCACGTCTCTGGATGCACTACATTACATTTATCAAAACATTTATACGTATCTTTAAAAACATTACTATATTTACAGTTATTTGGGCCTACGAATTATAAAATAATGATATAATTTACTTCTGGAAAATAAACAGGATAAAAGTTATTGTAATTGTTACTACTAGGTATGAAAAATGTTAAGGGGAAAAAATGAGAGTTAAAGGTAGAAGAAAAGAGTTAAGGCTATCTGTTTGAAGAAGAACTGAAAGTATGAATTTTTCAAATTTTCTTATTGCCGAGCTTGTTGATATTTAAAATGTCCATTTGTTTCCTTGAATATTTTTCTATAAGGACACCCCCCCCCCCCCCTAGAAGCCTTAAATTTATATAAGAGTGAGAGAGATAGCACTATAGTTGCCTAGTGATATCTCTTTCTCTCTCATATATAACCTCCCCCAAAAACCTTGTCTGGGCACGTACCTGCTATTGTGGAACGTATATATACCCAAATTTGTTTAAATTTTGGAAAGTTTTCGAAAAATAGCAAATGTTTTTAAAAACTAATTTTGAGCAAAAATTCAAACAATTGGGTTAGAGAGACCTTCCTAATCTCGTTCCAATGATATTTGAAGTAATTCTACCAAGTTTTGTGACAGAATACTCAATATCTTAAGAGAAAAGTTGCGGACAAATTTTGCCTATACCAGTGACTTCATACTCCATCACATGCCCTTAAGAGCATGTGATTGTAAATGATGTCACAGTGGTCACAAGACCCATATGAAAAATTTTCTATCGGCTTTTCTCTTAAAGTACTGAGTACTTTTAAGTAAAACTTTGTAGAATTACCTAAAATATTATCTGGAAGGTCTGTCTGCCCTTAATTTATTTTTATTTTGCCCCAAAACCAATTTTTGAATGTTTTTGATTTTGCGTAATTTTGCAAAATCAGTTTTTTTTATACAAACTAAAAATAAACTAGGGAGAGAGAGCCCTTCGAGATGATATTTTAAGTAATTCCGAAAAGTTCCATTTAAAAATGTTCAGTAGTTTGTGAGAAAAATCGCTGAGAAATTTTGCCTTTGGGTCATGTGATCACTGACGTCATTTACCATAACATGTTTTTAAGAGATACATTATTCAAAAGCTGAGTAACAGAATAAACTTTCTTTAAAATTTTGTTGATATCAATATATTTAAAATACAAATGTTTTTCCCTCATAACAGAGGTAGGGATCAGAAATATTACAAATAATTCACCACACAATAAAATATTTTGAAAAAGCAAAAAATAGATAAAATTAACATATTTTGTTAAAGGCGCCACTAAACAAGTTTTACGCAAAATAAATAAAACTATCTTAGGGGCCTTCCATAAATTACGTAACAAATTTTTTGATAACTTTGAACCCCACCCCCTTTATTTCAACAAGTCGTAACAAACTTATTCACCCCCCCCCCCCCTTATAATGTTACATAACTTTGAAAGCCACTCCAATCAGAGTGAAAGACCCACTCTAAAAGAGTGAACTTTCACTCTAATTTGAGTGGAAATTCACTCCAAAATTAGAGTGAGAGTTCACTTTTTCCTTGGAGTGAAAAATTCACTCTGTAAGAGTGAGATCTCACTCTTTTAGAGTGGGTTTCTCGCTTTTGATTGGATTGGCTCAATTTCCACTCTTAGTGGAGGGAGAACTCACTCCAAGAAATTTAGAGAGATATTTGTCCATTTTTCAAGATCAAATCGTTTATGGTTTTTACCACTGAACTTAACCTATAAATCAAAGGTAATTGAAAAGTTGTCTTTCAAATTTTTAGAGTTTTATGAAATTTTATATCCAAGGATTTTTCGGATCGCTGATTACGAATCTGAAGTTAGTTTTTAAAAATCTAAGATGGCTGATCCAATATGGCGGATAAATTATAAAAAAAAATTATTCAATTTTTATAAAACTTGATATTTAAGAGTTTTTGGGGACTCTGATTAAGAATCTGAAGGCATTTAAAAAATTAAGACAGTAAAAAAATAACTGACTTTGTAAAACGGACAAATACAAGTGTACTTTTTTTGGCTCTCCTTTCCGAAAATACTTGATTTTTTCATGGGTGCAAAATTGTGTCGAACGGTGTATTTTATCACCTTCTGATTTACAGAAAGTTTGCTTGTTTTTCATCAAATATCAAATAAATTCAAGGGATATAATTATAATACGAAAAGTTCTTTGTATTTTTGTACTATAATTGACTCAAAAGATCATGAATTTAAACAAACTTTTAAAACTAATACAATTTAAAAAGTATTTTAAACAATGGGTAGAAATATTACCTAACAAGGTCGATTTTCCCCACACCCACCCTCATGTAACAAGTAGTAACATTTTCTCAAATCTTCTCTCCCCCTAAACCTGTTACGTAATTTATGGACGGCCCCTTAGTTAAAATTACACATCAATCTCATCTGACTATTGTTTAAATGTTAAGTTTACAAAAATTAAAATTTTTACTATAACGTAATTTCGAATAATAAACTACTGTTTTTAATGACAGTTGAGAGATTTTCAGTTGCTCTTTCTTATCTAGTCATTTTCAAGTGCTTTTTGTATTACAATATATAAGCATGCTCTTTGGACACATTCGTCTTGGCAAATTTTTTAATTAGTACCCTTTGTAAATACATTAATCTCGGACTAATTTTAGTTAAATTGTCAAAAAGCAATGTTATCCTATATAAGAAATCAGTTAATTATAGATATAGGTATACTGCTATGCTTTTCAGGCAGTAGGAGAGAATAAGTTATAGAATTTACCTGGGATAGATAAAGACAAGAATAGAGTGAGAAGCGCAAGGAGAGTTCACAGTTGTGGTTCTTGAAGCAAGAAAGAATAAGGTTAGGGACCGTACACAAATTACGTAAGCCATTTTTTTAGGATTTTTTACCATCTCTTATCCCATTGTAAGACACCGTAAGATTTTTCTTGACCCCCCTCCCCCTTGAAATCTTACTAAGATCTATTTTTTCTTAATTTTGGTCAAAAAAATGTTTTAAAAGCATTTTCTTAATCTAATTAAAGTCAAATTTTTATAAGGATAAATTATTACAGTATTTGTAAAAGTAGATAATATAGATTATTAATTTATATACAATCTTAAAGGCATACACTGAAAAAGTTTAGTAAATAATTTTTACTATCAGGTTTGTAATCTGAAATAATCGTGTAAAACAAACATTTTTCCCAGCGAAGATAGTTAATTTTCAAAGCATGAAAGGAGAATTTTATAAAAATAATGTAAATATTCCTGTTCTAGATTGAAACTTTACTATCTTCGCTGGGAAAAATTTTCTTTATATACGATTATTCCAGATTAATTGATTTTATAGAAGAAATTAATGGATAAACTATAATAATAATTAATGTCGAATGTCTTTAAGTGTATCAGTTAAACCTCTCTTCAAATTTTGTTAAACAAAAAGTATTTTCTTTTAATCAAAAAAATATTACGTGAGATATCGCAACCCCCCCCCCCCTATGTAAGATGTCGTAACATTTCATCAAACCCTCCCCCACCCTCTAATAGCTTACGTAATTTGTGTACGGTCCCTTACCTGGGATAGATAAAGACAACAATAGCGTGCGAAACGCAAGGAGAGTTCACAATTTTTTCGGTTCTAAAAGCAAGAGAGAATAAGGTTACTTGGGATAGATAAAGACAACAATGGCGTGCGAAATGTGAAAAAAGAAAAAGTATAACAAGTGTCTGGGATAGCTAAAGGCAGAGTAGAGAGAGAGAATGAGAAAAGAGATTTTAAACGGTGTGAAAATTCTGAGGCACCCTTTTGTATGAACTTGTATGAACATTTTGAAATTAATTTTGAATTGTTTAAACAATTTTTTTCATATTTTCTATGTGAAATATTTTAAAAGCTTACAATTTTTTAATTAGCAAAAGGAAAAATAATGTAATTAGGGGAGACTGGGGCAAAGGTGCTAACCGGGGTAAAGATAATAATCACAATATCTTCATTATTTATGAATTTTTAAAACTTTCTTCTATATACGAATCTTTAATTTCATTGACGAGACGATATTATAAAGAAAAAATGTTTATTTTCAATGTAAATTGAAAAATTTGAGTAAAAAACTGTTTTAGTAAAAAAAAATGGTAAATTAAATCTTCATTATATTAAGTTTAAAAGAAATTTAAAATTGATTACGTCATAAAAGTTTGATGTTTCATTAAATTAAACATCCACCTATCATATATTCGTAGATTTGAGCTTAGATTCAAGGTTGAAATATATTAAATTTACAATATTAAAAAGACTTGACGTTTCAACTGTTTTCAGCTGTTTTTTACAAATGCAAGGTTAAATCACACATATCAGTATTTCTTATAAAAATTACCGTAAATATACCCCAAAATATGTTCTGAAGATATTTTTATACTGCTTTAGATAACAAAGAATTGTAATATAAAAAAATATTCTCCGAAATATTTGCACTTTTAAAAAAAATAGCCTTATTACCATTACCCCGGTACCTGGGGTAATGGTGATAATTTGTACTCTTTTACAAATTATATTTTTATTCAATCAAGGCTTTTCTAAAATATTTAATGATTGTGGAGAAATGTTGAGTGATAATTAGAGTTTTATAATAATAAAAGTTTACTTAAGTATCATGTTTAGTTACACTCGCCCCTAATGTAATTTAATTGATTTAATTGAATCGATTATATAAACAATTAAAATGGTTTAAAATCAACTTTCGATGAAATTGAGCTAAAATTATGTAGTTTTTTGTCATTTGTATGGAAGAATCATAAAGAAGTTATTTATTCATAATTCACAGTGTATATTGAAATTTAGGTTTCTTATGTTTTCGAAATTAAACACTTTTTTTAACAGCCATCGATTTTTTAGTAACAATTGACAGAAAATTTGTGCATCCAATATTTATTGTATAGGTTTAAACAATCTAAATTGTTAAAAAAAAATTTTTTATTAAATTTTCTTAGAAGAGTTTTACTTTCGACTTTCTTCATTAAAAAAATATCACGAATTTTTCCGTCTGCAATTTTTAAGATCTTGTGATTGTTTACAATTTATATTTGTGGAAACAATTTAATTTTTCCCTATTAGACGTTTACTAATTTTTTTTCAATAACTCATAAAGGAAGATTTTTAAATCTTTTTTATCTCATACTTACCCAGAAAGTTATTTTTCTTAATAAATAGCATATTAATTTAGAAAAAGATTTATATCTTATAATAATAAGATAGGTACAGTGTGATAGCAGGTAGCATAAGATTTAAATTTAGATGGATTTTTTTTATAAAAGCAGAAAAGGGGTAACTGGAAAATATTTAAAAAAAAGTACATTGTTATGAGAATATTAGCAAAGTAAAAACATTGATAAATTAGAAAATTGGAAAAATTTGTAAGTTGTTAATTTGAGACATTGGAGATTTGGTTATTAGAAAATTGGCAAGTTAGGAAATTAGAAAAGTAGTTATTGTAAAATTGGAGAAATTGAAAATTGACAAACTGGAAGATTGGCAAATTAGAACATTGTTTAAAAAGGTAAATTAACAAATTGGAAATTTGTTTATAGGTAAATTGGCAAAGTAAAAAAATTTGTAAATTGAGAAATTGGAAATTTGGTTATTGGAAGATTGACAAATTAGAAAATTGGAAAAGTAGTTATTGGAAAATTGAAAAATTTTAAATTGGAAAATTAACAAAATAGTAAAATTCGTAAACTGGTAAATAGAAAAATTGAAAATTCTTTTATTAGGAAATTGACAAATTAAAGAAATTGGTAAGTATAAAATTGGGCAATTAGAAAGAAGAGCATAATTTTGCGCGCGTAGCGCGCTTTGGAAGTTCTAGTAACTAAAAAAAAACATGTTATCCCGATTCGTCAGATTTTATTTTGCAGTAGAAGTTTAAAGAGACAGGTAAGATAAAGATTTTGAAAGATTTTGGAATGCAAAGTGTGTAATGTGCCACGTTTATAGTGGCAATAAGCTTATCTCTAACATTCATCCTTATTTAATAAACTACCGGATCAATATTCAAACGATAACGGATTTCTCTTGGGTTTCATTTCCAAGGCTGCGCGCTTCCTTCAATTTTACCATACAAAGGCGAAAAATATTCGAGAAACGAGAATGTTGGAAAGTCGTTTCTTGCTGGCAACGATGTTGTGCTGGATACTGCAGCGATATTTCCTCGCTTTTTCGCGACATCGATACAAGAGTGTCGCAAGTCAGCGTAGAATACTCGGCCGATCGAGACTCGAGGATAGGCATAAATTTGTTATGGTGCAACCATACTAGGATTCTCTCTATCGGCCATCTTTACAGGCGCTCGGAGAGAGAAGTGCCCGAGTCCCGGGATACACTACTTTGCAAATGCGAAGGCGCATAGTTGCATTTGCATTGGATTGAATTTGGAAATAAAGCGGAAACGATAATAACCCTTTCTCGCGACTCTACTCTTTTGCTTGGCTCACTATATTAGAATTTATTTTCAAACACAGTTTACTTGGAAACTGCTGCTTCTATTTGAATTTTCGCAACCTTTACCTTCTACATGTAATATTATTTATGATCTATTTCCCAGTCTCATGAAAAAAAACCATCTTGTGCGTATTATGTAAAAACATAATTGAAGTGAAGGAATTAAAATTGCAACCTCAATTTTAAGTGGATCATTTAGTGGATCGACACAAACAACTTTCCCTTTCTCGAATTGTACAATCATTTATTATTCCTTGGCCCTGGCTCTTTAAAAAGAAAGTAAATATGAAAGAGGGGTAAAAAAGCGTGCCATATGGAGGAAAATGTTAATTTCACGCAAGAACAAAGAACGTCTAGCATTTCAGAAACAGTGGATATGAATGGAAGAAAAAAATGATAAGATTTGAGGAATTTTTTTTTATCAAAAAGTACACAGGTACGCGGGGAGAAGCGCATAAGCTGAAGTGAACGCGTGCCGTGGCACGTGGCCCGCACGTGTCCGGTTTCTCTCCCTACTTCTCCGTCTTCCTGCATTTTCATTCACGTGTTTATACGAAACTAAGGACGATTTCGGCGATGACGGTGACGAAGAAATAAGAACGAAGGTTCCAAGGTGGTCGACAGTCCAAGTACAAGCCTTTTTCTACCCCCCTTTCTTCCGCCCCTTATTCTCCCTGAGTAGGCCGGAATGTTCAACAGGTGACCCTACAACACCATTTCATTCCTCATTTTCTTCTCTCTTCTTCCAAACCATTTTTTTCTTACCGATTCTATCACATTTTGCTTCAAACCATTCAAAACGTTTCATAACGTTACGATCGCTTCGCATCTTCACAACAATCAAAAAGTGTATTTCATGGAAATTTGAATTGTCCTACTCTCTAAATCTGAAATGGTTAAAAACTACCATTTTAACAGTCAAAACTCGTTTACCATTTCAAATAATAATTTTTTACTAAAACTTTGGTAAAAAACTACTAATTTAATTAGTCAAAGTAATTTTTGGTTATGTTAAAACACTGAAGAATTAGTAGATTTCTATTTACTAATTATATTAGTTATTTTTTACTATTTAATTAGTTAAATTCAACTGCTGAATTAGTATTTTTTTACTAATTGATAAAGAGAAAACTAGTACACGATTTTAACCCCTAAGTGGTAGTTTTTAACTAATTTTGATTTAGAGAGTATAAATAATATTTGTTCAGGTACACTACCGTCGGAAATTGTCGGACCGCCCGAAAGCCCGAAACACGACTGAAATAATCGCTTCACGTGCAACACTATAGATTGAATTAAAAAAATGTAAGATAGAGACTTAAAACTTAGAAATTTAGAAAGCTGATGAAATTCTGCGTTAAATAGTTTATTGAGAAATATTTAAGACATTTAAGGAGGTTCTATCGTAAATAGAATTAACATTACAATTTTAATCAAATTTGGTCCACTGGTAGATAATGGTTTTATAATGATGCAGTTAAACTTCTGAGACCTAAAGGTACTTTTGAAAAAATATTTAAATATATGGATATAAATGACAAACAACTCAATTTCCATAAAACTCAATGTAAATTGTTAAAAACAAAAACTCTTATAACTTTTTTCACAAGTACTTTGACGTCTCAAAAATTTAACTGTATCATTATAAAACCATTATCTACCAGTGGACCAAATTTGATTAAAATGGTAATGTTAATTCTTTTTTCGATAGAACCTATTTAACAATAATTATTTTGCTTGATAAGATGAAAACAAAAATTCTCGAATTTTTTAATTATCGGTCAATATGTTCAACTTTTAGCCTGATCTAGAAAAATTAAGCGCAAAATGTTTAGGGTTCATCCATGAAGAATGTTCCACCAATTTTCGAGGTTTTTGACCCCTCCCC
This sequence comes from Ganaspis brasiliensis, assembly GCA_037103525.1. Taxonomy (NCBI): domain Eukaryota; kingdom Metazoa; phylum Arthropoda; class Insecta; order Hymenoptera; family Figitidae; genus Ganaspis; species Ganaspis brasiliensis. Next base: position 298,012 of record JAZKLR010000163.1, read on the forward strand.
CTATGTTGCACTTGGTTGCAAATGAAACCCCTTCCCTAAATGGAACGTTAAAAATTATTTATACATCCCCTCAAAAATAATTTTTTTAAGAACATTAATTAAATCAAATTTTTTTTATTTATCATATATATTGACCATTAGTAGTAATTAATACGATTATAAAAATCTATTTTATAATAATATTTAAATGATTTTTTAAAGTATATATTATAAAATATTAATTTTCAGAAATGTTTCTATTGCTGACTTTTCAAGCTAAAGCCTTATTACAAATGGTTGCATTTTACTCCCCCCCCCCGCCCCCTTAACAGTGGAACGTTCTTTACGGAAGCCCCCCTATTAACTAACATTATTTTCTTTGCTACAGTATCAGTTTTAATTCAAGCTAAGAAAATTTAAAAAATATTAAATAGCTTCCGAGACATGACTAAGAACGTGGAAGCATGTTTTCCTAAAAAATCATTATTTGAAGGTAAAAACATGATTTTGATTGATTTTTTAGGAAAACCTGCTTTTATATTTTTAGTGATATCTCGGAAACTATTTAATATTTTGAAAGTTTTCTTAGCTTGAATGATAACTGATACTGTAGCAATGAAAATAGTGTTAGTTAAACATGTTGTGCATAATTCTTGTAGATCAGGCGAAAAGTTGAACATATTAAACGATAACACAGCCCCACAAAAAAAAAAAAAGTGTCATGTACTTTTGACCGGAATACCCTAGCTCTATGTATTTTGACGCGCTGAACACGAATCCGAAGTCCATTTTGCTCCATCACGTCAGGATTTTTTTCTAACCTCAAAAAACATGTCGAATTTTGAGAGGTAGGCGATTTTTTAAAAAAATTTATGGATTTACTTTAAACTTGGTATCTGGGGGTTTTTTGGTTCGCTGATTACGAATCTGAAGTTAGATTTTCAAAATTCAAAATGGCGGATCTAATATGGCGGACGAATTTTGAAAAAATTTGAAGATTTACTTCAAACTTGGTATCTGGGGGTTTTTTGGGTCGCTGATTGCGAATCTGACGTCATATTTTCGAAATTTTTATGAAATTTGGTATCTTCAGGTTTTTAAGTTGCTGAGTGTGATTTCGAAGCGAGTTTCTCACATTTTCAAATATGACTTCTATTACAATTTTATCATAAAATATTCCTTGGTAACAGATTGGATATGTTTGGTGCAGAAGCCAAATAAGAAAGTACATTGTTCCATTCTGCATCTTATTCCTGATAAATCTTCAAATTTTTTAAAAATTCGTCCGCCATATTGGATCCGCCATTTTGAATTTTGAAAATCTAACTTCAGATTCGTAATCAGCGACCCAAAAAAACCCCAGATACCAAGTTTGAAGTAAATCGTCAAATTTTTTCAAAATTCGTCCGCCATATTGGATCCGCCATTTTGAATTTTGAAAATCTAACTTCAGATTCATAATCAGCGAACCAAAAAACCCCCAGATACCAAGTTTGAAGTAAATCCATAAATTTTTTTAAAAAATCGCCTACCTCTCAAAATCCGACATGTTTTTTGAGGTTAGAAAAAAATCCTGACGTGATGGAGCAAAATGAACTTCGGATTCGTGTTCAGCGCGTCAAAATACATAGGGCTAAGGTATTCCGGTCAAAAGTACATGACACTTTTTTTTTTTGTGGGGCTGTGTAATTGAAAAATTCGAGAATTTTCGCTTCCTCATAGAGGAAACTTTGTGATCGTTAAGAATTTCGATTTTCCAAAAATAGTCTAAAATAGTGTGTTTATGCATGTGTGTATATGTATGTAAATATGTGTGTGTGTATAGCTTTTTCTGTCGCCTATAGATATCTCAAGAACGCTTCAATGCATTTCAATAAAATTTGGGTGGCATACAAAGCTTATAAATATCTAAAATTGAACACAGGGATTTTTGAAAATACTCAATCAAATTATTTTTTAGCACCTTTTTTCATATAAAAAAAAAACGTTTTTTGCCTAAAAGTTGTTTCATGCTAAAAATAAAACTTCATGAATACAAAAATAATATTCCTTGTCTCAAAATGAAATATCGACTGACCTATATATAATTCACGAAAAATTCGCATAATTCATAATTTTTCACTTTTTTCATAAGAAAATCGTATTTTGCCAAAAAAATTTTTCATGCCAAAAATACAACTTAGGGGCCATCCATAAATTACGTAAAACCTTAAGGGGGAAGGGGAGTTCCAGAAAATATTACGACCAATAGAGAAAATGGCGCTAATGTAGGTAAAAAATCTAACATGGGGGAGGGGGGTTCAAATTACCGAAAAAATGTCTTACGTAACTTATGGACGTAACTTAATGAATACAAAAACAATATTCATTGTCTCAAAACGAATCCATTGACCTACAGAAAGTGTATATTTAACTAAAAATTCGCATAATAATTCATGATTTTTAACTCTTTTTTACATTTAAAGGGCGCATACATACAGAACGTTCCACTTTTAGGGGGGGGGGGGGGTACTTCAAATTTAGAACGTTCGTATTTTTATGTTTTTAATCTAAAATCCTTTTTCATCTTTGAGACTTTAGTTTGAAAAGTCGCAGGTATAAAAACATTTCTCAAAATTAATATTATATAATATATATTTTAAAAAATGATTTGAATACTATTAAAAAAATATATTTTTATAATCGTGTTAATTATTACAACCGATAAATATATGTGATAAATAAAATAATTTGATTTAATTAATATATAATAAAAAAACGTATTTTTGAGGGGGGGTCGTCCTTTGAAACCAAGTACAAAAAAGCGTGGGGGGGGGGTCAAAAACCTCGAAAATTGATGAACGTTCTTTATGGATGCTCCCTAAAATTACCTATTTTTCGTTTTTTCACTTCTCCAATTTTTATTTTATAACCATAGGTTATTTGAATAAAAAATATTTTTTCTAGATTAAAAGACGAACAAATTGATCTATATAAATTATACATTTTTCTGGAAATTGATAGAATTATTGTTTATTTTTCATCTTTAACGAAATCCAAAATTTATTTCTTTGCATTATTATAATCTATTGCTTTTTCTATGAAGAAGAAAATTATTTTGTTGGAAGCGAAATGTCCATGAATAAACATAATTTTCACCTAGTTGTTTTGATCTTAATGAAGTAAAATAATCATTTTTAAATGTCAAAAAATTTTCTCAATAAAATATTTAACGCAGAGTTTCAAAAGCTTTCCAAATTTTAAGTCTTTATCATACATTTTGACCAACATGTTGTGATTTTAATTCAGTCGTGTTTTTTAATCCACACAGTTAAAAATTATGTGTAAATTTAACACAAATTAAATGTCCGAAACGGTCCACTCAAAATTTGTGTTCAAATAACACAAACTATGTGTTAATTTAACAATCTTCATGTTAAATTACCACAATCTTTGTGTTAAATTTAACACAAGGAATGTGTGGACAGTTTTTTACACAATATTTTTAACTGTGCACTCCGTGCGGTCAGGTCGACAAATCAAAATAAAGAGCATTCAGAAGAATTCACATATTAATGTTCAATTAACATTTACAAAACATCATTATTGCAAGAGCAAAACTATGATCTCATTGATTACCTTCCCGAAAGATAATTAACAAATTGAAGATCATGGTCACTTAAATATAAACAGATTCATAAAGTAAGCAATCTGGCTATCTCAACCGATAACTTCAATGTTTTGTCTGCTCAAAATTTCATGGGAATTAACATTTATCAATAACGAACACGTATCAAATACGGAAATCATTACCAGATTTACTCTGGTGAAAAGCAATTGAAATGACTATACAGATATTTTCGTCTTAGAGCAGATTACTGTCAAAACTTTTTTTTTCTCCCATTTCCTCAAAATAGAAGATTCAATCGCCAAATTGATTATCTTTCACAGGAAATTATTTTATCTTTCATTTCACTCTAAAAGCTCATTAAATGTAATTAAATTCAACGCTGGTATCTCTCAAATATTCCTCGCTTTTTGCATACTTGAGATTAATTTCACGGCTTCCCTTCAGAAGCGTTTTTACGTCACGAAACTAACGGTCTCAAGATTATCTGTCAGTCCTTTCAAAAGCGATGCATTTCAAGATAAAGTGGCAAACGTTCTTCCATATTCAGTGCATTAACACGGACAAGATGTTGCGGGAACTTGAAGCGAATTTTTATGGGACTTTGAAATCTCCCCGAATCGTATAGAATGGAAAACTTTTCAACGAAAAGAAGAAGAAGCGCGTAATCGCTTTTGTATTATCCAGTTGAACCTCTTGATTGACTTGCATTACTTTTAGAATGAGGACTTAATTGGAAATTTATCAAGTCTGCTCCCTGGAATATAACTTTGAATTGCCTTTTGAATTATTTTCCATTCTAATGATTGAAAAGTCGGATGAAAGAAAGGAGGTGTCAATCGAGATCGAACCCTTGCCTATAAGCAATAAATCCTTGGGTGGTGAACCTAATGTATTCAGGTGTGTATTATGTCGCCTCGACAAATCCTTGTTTGATCAATCAGGCGTTATTAAATTCCTACAAAATGGCACTCGTTGCAGTCACTTGTGGCCTGTTAGTCGTGACGTCAACGAAAACAGTACCACCTGCCAAAAAAATCAAAGCCCCTACGAACAGGCACGTATACACGGTTGGCGCCATGCCGATGGATCGACTGCACATTTGTTCTGTTTGCCACGCGTTCATGCGGGCCAGACTTAACGAAATCTGGCCAGATGTCTATTTCGAACAAGCAGGTCGCACAACCCCGAGTTTCAACGCCTGTATAGGCCTCAGTTGTACGACTATTCACAGGTGGTTCATCTACACTTGACGTTTTGCCGAGATTCTTCCAATTCAAATGTCAATTAGTGGTAGTTGTCTCTCACGATAAATCTTTCACTCATTTCCATTTCTCACCAGGACAAACATTTTTTGGATAAAATTAATAAGGGCTCGTCCATAAACAACGTATACCATTTTTCTGACTTTTATAACCCTCCCCCCCTCCTTATACAAGTAACGTAGCCTTTAGGGAAAAAATCTCTGATAGAATTTTTATATTCTAGAAGTAAATATTTAAACTTTAATAGATGTCTAGTTGTCTAATGGTTTGGTCCATGATATGTAGTCAAAAAACAAAAATTTTAAGTAGGTTCTTAGATCTGTGTAATGCGTGGTTCCCATTTTATCAGGGGCCCAAATTTATTGCAGCGTAAATTTCAAACTGCCAATAACTTTTAACCGGATCAATGGATTTAAAAATCTTGTAGATGCTTTTGGTGCAAAAATCCTAAACTTTCAAATAAAATTACTCACTATTTTTAAAATTTTATTTTCGACAAGAAAAATACAAAAATTTTTTTTTAATTTTTAACCAACACTGCCCCTACGAATTTTTTCGAAACTACCTAAAAATGATACATATTTTATAAGATTTATACACTCCCTAAATGCCATTTTTGGGGGAGCAAGATTCGTAGAAGCTATAGGTGAATGTGTGCTACAGTACACCTTACAAATCGTTCTTTTTGTTATACTCGTAGAAAAATCTATGTTACACTATTTTTTCATTTTTTTGTTCAAGTATAGAAAGTTGGTAATATTAAAATCATTTAAGACTATATAGAAGAAAACTAGATGCAAATTTGTAATTTACTGTAGCACACAAAAATTTTTTTTTTGCATTTTCCTGGTCAAAAATAAAATTTTAAAAATAGTGAGTAATTTTATTTGAAATTTTAGGAAATTTTGCACAAAAAACACCTATAAGATTTTTAAATCCATTCATCCGGTTAAAAGTTATTGGCAGTTGAAAATCACGCTGCAACAAAATTGGGCCTCTGATAACATGGCAACCACGCATTACACATACCTAAGAACCTACTTAAAATGTTTGTTTTTTGACTACATAAGGTAGAAGTCCCGGTTATGGAACAGATTTCGGTTAGGGTTGGTTATTTTTTGGGAATTCTAATCCTGAAAAGCATATTACTACTCAAAACCTTTTCATAGTTCATTGTCTATACTTTCTCATGAGAATAAAATTTTTATAACTGCAGTTTGTTTATAAAAATTAAATAAAACTGTAAAAAATCATAGAAATCAGAATGTACGCATTGTGAAATAGTTTCTACACCTTATGTACCAGTTGTTCCGTCCTTATTGTGGAACACTAAATTACCCTTTGGTTATTCAGAGTTAAAGGAATAATATTTATTTCATTCATTACATTTTGATGTTTTTTATAAAGACAACATTTATAATTTTAAAAAAATGATAAATTTTTCTAAATAATCTGATAATTAAAAATCTCATTTATACACCCTCCCGTTTCATGACATATAGACGTATAAAAAGCTGTATTAATTATGAAACGGTTGATGTCGCTGTTTCATAATACGGACAAACTGATACATAACCCAATGTACCGAATATGAAACATCAATTTGAATTAAAAAACATGTTTAATGTTGACTAAATATATGAAAATAAATTAAGCAACTGTCTTTAAATTCTTCACAGTTGATATTTTATCATTTTATTTTATTTAATTACAAAAAATGATCTATGTCAAAATTCTAAATTTTGTAGCAAAGCGTTTCATATCAGGGCATCGTTCCACTACCGGGACTTTTACCTTATCATTGACCAAAACATTAGACAACTTTCTTTTTAAAGGTGGCTTTTTGCTCAGAGAATGCCTCATATATTATATAAGTATTCAAATGTTAAAACATGTTAAATGACTAGCTATTTGCTTATTGCTGTGTCTTCAACAAACGAAGACCTTTTAGAATATTTAAAAATCTAAAACATAACATACAATTCGTTTAAAAACGAACAAAACTTTAAATGCATTTTTCTCAAAACCATATGTTTCTTAAACTGGCGGACAGCATAACTCGAGTTCTTTTTAATCGATTTTAAAAAACCTTAGATCAATTTCTTCGTTATGAAATTCTTTAGGCAATCCCATTAAATCCGATTGTCTACATTTTTTTTAAGTTGGCGCCATTTTTTTATTTTTAAATATTTTTTATCGGGGTTAAAACCACCTTTGGTTTTTTCAGATCGGATGTTTCTGTAAGGCTGTAGCTTGTACGACGATTTATCGTTTATTTTTTTTATCTTGACTTTGGCGCCATCTAGTAATGAAACAGGCATAGTAAAAAAATTTCTTTTTTTATTCTTGACAGACAAAAAAGTCAATTATATGATGCAAAAAGTTTCATTGCTTTAAATAAAATTATAACCGAGAAAAAAAATTGTTTTTTAAAGTCACTTTCGACTGCTTACAAAGTATAATATACTACCTTAAATGGTCATATTTCGAAGCTTTTTCGATTAATAGAAACGGAGATTCAATGTGATAAAGACAGGTGAATTTTTCGTTTTTTGTGAATTTTCATTGTTCAAGTTTGGTGGGCTACATTTTCTAAAAAAAATAATTTCAATAATTTCAAATTAAACTAAATTAAACCCTACACTATTAGCTTTAAAATAAGCTAAAGAAAATTAAAATATCTTGACTGGTTCAAAAGTTATATGTAAATGTGTATAATACAAGAAGACGCAACATTCCGCTGTTTCCTCCCCTCTCTGCCTGTTTGCAGCCAAAAGTGGAGCGAGCACTAGAATCGTTGCGTTTTTTTCGTATCATACATTTACTTATAACTTTTGAACCAGTCAAGATATTTTAATTTTCTTTGGCTTATTTTAAAGCTAATAGTTCAAGGTTTAATTTAGCTTAATTTTAAATTATTCCAATTACTTTTCGAGAAAATGCAGCCCACCAAACTTAAACAATGAAAATTCACAAAAAACGATAAATTTACTTGTCTTTATCACATTGAATCTCCGCTTTTATTCAACGAAAAAGCTTTGAAATAGGACCATTTAACGGTATATTTTATAAGCTCTCCCATGGTTTATGAAAAATTTCAATTCGCTAATATCTATCAACATTTTAAGATGGTCATGTTCTTAATCCCATTTTTGTAAGTGGTCCCACGATTTTGTAGTATATGAACCAATTGAAACGGATCAGAAGATACTAGACAACCACATGATTACAATAGAAAAAGTTTGTGCGAAGAAAAATTTCTGATATATAGCTATATGATGATTCCTTTAAAATATGATTTATGAAATGTTTTCCAGAATCAGATTACTTTCATCTGGGCAGATGTGAAGTTATCTATGGAAACGGGCATTGAACTGCAACTGCAACAGCTAACTTTGTTTGGTAAAATAAGAACAGCTAAAAAGTTTGCTGCGGTGGTTAAATTTCCATAATTTGTATTGATGTCTGCGTTCTGACAAACAGTTTAGCTATGATATCAAATTTGGATTGGTTGGATTGGATATGATGTTGTCTCTCCCAATCCAAAATCTGTTAAAGTTGAGTCTAAACCACTTGTAATTCTTTTATTTTCTTCCCATATGTCTTATTAAACCATGATTTTAATCTTTTTATTTTTCTATCGTTTTATTTTATTTCATTGCCACACTGAGAAAAATGGATGTTAACCCTTAACATCTAGATGTTATTAAGGGCTACTATCTTTTCTTAAACATCTAATTTTGAACATCCAGTTTTCTCAGTGCAGTTACTACATCCTATTGCACACATCAGCAGATGCACCAAAAATATTAATAAAGTATGTTACATCTAAAAAGTTAAGACCAACATACCTTACTAATTTATAATTATTTAAGAATAATCAGTGGCTATCAGTGTGGGAACATATGGTTATTTATTAATTGTCCTTTTGTTCATCTTAAAACGAATAGTTCCAACGGACTGTTATTTGAAATATTAATCTCAATAAAATATTCTTTTAGTGCTCAATTCTAACGATTTTGTTCCAGTGGATTGAGTAAACATCAGTTAGCAATTGCAGCTACTTTTTTCCATGCGGTTTACAACATTTACCTTCCTTTAATAGGAAAGAAGATATAGAAACATTTTTAGCCGAAAAATACTTCCATCCAGTCAGGGCCCATCCATAAATTACGTAACAGGTTTAGGGGGAGTAGGGGGGGGGGGGTGGTGAGAAAATCTTTTTACTTGTTACATCGGGGAGGGGGGGCTAATTGACCTTGTTACGTAATATTTTTACCCATTGTTGAAAATACTTTTTAAATTGTACTTTTTTAAAAATTTTCAAAATTTGTTTAAATTCATGAATTTTTGAGTCAATTCAGTATAAAAATACAAAGAACTTTTCATATTAAAATTACATCCCTTGAATTTATTTAATATTTGGTGAAAAACAAGCAAACTTTTTGTAAAACAGATGTTTCAATGTTACATAACAGTCATAGAGGGGAGGGGGGGGGGGAAATGAGTTTGTTACGACCTGTTACATAGAGGGGGGAAGGGTTCAAAATGATCAAAATACGTGGTACGTAATTTACGGATGACCCCTCATCAATTATTAAAATGTTTAATTATCTATATTCTAAGAATTGTTAACTTCGCTAAAAAATTGTCAACACAAAACTCATAAATTGTGTTTGTTGCTATAATAAATTTGTATTATTACTCAATAAGTGAGGTTGTTGACTTATCGAAACCCTACAATTGTTCTTACTACCAAAATATCTCAATTGTTATGATAACATTTCAACATCAAACTAAATCTATTATACAGTTCTATAGGTATATTAATAATTCAATTAATATCTAATTTTCAAATTTAAGGTAGTTGCAACAAAAATATTAGATAATGCGGATATATGACATTGAAAATTGTTGATTGGAGGAAGTTGAGAACCAGCAGACCTACGCCGTTGGTTGCAAGGGGATAGGAGGATATGGGTTCCTGCAGGGTGAAGGTTTCAGTTGAGTTGGTAAAAGACACGAATGTCTATACTCACTATGACGCCAAAGATCTTTCCTTTCAGAAGATGCATTTCTAAATTCTAAGCTGAGCCCTCCGCGTCTAGACTAAATTATACACTTACGCCCAGCGACGGAAACTTATAGTAGTGCCAAACTAGGGATCCTATTGCCATTCGTTAAGACCGGTTACTCCTGTGCGAAGAATAGCGCCATTTTTTAAATCACAGATCGTTTCAAAAATCTCTCAGTCTGTAATTATAGCAGCGCATTTCTATGCAGCCTTGTTCATCTCCAGCAAAATCTTAGCTAATCAACATTCAGGCAGCTGCATCAAAAACTGTCAGTAACTTGTAGCTTATAATCGAGAGGCAAAAGTAACGATGATTGGGAATGTCCAATTAATAACAGTGATCGATCAGATCAAGAGTTGTGTTCCGGAGTGCTAGTAAATGACAAATTCATATCAGCCATAACGGTTCATTGCAGGTCGGGTAACGAGAAGAACACGCATTAGCTAAGAATTCGCACCTTGAAACGTTGAAGTAGCAACAAGTTTAAAAATCATGATTTGAAAATTATTCACTAAAGAAAATAATCCTTTTTTTTTGTCTCATTTAATTTGCTAACTTTAGATGGAAATTTTTGCGAATCTCACCGTCATTTCTACCATAGTATCTTTGACGTCTGATCTGCGTTGTTTATCCAACTGTTTTTTTTTTTTACCATCAACCATATTTTTAACCCTAAAAGCCAATATTACAACAATTCAATTTTGGATAGTACAATGCAATTTACGAGTGTTAAAATATTTGCAAACCTGTATTTAAAAAAAAGAGCACGCCACTGGGTTTGTTCGTGTTTCCGCATCGAAAAGGGTTAAGCGTGTGAGTTGTTGTGAGAATGTATGAGTTGCGTGTGCATGCATGGTCGAACGAAACGATTAGGGAAAGAGGGGTCCACCGGACCTTGTGGTGGGGGTTGCTATTGGCCGAGAAAGGGATCACGGACAGAGAGGAGAGGGGTAGTAAGCAGATGCTCACCGGGCCTTTGTATTTCTATGTATGTATACCTATTAATGCGTTTTATGGACACGCATACAAAACTTTTCTTCCTGTGAGTAAAATACTGGACTTGGCCTTTCCTTAGGCGTAAGAAGAGAGCGTAAATCTCAAGATAGAGAGAGAAGGAGACACAGTTCATATTATCTCCCTAATTCAAGCACACCTTATTAATTAGAAATTTAATTTAATGTAAACGGTAAAATATTTTATATATAATCATTTGTAATATGTTCTTCGCTGGATTATAAAGTTTTTCTAATCCTTTATGCTGTGTGTTTAACTTTCTTATTACTTTATAACATATGATTATATGTTGTAGCCTTCATATTTTCTTCCTTACAGTATTTTTTTGTACATTCTTTTTATTCTAACTACTTTTTTCGCAGAATTTCATTCGCATTGTCTTCTATCATTTTTATTATATATCCATCTCCCATGCTGTTCAGTGCCCCTTTTAAAGTTTTCCCCAGTTTGTTGGCTTTCCTATTCAAATATTTCTTATTCCTTCTTTCATGCATTCCTTCGACCTACTAACTTCCACCATTGACATTAACTTCTCTAAAAATACCTTTGCTCCTTTTTTTCCTCGACTTCTATACTTCTGCAACTTTCTAGCTTTTACAAATAATCGGGGGTGTTCTTTGCCAAGTCTATATACTTATTTTTACGTACCTGCTCTCAATATTTTCTAAAACTTTATTCAGCCTAACACCATGCTAAGACGTAGCCTAAAAAGTCGAATTTATGAAAAACAATGTTCTGTTTGGATCTGATATTTTTACCCCTTTTATTTTGCTCTATTATTGATTATTTTCCTGATACTTTCCTGATGTGTTGTATTGGTTGCCTAAAAATCCTAAACAATTGTTAAATTCCTTCACTACATTTATCTCAATCCTTTCAGATTCTCAATTTTCTTTTTCCCTCTTTTATACTTCCTAAAAACCAGAATTGCCAACATTGTCGATTGTGTTAGTATTATTAAATTATCTAAAAATTCAAATCTTTTCCTCCCTCATAAAGAAAGTTTTGTATCCGTTGATGGTTTTAAGTTAGTCCAAAATAGATTAGCTTCTCTACACATTAAAATTTTTTTCTATAGCTTCACCAATTCTGATTTTTTAATGATTGTTACAGTGGAAAAACATTTTTCAGTATAAAATAAAACAATGATTTCTTGGCGATCAAAAATTATGGGTTGGCGACTTCTGGCAATTTTCTTTTTCGGAATTGGAAATTTCTAATGACGTCTTGTAGGCAACCCTGCTAAAAACCACTCCTATTGTTTTGTGTGTATTCGACTCTAGATTGAAAAATTTGAAGAAACGTTGTGATTAAATGATCAATGATCACAATAAAAATCCAGACAATATCCTGTGTATTTGGTTTTATGAATACGTTGAATCTGAAGCGCTTAGACGTAAATCAGAAATTTTCTTGAAAAAAAAAAAAAACAACAACAACAACAACAACATTTGAACTAATTGAAATCAGTATCAATAAAAATTCCGGATAAGCTTAAAAATGAATTCTCTTGCAACTTTATCTTGTAAATAAACAGTAACTGGACCTGTTCGTCTCATTAAAATTTAAATAAAATATAATTATAAACTTGAAAATCACAAGATTAGGATCCTACAAATGGAATTTGAACCTTAAATTCTCAATATGCCTGATGTAGGTTAAAAAGTTGTTCTGATAAGCGCCAAAGAGGCTGTATGTCGATACAATTTCATGCGAGAGAAAATGGTAATGTAAAGGTGCAGCAGAAGATGCACCTGCCGGTGCATTTTGCTTCTTCTTGACACTGATTGAATTGTATAATTGAAATACGTAGGTGACTATCTTTAAAATTTTCGCGATTTGATGTTATTTCCCGCAAAATCTTTCTCTCAAAACATTTAAAAGTACATCTCTTAAACATTCTTCGTACTTATTCTGCATGTTAAAAGACAAATTTATAAAAGTCTTGTTGCATTTTTCTTGACGGAATAAGCCGGTTTACACCGTGGAAGGAACATTTAAGCATGAGAATTCGCTCGCAAGCAGCTGAGTATTCTTTTCTCACTTTCTTTCCAGAGAAAGAGAGAAAAACAATCACCTCTTGAATGAATTCTCGACAGTATTTCATTTTCTCAAGTACATTTTTCCCGCGGTATAAATCGGCTCATTTCTACAAATTCAATCGAATTTTTAAATTTTTTTTTTAGATTGTAGGGGGGAAAAAGTGGGATCCCGAAAGAAAAATACTAATGTCCCGAACGAATACTCATGAGAATATTTCACCAGCGGTGTAAATTAACTCAATGAAATCTTTCGGATAAAACTGCTTTAAACCATTTGCTTTTGACAGGACTTGAAATCGCATTTTAGAGTGTCCTTCAATGTGTGTATTATGTAAATGAACTGCGCATTTTCAAGATATTGAATAAATTTAATCCATCAGGTTCCAGTCTTTAGTATAACAATCGCAGATTATGTAAAGCTAAGAAGGGTTGAAGAGTCTATTACTGTTTCGTTCAGGGAATAACGAAAATTTTATCCGTACAAAACAAAATTATCCTATCAATCTGGAAATTCGTCATACGTAAATTTTAATCAGATTGATGCGTCTAGAAACTCTTCTTTGGCGTTGACTATATGTAAAATCATTACTGCGTTTTGTTGATTAAATGAAATCACAAAAGGTTTGAATTAAAATCGAAACAGCATTTGTATAATAAATATTTATCAAAAATATATTTTTTATATCAACAATATTTTATCAAAAATATAAAATAAACCTACAAATCTTGACAAGTAGTTATTGGAGGTTCAAAAGATTTTTTATTATGGTAAGTATTAAAACGAATCTACAAATTTTTAAAATTATAATTTGTAATAAATTACTATTATTAAATAGTTTTCTGAGAATGAAGAATATTCTGCAAAATAAATTCGAATCACACGAAGTTGTTCTTTACTTAAAAAAACACCTGTTCCACATTTTAACATTTAGATTTGGGGTCATCCATAAAGAACGTTCCACTGTTAGGGGAAGGGGGGGGATCGAAAAATGCAACTATTTGTACAAAGGGTGTGGGGGGGGGGGTAGTTTAAATTAATTCTAAATAATTTGTTAACGTTCCATTTATGGGGGGCGGGGGGTTGTCATTTGCAACCAAGTGCAACATAGAGGGGACGGGAGTCAAAAACTCCGAAAATTGGTGGAACGTTCTTTATGGATGACCCCTTTATCCATAAATTTTTATATAAAAAATCTTTTTTAAATACTACAAATTAGCATGATTAAGTTATAGACGTGGTTAATATTTTAATGCTTAATATATTTATGAATTTTAGAGGTCATAAAATGTATTTATTAATTTTTCATTTCCGATGCACAAAAAGGAATATTTTGGGAGAATCATACCCATATATTAATTTAATGTAATGTTAAATTCCCTATAATTCTGGATTTTTAAAATCATATTCTATTTACTTTTTACGCATGTAGGTACTATAGATACTACACTTTAATATCTCAGCAGGTGATCAAATTCACTATCTACTCTATAATATTTTAAAGTAGGTATAGGGAAGTTGCACCAGTGGTGGATCATGTACTAATAGTGGATCAACTGCAGTAAGAAAAGCTTATGAGCTTCTTTAATTACAATTTTTTTTTAATTTTGTAAACAATATTGCAATTGATGCACTACTGGTAAAAATTATTCAATTAGATATTCAATAAAAATATTTGACATATTAAGCTTTAATGTCTAGATATTGTGTATTTGAATATCTTTTTCTTAATATCTACTATAAGGGGTCATCCATAAAGAACGTTCCAATGTTGGGGGAGGGGGGGGGGGTCGAAAAATGTAACCATTTGTAACAAGGGGGAGGGGGGATAGTTGAAATTTGGAACGTTCGAATTTTTATTTTTTTATTCTGAATTATTCTATTTTTTTTCGTTTTTGAGCCTTTAATTTGAAAAGTCAGCAATATATGCCACAGCAGAAAGCGTGGCCGACAAGTTAGATATATATATTAGGTTGGTTAAAAAAAAACAAAAGTCAGATATGTTATGCTCCTACCCCCAAATTTCTTCTAAATTGAAAAAAAATTAATTAATTAATTAATTAAAAAATTACATTATTTTTTATTTGGAAATCGGACAATATTTAGAGGTGGCTCAAAGCCCATGAAGTTTCCCATGTAGTCTTTAAAAAGCAGTATTCTATAATTTATTTATTCATTTGTTGATATTAACTATTATTCATTTTTTTTTAATTTTTGTGGTTTTTTTGAAATTGCATAAGAAATAGTCAGTTCCGATAAATTAATGTATAAATAATAGAATACTGTTTTTTCAACACTTTTCAAGAATTGACTCGGTGCATTAAGGTATTAGTCGCGTAAAATGATTTTCGTCAGATTTTTTTAAAACTTTGTATCTGTATTCATGAGGTATTTATCTATGAAATGAGATCTATCCTATTAATTTTGACCACTTCTGAGCTTCAAAATATTAATTCAAAGTTTATACCTTTTACATGCAATAGCACAAAATGCATGTAAAAAATGTCTCTTATATTCAATTATAAAAAAACAAGTCGTCAGTTTTTCAAATAAAACTACTAAGTTACACTTTGAGATAAAATAAATCCTTTAAAAAAAAATTAATTTTATTGACCACGCCGTATAAAACATACATTAATTTAAAAATTCATAATTTTTCATTTTCACGTAGTTTCATTGAAAAATGTCGAAAACGTGTAAGCAATACATCACGATAACTTATAGTACCTAACTAAAAATCGTGAAAATTACATATATTTTATTAGAAGAGGTCACAAGGAAGCAAGTGAGTTGATATAAAAGTTTATTTTTTGTTCTTTTTATTTTGCGGGAGTTTTGGGGGAGCATTTACGCGACTAATACCTTAATGATTTAAGTGATTTTTGACAATTTTATTACAAATTTACAGAAAAAGTGCACTCAGAGAAAAATTTGTTTGTGACAACCAAACTTCAGTTAAACAAACAAATTTTGGTTGAAACAACCAAAATTTGGTTCAATCAACAAAATTATTCTATTGTTTCAACCAAAATTTGGTTGTTTCAACCAAAATTTGTTTCTTTAACTGAAGTTTGGTTGTCACAAATAAATTTTTCTCTGAGTGTGTGTTTGCCCATGCAAAATAGATGGGAAACTTCATGGGCTTTAAGCAACCTCTAAATATTATCCGATTTGAAAATAAAAAAAATGGAGGTATTTTTTTTCAAACACATGTATTATCATAAGAGCCGATAATTATGACAAAAAAACAATTTGATTTAATGAATATATGAAAAAAAAATTTGATTTGGGGGGGGGCGGTATAAATAATTTTTGAACGTTCCATTTAGGGGAGGGGGGATGTCATTTGTAACCAAGTGGAACAAAAGGGGGGTGGGGGTCTAAAACCCCGAAAATTGGTGGAACGTTCTTTATGGATGGCCCCTATAGTTCAATTTTCAGCATCCAGTTTGCTCCGTGGAACGGTGGGTTGTCAAGATACAGGGGTTAGAAATTTTGACTCTCATGCGTAACCTTTATTCGTCACGTTAGCATCTTGATATTTTCGAAAGGTTTTTTGTGTAATCTTTCTCTTAAAATGATCAATATTTTAACATAGACCTTTATTGAATTACTTAAAATATCATTAAAACTCTCTAAATCTGATTAGTGAAAAACTACTAATGAAATGATGAAAAGTCGTCCACAAAATGAATTAGTAAATATTTTTAAATTTTTAATAAAAACTAGTGAAATATTATTAATCTTTACTATCAACTTGTAGTTTTTTTTTACTAAAAATTAATAATATTTTAATTCTTAGTAAAAAATTTTTACTAATTCATTTTGTGAATGACTTTTCATCATTTCATTAGTAGTTTTTCACTAATTCAGATTTAGAGAGAAAGTTCTGTCTGCTCTCTATAAATATGAATTAGTGATTTTCTACTAATGAATTAGCGAGAAATCAGTTACTATTAAATAATGAATAATTTCACTATTTTTTAGTAGAAAACTACTAATTTGAAAGTGAAATATCCACTAATTGAAAAAGTAAACTTTCACTATTACAATTAATAGATATTCCATTTTAAAATTAGTACTTTTCTACTATTAATTAGTTTCACTATTAAAAAATTAGTGAAATTTTTCACAATTTAATAGTGACCGATTTCTCGATAATTTATCAGTAGAAAATCACTAATTCAGATTTACGTGAATTTTGCCTTTAAATTAATTTTTTTAAATTTTCGAAAATCAGCGAATTTTTAAAATAATGAGGCACCGGTGAACTTTTAACGGACGCATGACTTTAAGGTTCAAAACTCATTATATTGAACTTTCAAGTGACAGAAATTCATTAACATTCATTTTTTGAACGTCCCCTTAAGAAATATTTTAAAATTATATATCAAAGCAGCGTTAAAATTAAATAATATTATATTGTCAGTGAAGGACGCGACCCGACACACAAAAAAGCCAGAAATAGATATTAAACAGGGGCTGATTGAGTGCTGTATCTGATTTTTAAAAAATGACAATATTTGCACAAAGAAATGTTGCTAGGATAATTAAATGACAAAACATTATTGATTTATAAATTGGAGTTAAGGATTTTTCAAGAATTATTACAAATTCGCGTAATCTTTAATAATGGTTTTGAGGTTAAATTTCTCAACAAATAGTAAGAACTTTAAAAATTGTATTATCTTTTACTTGAAGACTTCGCAAAGGTTATAGAAGATTCAAGCATTGTTTTTTAGTATTGTTATTTTTAAAAATCAAGTGTAAAGCATCAAAACTGTATTTATAACATCACTTCCGCGATGATAATCCGATTACTGATTACGTGTAATCGGACCGATGACGGTTAGTGTTGCCGCGAAACGAGATCTTCTTTAATCTCGGCTCGTCTCGTCTCGTCTTGAGCCTCAGAGTCTCGAATCGTCTTGACAGTTTCGAAATTTTTTCAGATACTCTTCCGGCCAAAATTGTGGGACCACAAAAATGAGATTAAAAACATGACAGTCTTAAAATATTGGCAACTCTGTCAGATGTTAGCGAATTGAAATTTTTCATAGACCATTAGAAAGCTTTTAAAATTTGTCGATAAATGGTCCTATTTTAAAGCTTTTTTGATTAATAGAAACGAAGATTCAATGTGATAAAAACAGGTGAATTTTTCATTTTTTGTAAATTTTTATTGTTTAAGTTTGGTGGTCTGTGTTTTCTAGAAATGTACTTGTAAAAATTTAAAATTAAGCTAAATAAAACCTTGAACTATTAGCTTTAAAATAAGCCGAAGAAAATTAAATTATTTTGACTGGTTCAAAAGTTATAAGTAAATGTATGATACGAAAAAACGCAACGCTTCTAGTGCTCTCTCCACTTTTGGCTGCAAATAGGCAGAGGGGGAAGGAAACGAAGGAAGTGTTGCGTTTTGTTGTTTGTACACATTTACTTATAACTTTTGAACCAGCCAAGCTATTTTCATTTTCTTTGGCTTATTTTGAAGTTAAAAGTTCAAGGTTATTTTTAGCTTAATTTAAATTTTTTCTCATTACTTTTCTGGAAAATGCAGCCTACTAAACTTTAACAATGAAAATTCGCAACAAACGAAAAATTCACCTGTCTTTATCACACTAAATCTCCGTTTTTATTAAACGAAATAGCTTTAAAATAGGACCATTTAACGAAAAATTTTATAAGCTTTCCAATAGTCTATACAAATTTTCATTTTGCTAATATCTGACAGAGTTATGAACAGTTTAAGATGGTCATGTTTTTAATCCCAATTTTGTAAGTGGCCCCACAATTTTGGCCGGTAGAATATTTATTTTTCTAATAGTCAGTAAAGATTGGAAACTCTTTGTCTCGTCTTGGTCTTGGCACTGTTGGTCTTGTCTCGTCTTTGAATGAACGAGACGAGATAAATGCACCGTCTCGTCTCGAAAAGTCTCGAGTCAACACTAATGACGGCCAGGTGACAGAGTGGTAGATTGTCAGCATAGTCACTCTAAATAAATTTTCGGGATGTTAAATTCTAAATGATTGTGAAAACAACCTACTACTACCTATAAAATACTAGTTCATATATCCTTTTCTTCACACGAATCAGTATGATATTTCCCATAAAACCGTGAATAACGCGTAAAAAGACAGAAATATATACTCTATATTTTATAACTGTTTCCCTATGAATTGAAGATGAAATATGCTTTCGCTGTGAATTAACAGTGTGGGTTTTTGACATGAGCCATTACGAATTACGATGGAAAAAGTGTGTGAGCCGAGTGTAAAATGAAAGACAGAGAGAGATGGAGAGAGGCAGGTGCATCGCGGTGACACTCCCTCATTGGGTAAAAGAGAGAGAAAGCCAGAGAAAAAGAGTGCCCCGAGTCACGAGTGTTGTGTCTGGAGCTCGTTTATATGGTTCCTTGGTTAAACTCCCTCTCGTTAAATTCTCTCTCCTGAGGGAGTGAATTCCCTTGTCCGGTTAACGGGGTTGGTAATTTTGAATCATGCCAATTATCTCGAATTTATTTATTTTCTCGAAAGTGAGTTTACCGCTAGGGTCGGAGCCGTCCGTTACTACTTTAATAAAACAATAAGCAAGAGAAAAGTGTTTACACTTCTCAGCTCTGATATTCCGAATTCCTGATAAAGGAAGTAGCTAAAGTTTGTAACGACACGAGATTTGTTAGAGCGAGCACCGTTTTACTGGCACGTAGGATATTTCCGTCTCGCCCCGCGCATAATTTTAAGCCGATTATTTTGCCGCAGTCGGGAGCGTTTACTTTACAAGGAAACGGTCACGTCGAGAGCGATAAACGCAAAGTACTTCAAAGTACGAGAGTGCCAGTTAACCGGTCATCGATACGCAACATTGACTCTCGTTATTTTTTATCCTCTCGAGAACATTCCCCCCTTATTTATTTCGCTTTAAGGAGAAAATCATTTTACGAATTAGAGAAAGAAGAACCAACTACTTCGGATGTGGAACATCTGGGAATCGTTTCATTTAAGAATTGAGAGCTAAGACGACGATCCTTCTTAAATAAAAAAGAAAGAAATCTCAAGCGATATTTTATCGGACCTGGGGACCGAGGCAAACTATTTTTGGAGATCCTTGCACTTGAACGTCAACCAATCTAATCCCGAGGGCTTGATTCTTAAAACATCGGTTAGAAGGGGAAACATCGGTTTATAAAAGTCATGAAAAGAAAATAAACGCTGAAAATAACAAGAGATGTAATTTAAAAAGTTTTCTCTTTCTGTAAAAATATACAATATATAAAGTCGTTCTTTTGAACAATGTCTATTCTCGTATTATTTACTTTTAACATTTCTCTACAATAAAAAATGTCTATGAGACGATTCAAACTCTTTACAATTTTTCTAAAAAAGTATAAATAACATGTTATATTTTCTGCAAATTCTTACAAGGAAGACTCTAAAATTTGGTCAATTTTAAAAATTACACTTTTCAATTGTGCAATCTCAGGCTCCCTTTTAGTATGCTTTTTGATTTTGTAGGACCTGGGACAACAAGTTTGGCTAACCCTTTTTATAGATCTGTAGAACAGAAGAAGCTATGAAAAGGCTAAAACGATCAATTGTTTGTATTGCAATGAAGTGTGTACAAAATCGACCAAGGGTTGGTGTCATGTGCCAAGTGCTGAAGTTGGTCACATATGTCAGGTGCTGATTTTGATATAAAAGTACATAGAGTAAATGGTAATAATAATCCTTGTTTAAATGTACATTCAGTACCACCTCAAAACAAAAAGTGAAACTAACAATCTTAAAATACAACTTCGGACACTAAGGGAACCTTAGTTTTGGAATAAAAGGGGTCATTCTTTAATTACATTAAAGTCCCGAGCGGCGAGAGAGGAATTCAGAAATATCTCTACATGACCATACCTCGAAGGGAGGGGGAGGTTAAAATTATTTTTTTATATGACATTCTATATCGCGATTTAGGCCTGAATACTTGTTTTAAAAAAACTCTAATTTAAAGACACGCATATACAATAAAATAATAATTCATAAAAAAAATTAATCAATTCCATCGCAATCATACAATATCGAGAAATCATAAAAACAAGAAATTTCCGTTCAATAATACAACTATAACAAAAAACAACTTATCAACAGTTTGGCAGAACTAGACGGATGATGCGTTTAAAAAGTCATTCCATATGAAACCATAATATGAGACCGTTGGGGAATTCCAGTTTAAGATTGTTTCTTACTGTTAAAATAATGAAAAATTTAGATTTTTACATTTTTTCCCTTTTCTATTTATCAAGATTAATACATACACGCCAAAATACTAGAATTTTTCATTGGCTAGTATAGTTGAAATACGAAAAATAAACTGATCACTTATTTAGATTAAATTAATTATTATCAGATTAAAATGTGTAAATTAGTTTTTATTTAGTAAAATTTGTTACAAATTAATAAATAAAAAGAAATTATAGAAAATAAGTTAGATTTTCTTTCTGAACTCAAAATAAAAGTTTTTATAGAATGTTAAAAAAGTTAGAATATGTTTTTAAAATAGTTTTTTGAAAAATATATTCAAACTTCTATACAAACTTAATTCATTCCAAATTTTTATTGAAAAGAATTCTTTATTCTTAAAATTTCTTCAAACAATGCAAAATTTAATTAATAACAAACTATTCTTCAAAATTTGTATCAAAATATAAATTTAAATTTTTCCAAATTAAACAATTCCCAATTTCTATTGATTCAAATTTAAATTATCTAAAGTTCAATTAATCAAAAATACTAATACATATAACCAAAGTTTTAAGATTTAAAACTAACTTTTTTTATATTTGCTAAATAAATAAATAAATTTAAACTTTTATTTTAATTCATAATGGTGGGAACAAAAATTATTTCAATCTTTCACTTTTACAAAAAAATATAATTAAAATTCTTAAACCTGATTTTATTAATACGAATTTAAATTGCTTCAAACTTCAGCTCGTATGAACTATGAATTATTCAAATTTCAATAATAATAATATAATATTTCAAATTCTAATGCATAATATATTAGATATTTCAACCTTCAACCAATATATAAAATAAAAACTTATAGAAATTAAGAAATTTCAAATCGCAGGGATCACAGCCCCTATTGTTAGTAAAAAAGGGGAATAGGGTCAATTTTTTTTTGAAATAGGGGACAAAAAGGGGACAAAAAATTCGCTTTAAAGTCTATGGTAGCGACTTCCATTGAAAAATTGGAGATGTTAAATATGGTTAGTTTTTTCTTTTTAAATAGAAGGAAATTTAGTGTTTACTTATCCTAAAATGTCAAATTAATATTTTTTAAACAACTTTTTAACTGAAAAATAACGAAAATAATTGACAATTGAAAATAAAACTCGAAAAATATTTACATAATTACACAATTGAAGAATAATAATTTAAAAAATTAAACAATAAACATTAAATTTAAACTAGAAAATTGAAAAATTAAGAAAATTATAGAAATAACTGTTGGAAATGATTGCAAATTGAACAACTGAATTGAAAATCGACAAAAATAATTGAAATTCAAGAAAATAATAAAAACTTGATGAAATAAATTGAAAATTTAAGAACTGAATTAAAATTTTAAAAAATAAATTAAAATTGAAAATAAAACTCTAACAATGGCCAGATTAATCCAAAATCGAACAAAATAATTATTGAAAAAATTAAAGAATAATTATAAAATTTTAAGAGAATAATTTAAAAAATTGTTGCAAACAATTGAAAATTGAGGGAAATAAATAATAATTTAATAAATAATAATTTAAAAAAATAGTTTAAAAGTAGATTAATTCACAATTGGAAAAAATAATTTAAAAAATTAAACAATATTAAATTTAAACAAAATAATTCAAAAATTATGAAAATTATAGGAATACCTAATTGTTGGAAATAATTGAACATTAAACAACTAGATTGCAAATTGAAAAAAATAATTAAAATTAAAGAAAATAATTTAAAAAAGAGAAAAAAAAATTGAAAAATTTAGAAAATAATTAAACATTGCAAGAAGGAATTGAAATTTAAAGAATAAACTTAAAAATTGAAAAAAGTAATTGAAAAAAACGATAATTATTGAATATAGAAGAAAATAATTGAAAAAAGCGAGAATCTTTTAATATTAAAGACATTAATTTTAAATTGAAAAATGAAATTTGAAATTTAAAGAAAATAGTTGTAGAATTAAACATTTGAATTCAAGTTTTGAAACAATTTTTGTGACTGAAAAAAAATGGATAATTGAATTAAACTGAAAAGTTAAAAATTAAATTGAAATTTAAACAATAATTAAAAATTGAAGAATGTATTTTAAAAAAGACGAGAATCATTAAATATATGTATTTAAAAAATGGAAATGAAATGAGAATGAATAATTTAAAATTGAAAAAAACATTTGAGAATTGAAGAAAATAGTATTAGAATTGAACAACTGAATTGAAATTTAATACAGTTTTTATAATTGAAAAATTATTGAAAAAAGTCGAGAATTAAAGAAAATTTTTAAAAATAATTCAAAATTAAAGAATTAAATTACATTTTTAAGAAGACAGATAGATAATTGAAAGAAAAATTACAAAAAGATAAAATTATTAATTAAAATGGCAAAAAAAATGGCAAATAAACAAAAATAAACTGTAGTCAATCTCCCTCTCTCCCAAATAGCTCAGCGCGATTATTAAATGATTAAATGATACAAATTCAGAATTAAGTAAAAAATAACTTTGATAAATTATAAATTTAAATTTGAAAATTAGAAATAGGGGAAATAGGGGACAAATCTTTAAAATAGGGGAAATAGGGACAAAACTTCAAAATAGGGGAAAAAAGGGGAATAGGGGAATAGGGGACAGTCTGTGATCCCTGAAATCGATTCAAACTTAAATTTAATTCAAACCTTTAATCAATTAATAAATAAATAAAAAAAAAATTATAATAAAATTTCATTATTTATTTTTATTTATATTGCATTTTTTAAAAGTAATTAAAAGCTCGAAATAAGTACATTGTTATTAAAAATAAAATATAAATTTGTCAATTAATTTAAAATTTAGATTTAGGAGAATTGATAATCAAATAGATAAAATTAAAAATCATATAATTAATATAAAAATAAATTTTTCCAAAAGTAACTGCTTTAAAACAAAAAAAAATCTATAGTGCCAAACGTTCAGGTGTGGACAAAATGAAAGAATGAATGAAGTTTGCGATTATTATTATTATTATTAATTATTATATGAATCATAGAGATTTTTGTACTTTTGAAAAAAATATAAATAATAAGAAGAAAAAATATTTTTGGCACTTCAAAAAATGAAATACAAACTAATTTTCAAACTGGAAATTTCCTAAATTAAATGTCATTTGGAGTGGAAGTATTTATTTTATTTCCAAGAATATTCACTAATGTTTGAAAATCTTACATATATTTAATTGATATTTACTTTATATAATTAAAAAACGTGAATATATTAAAAACAAGCCAGTCGCCTAAAACTGTCCGTATGAATTTATAAAATTACCGATTAAATCGGAATCTCCTTTATCCTATAAAGGTACGGTGCCAAAAGTGATCATAACCTAAAATGCTAAAAAAAATACAGATTCAAATTTGCCGCTTCTTTTCCTAACCTCAAAAATCATTTTCTTATAATAAACAAAATATTAAATAAAAGTTATTTGTATGCTATAAAACAGTTAAATTCTGAAATTAAGTGTAAAATTATTTAAAATAGTACAATTTTTCATATATTTAATATATTTTATATAATAGTCTTATTTGTTGTGTTTTTGCTTTTATTTCAGAAAGTTTCCTAATATTAGAGCTTTAAAAAGGTTTCTATTTTACTTAAAATACCTTAAAAAGTTGTAACTGAACAATATAATTTGTTCAGTAAGTAGATTTAAGATGATTTAAAAGGGGCCCATCTTACCCTACCAGGTAGCCTAAAATGGGATAAAATGAACCTTTTTTAAACACCAAAATTAATTGTCTTTTAAACAATTATTAAGGTTTTCATCTCATCAATTATTTATAAGAAATGTTAAAAATAAATACAAGTGCATTACGGTTTCTTTTTTAATTCACTAACTAAACAATTTTTTTTTAAATATGAATAGGGGCTCATACTAGGCGTCTTTCCCTAATTTCTGTAAATTCTGCAGCAGTTGAGTTACCATTCAATCATCTACTAAGTAAACTAATGTTCTTAAAAATAATGTAAAAACAGTCGAGATGAAATTAGTAACAATAAAAAATAGTTTTCACTGGTTTAGTCAAGCACCTAAGAATTTACGAGTGCGCTGAGGCGTCTACCGCAATTCTGCGAGATGGCAAAAGAGGAAATATGGCAGCGAGGTTAAGTCGCGTGCGGAAGAAATAAATTCACAATGGTAAAGGTAGAGGGGAAGTCAGAGAATCGAGGAACACGAGGTGGAGGATTGCAGCTATTGTAAATTGCGTAAAGTGGATTTTCTCGAAAGCGCTCTTTGTATCAATTATTTTTTTCTCATAAATAGAAACAGAAAATAGCCAATGTTCATAAAAATCCTTTTTCTAAAAAAGAAATTCTACTTAAAGAATGGCGAAATTCAATTACCTCTTCGATATTATTAATCAACCTTTCAAGACTTGCAGAAACTATTTATACAAAAATGAGTGCCTCAAAAAATTAATACATCCCAAAATTTAAAAATCAATTATTAGAAGGCATTATTTCAGAATTTGTTTGACATGCATTTTTCTACCCCCCCCCCCCCCCCCCCCACTTCACTCCCTTGAAACATAATCGAAATATATTCCTGCATTTCGGTGTACATTTACAAAGGATAGATTTCATGCAGTTGTAACATGAAAGTTTTCGTGACTAAGTGATGTTTGCCGGAAATTTCCGATGCAATTTAATCCTTAATAGTACGAAATAACCCAAAAATGTAGAGATTTAAAAAATTATAAAAATTGACAGATTTAAAAATGTGGATGTCCGTGGGTACATACGATAAAAAAATAATTTATCCAGAATATAATTTGAAATTTAAACAGATACTTTAAAAATACGTTTCCAATAATCTTTTAAAGTTTTCTTTAAATAACTGACAAGTCATTTTTAAAAAAAAACGCGAGTCTATTTTAAATGGTTTTCTCAAAAACTTATTTTTACTGAAAATCACTTATTTTGAAAATAAATTTCAAATTATTTCAAATCAACGGGCGTTTTTTGACCAATAACAACAGAAGCAAAAGAAAGAAGCAATTTTAAAAAAAAATTTATAAAATAATTAATTGTGAGTCTCATAGAAGTTTCCTCTAAAAATTTTCATAAATACAATTAAAACACTAAAAAGGTACTTTCTCTATTTTTTCTGAAGTATTTATGTTTTCATGTAAAATTTAAAAAAATTAAGGGTGTTCCAGAGCCACCAGGCGGCGCCATGTCAAAGTTTACTCTGTCTTTGTTTCAATCACCTGTTTTGGGAACCGAATTTTCTAGCACAAATTGTTGCCGCATCCGGGAATAAAATAAAATAGTTCCAAGTGATTTAGAAACTACAAATATGTAAAATTTCTCGTTGGTGTTGCGTTTTTATGTCAAGTATTGTGTTGTGCCAAAAATTTATGTGTAAAAATTGACGTTTGATGTATATTATCTGTCTTTGTCATGACTTAGCTTGGCTCTGGAACACCCTTAATGAAACCGTTTTAAAGTTTTTTCTGCAATATTGACGCAACATTACGCTGTTTTACAGTCAATATTAAGTGCGATTTGGTTCGTTTATTTATTTATTAAAAAACAAAAAATGAACTAATCGAATTGAACTCAAACAAAAGTATAAAAATCTTTAATTTAGTGCCTACAACCTTAATAACAAAAGTGTATAAATATTGTAAGAATAATTTAGTTAAATAGTTAAAATCTGTTTTGAAAAGAAACGAGAAAAAGAAAACAGAAAATTATGAAAAAATAATTAATGAAAAAATAAATAAACAAAACTATGAAAACACTAAATTAAAAAAGGGAAAGTAATTATAAGATTGTAAATTATACTTAACAGTTAATAATAAAAGAAAAAAAATAAATGCATAAAATGATTATTAGGGTAAAACCAATTAATGTTTAGAAAGCTAGAAAAAAAATATAGAAAAACAATATTTTAACAAAAATGAGAAATGGAAAATTACCAAAATGAGGTAAACAGAATCTGATGTCCAGGGCTTTATAAGTACTTTAGAAAAACCAAAGTTGTGTATAATTGTGCTAAATTTTTGATACTTTGTACCACAAAAGAATTTTAAAAAAATCAAAATTTTGGACAATAATTTTATAAAATTTATTTAAAACTAGCAGAGTCTTTTTGCCACGTCTAAGAAACAAGGAATGCAATAAATTGAATTCGAAATGTAGAGACGTTGTGATGGTCCCTAAAGTTGATTATCTAGAATATTAGATGGGTCGAATTTCATATGGCAGAAAGATTCTTTTATTTAATATTTATTTCTTCGAATTGGTATTTATAAAAACGCGTAGTTAGACGAAAAGTTTTAAAAATGAATTATCACTTATTATAATTTTTGTTTAAATTAATTTGCAAATACTAGAAATTGAAGTTTAGAATTTTTTTATTAATATGACTTTTTATTAAAATGAAGTTTGTTTAAAGAGAAATCTTTTGTTCACGAATTCGCTTTTAACAGAATTAACGTTTAATGTAAACGCCAGATAACCTGACTTTCGTGTGCCAGAATTTTTACATAACCTTATTTACGTATTTTGTAATTTTTATTCCAATAAATTATAATTTGTTAGATTCTAGACACCACAGACATTTAATTTGATAAAATATCCACTTAGCCGAATTTAAATATGACAGAATTACAATTTGTCAGAAATACTAATAGGCGGGATTGTTATTTAACACAATATCTATTTAATAGACAGTTTAATTATTCGAATCTTTGTTCGGAATCATTTCTATATTTTAGAAATGTTATTTAATAGAATTTACAATTGTTAGAAATTGTGTACTGCAAACTTTATATTTAAGCAAATTTCCATTTATCTCGACTTTTATGTAGTAGAATCTCTATTTAGCAGAACTTTTATTTAACAGAATTAAAATATAACCTATAATTCATGCAACCAAATTTGCATTTGACAGACTGTTTACGAACCCGAATTTTAATGTGATAGAATCTCTATGTATCCAAATATTTATTATGTACAATCTCCAAGTGATAGAACTTTCAATTGTCTGGCAATTCATTTGGTCGAACTTTTGTTTGGCAGAACTTTAATACAACCAGGGACTGACACGAAAACCGAATTATGTTTCTGTTTTGAATTGTAGTGACGAAACAAAAATGTACAAACAATATTGTTTTGTATTGAGCGTGAAACAAAAAGGCTCTGAATTACGTTTTCGTCTCATGCCCGAAACGAAAATCAACTCCGAATTTCGTTTCAGTCTCAAGCCCGAAACGAAAAGATTTTGAATTTCGTTTTCGTCTCCTGCAAGAAAAGAATTGTGTTTAAAATAGTTTTTGTGAAATTTAGAGCCTTTTTTATGAGAAACGAAAACGGGATTCGGAGCGGATTTTTGTTTCGGGCATTAAACGAAAACAAAATTCGGAGTTTTTTCGTTTCGGGCATGAGACGAAAACGTAATTCAGAGCCTTTTCGTTTCAGGTTCAACATAAAACAAAATTAAATTGATATTTTGTTTCAGTTTTTCAAAACCGAAACGAAACAAAAATAAAATATATTTTGTTTCGGTTTTCGTGTCAGTCCCTGAATACAACAGAACTTTTAAATAACCGACTTTTCTTGCAAGCGAATTTAAATGTGGCAGACTATATCAAACAGAATTTTTATGCAGCTGAATCTCTACATAACCGAATATTCTTCATACAGACTGCCCACCCAACATATCTCTTAATTAACCACACTTCATATCGCCGAACTTTCGTTTGGCAGAATCGCTAAATGACAGAACTTCCAATTGGCCGAATCGTTAGCCAATCAGATTTAAGTTCAAGTACATAGTCCCGCCTATTAGTATTTCTGATAAATTGTAATTCTGTCATATTTAAATTCGGCTAAGTGGATATTTTATCAAATTAAATGTCTGTGGTGTCTAGAATCTAACAAATTATAATTTATTGGAATAAAAATTACAAAATACGTAAATAAGGTTATGTAAAAATTCTGGCACACGAAAGTCAGGTTATCTGGCGTTTACATTAAACGTTAATTCTGTTAAAAGCGAATTCGTGAACAAAAGATTTCTCTTTAAACAAACTTCATTTTAATAAAAAGTCATATTAATAAAAAAATTCTAAACTTCAATTTCTAGTATTTGCAAATTAATTTTAACAAAAATTATAATAAGTGATAATTCATTTTTAAAACTTTTCGTCTAACTACGCGTTTTTATAAATGCCAATTCGAAGAAATAAATATTAAATAAAAGAATCTTTCTGCCATATGAAATGCGACCCATCTAATATTCTGGATAATCAACTTTAGGGACCATCACAACGTCTCGAAATGTATTCTTCTTGTAAAATGAAAGAGCTTTTAAAAATTACAACTTTTGTTAAAATTTTTAAAATGAAAAAATAAATAAAAATACGAATTTTTATTAATTGCGAAATATAATTTTAAAAAAATTTGTACGAAATAAAGCTTACTTAGCACAATATTCAGCAGAACTTTTGTTTTGTCTTTAACAATTTTTAAATTTTTTGTTAAGATTACATTAAAAGTACGAAAAATAAGAAATTTTGGTAAAAAAAACAATTTCAGAAAATTCTGAAAAATTATTTTTAATTTTAGCATAAATTTTGTCTTTTTAAAAAACTCTTTGTATTCTAACAAAATAGATTCCAATCATATTTTATTACATTGATTAACTTTTGGATCTAACAAAATGACAATGTTGTATCCAAAAATCGAAAATTTGTCCATCTCAAAAATCAATTTTTTTTTAATTTCTGTAAAAATTTTGAAACAACTTTTAACAACAAAAGTTGAAACAAAATAATACACCTGGAACACAATTTATTACACTCCTCATTTTTTGAATCTGATAAAAATGTATCTTAGAAGTCAAAAATCGAGTTTTCAAAATTTTTGCACTTGACTTTTTCAAAAAGTTTCCTCTTTTCCTGGATTAATTAAACTGGCTCATCTAGGTCAAAAATTAGTGTTTCAAAATTTTTTCAAAAATTTTTTGTCCAGAAAAAAGAGAGTACAAATTTAGCACAATTCAGTACAATGTTGTTGTTTCTGAAACTTTAAGTTGGCTATTAAACATCCTGAACATCAGAATCTGAAAAAGAAAGAATAAATAACAAAATAAAATGAAGGTAATTAAATTATAAAGAGTGAAGTAATTGATTAATTGTTTAATTAAGTAATTTAAGCAAAGGAAACTAACTGAGATAACATAAAAGAAAGAACAATTGAAATTGGTTGAGTATAATTAAGAAGTTAGAGCAGAGAAAAAAGGAAATGCGAAATGTAAAATATAGCTCGAAAATAAATTTAGAAAAGAATTAAAAAAAGATTATAGTACTTGCAAGGAAAAAATTAAATTAAGAAAGAAATTTATTGAAAAGATAGAGAAACTAAAAACATTGAAATAATTAGCTAATTTTAAGAAAAAGGAATTTAAAACAAAACGAATAATTATAACTAGAAAACAGAAAACATACGACAGAATAAAAATTTTTTATAAGAAACAAAAAGCAAAATGAAGTCAAAAATAGAGGTAAAAAATTGAAAAAAAACCTTTTTTTTAAAAAAAGTTTTAAAATGGTCTTTATCTGGAAAATATGATTATAGATCCGCATAAGATGAATAGCTTTCTATAAAAAGAATAAATTTTTCAAAAACTAAATTATGATTGTTATGAGAAAAATTTATTTCTAAACAGAATATTTTCTCGGATCTTAAAACTAGTTCATTATTAACATAGGCGTAAATTAATGTCAATAGAGTCAATTCCAAAAGAAATAGAATATTTAAGAGCAACTGTTTAAACAAAAATTATTAATAGTTAGCTTAATATTAAATACAGAGAAATATTTCTTCTTAATCGATTAAATTATTAATTTTCCTACCGAATTGCGTAATAATAAAAAAATGTACACTTCGGATTAAAATTATTTTTTACAATGTATTAATTTTATTTCTTATAGAAAAAAAATCAGTTCATGATCTTGAATATTTTCTTCCATGAACAATGTTAATTTTCCAGTAAATGGCTTCATTCAAACCAATTAAAATAAAAATAGTTGAAACACAAATAATATTTTTTTGTGTTTTTTATTTCCGCATTTCAATATTTTTGAAATTCATGGAGTACAAAATAAATAAAATTATAAATAGTTTATAGGTACTTTTATACACATAACAAACCATTACTTTGTAATTTATCAAAATTTTAATTTAATTTCTTGTAAATACAATTAAATGGTTTTTTCTCAAAATAGATGAGATTTTCTAGAATTTGATTGATTTTCATTTTCAAGTTCTGTAAATAAATTTTTTGTTTTTGGCTTAGGAATATAAATTTGCAGTTTTTTTAGTTTCAATACACGAAAGATGTTTTAATAGGATTTCAAGATTATTCCTAAAATTGCTATTTAAAATTTTCATTAATGTTAGGTTAGGTTAGACTATTTAAAAATGTACTTTTATAATTGTCGAATTCCATGAAACATTGCAAAAATTCGTGGTAATGATTTCAGAAAAACGTAATATTTTTTACAAATTGAAGAAAATATTAGTTTTAAAAGGAGGATCAATCACACCCGGTAAATTGTTTGTTGACATTTTTTAAGCTTTAAGATTTCTTCTAAATCTTATGATCAGAAGAAAAATAGATCTGCCTTGTGGTACCACATTTTTTTTAACTTATTTGTATATTAATATTTTAATAAAAACAAAAGGAATTCTCTCGACTTCGAACACTTGTCAAAAATCAAACTCGGCACTTCACTTCACTAATGATAAACAAAACAAAAATGACGTTAATCCGAATTTTCTGCTTGTCATAGAAAAAGTTGCGGAAAAGAATAAATTGCTGAAAAGTGAGAAAAGAAATTTGCCAATTCGGAAATTGGCAGTGATCGAAATTAAGGGAAATTTTGGCAGTGAATCGGAAGAAGGCAGCACCATCCACAGCTGCAGCAACGAACGAACCAAAACACAGAAGAATCATCCGAAAAAAAGTAGTCGTTCCGAATTCACTTTTACGACATCTTTGAATTTAAAATTAGGGGACACTTAAGAAGCGTAATAATACATTTTCCAAGTGTAATATTTAAGTTGAAGGGTGATTTTCTTAAGATTTAATCAAGAGAGACAGGCGGAGATGAGCCGAAACACTGCGGAAACTGGGAGATAAATCTGTGTTTTTCTGGCACTTTCGTTTGCTTTAGAACGCGCACTCGCGAAAGGATTCGAAGTCGAGAGTTTCAAGAACTTGGTCTGAAGACTCACCGGGTTGCTTGTTGGCGATTTTATTGAAACA
Organism: Ganaspis brasiliensis; assembly: GCA_037103525.1. Taxonomy (NCBI): domain Eukaryota; kingdom Metazoa; phylum Arthropoda; class Insecta; order Hymenoptera; family Figitidae; genus Ganaspis; species Ganaspis brasiliensis. The sequence continues at coordinate 330,564 of JAZKLR010000163.1, forward strand.
GTTTTGAAAAACCTCGTAGAGATGCATCGGCTCGTCGTCGCTGGCCGCCATCTTTCCGAACGAACGACTGTGAACGACGATCAACGAATTGGGTTGCCCTGAAAAGTCGCGAGAGGCGCCACTTACTTGACAGTCATCAATAAAGTAAAATTCTTACGTAATTAACGTAAATCTCGTATTAGTAGCAGATTTGTGTAAGTAATATGCATGCTGTTATAGACATTTTCATTTAAGTTCTTCTGTCTTCACAACTCATGGAGTGGAACATGCATTACAAAAGATAGAAAAATTAAATAAAAAGGTTTAGGCTTCACAATAGATTTTCATTACAGGCGAACCTCCCAAACGGGTGAAATCACATGAATCCGCAAAACGTTACGTCGTACGGGTGCAAGAAATTTCCCAACAACCCAAAAGGTCGAATTTCAAAAGTCGAATCACTAAACGATCGAATATCCATTTTGTCGAATTTCTAAATTGTCGAATTTCCAAATTGACGAATATCCATTTTGTCGAATTTACAAATTGTCGAATTTTCAAATTTTCGAATATCCATTTTGTACAATTTCCTAATGATCGAATATCTATTTTGTCGAATGTCCAAACTATCGAATTTCTAAATTGTCGAGTTTCCAAATTGTCGAATATCCATTTTGTCGAATTTCCAAATTCTCAAATATCCATTTTTGTCGAATTTCCAAATGATCGAATATCCATTTTGTCGAATGTCCAAACTGTCGAATGTCCAAACTGTCGAATTTCCAAATTGTCGAATATCCATTTTGTCGAATCACCAAACTATCGAATGTCCGTTTTGTCGAATTTCCAAATTGTCGAATTTCCACTTTGTCGAATATCCATTTTGTAGAATTTATAAATGATCAAATATCCTAATTGTCGAATTTCCAAATTGTCGAATATCAAAATGATCGAATGTCCAAATTGTCGAATTTATAAATTGTCGAATATATACTTTGTCGAATCTCCAAATGGTCGAATGTCCAAATCTATCTATGAAATGTGTTGGTATAGTAGATTGGACAAGTGCGCAAAATTTAAAATTTCCAAAATGATTTTAAATTTCTCGGACTTGTCCAATCTACTAAACCAACACATTTCATAGATAGGAAACTCACATGAAAAAAAAAAGTTCGAACATTTGGACATTCGACCATTTGGAGATTCGACAAAGTGGATATTCGTCAATTTGGAAATTCGACAAAATGGATATTTGACAATTTGGAAATTCGACAATTTAGATATTCGATCATTTGGAAATTCGTCAAAATGGATATTCGAAAATTTGGAAATTCGATAAAATGGTTGTTCGAAAATTTGGAAATTCGACAATTTCAAAATTCGACAAAGTGGATATTCGACAATTTGGAAATTCGACAACATGAACTTTCGACATTGTGGAGATTCGACAATTTGAAAATTCGACAAAATCGATATACGACCAAATGGATGTTCGAGAATTTAGATATTCGATCACTTGAAAATTCGACAAAGTGGATATTCGACCATTTGGATTTTTGACCGTTTGGAAATTTGGCTTTTTGATATCCGATTATTTGGATATATTACGACACAACGTTTGACTGAACCATGTGATTTCACCCTAAGTTAATTTTGTTGAGCGGTTAAAGGCCTAAGCAGATAGAAATACGGTTAAAAGATATTTGACAAATAAAAAGAAATTTTATCTACATTGTCGCCATCTTGTTTCGTCTGCGCAAGTCAAAACATTTGGTAAGGGACCACGAGAGCAGAAAATTAACTTATGGGAGATTCGCCATATTTTCATTAAAAATTTTTTTTTGCTAGAAATAATTTTTTGCTAATTCTACATAAGGGCTCGTCCATAAACTAAGTTACCAATTTTCCAACTTTCCGTTGACGACTTTACATGCATTTTAAAAATGTATAACATTTAGCGTAGGTTTAAGCCAGACCCCCCCCCCCTAAGTTGGTAACGTAGTTTATGGACGAGCCCTAAAAAATAAAGAAATACGTATTTTTTTATTTTTTTATTGAATGAAAATTACAGAAGTTATGTCCCTGTGGGCACACATGTCCAAAAGACGTCCCTGTGTCGGCTTTCATGTCCAAAAAACGTCTTAAGGACGTCTTCTGGTTTTTTTTTCCCGCTGGGGTATTAATGAAATTTAACGTTTTCAGAGACAGAACATTTTTGACACGCGTTTTTCTCCGTTATTATTATAGAAAATTTGAAAAGATGTTCTGCAGAAAATTGTCTCAGTTTTTCTTAAAATTTTTTACACATATAGTAAAAAATAATGTACTCGCAACAAAATTACATAAAAAATTGAATTTAAGCCTAAAAAGTGACTTTTTTCAAAACCGAAGTTATCGATTTTCGATTTTTTTCTTTTAACAAAGTTACAGATTAATGAAGTAATTTTTCTCATAAATCTCAAAGTCGTGCTCTTTAACTTTTAAATTTTATTTATTATTATTCGTTGTTGTTCTATGGCTTAAATAATGAATTTAAGAAATAAAACAACTTAGAATTACAATTTCCTTTGTATTTCATTTATTTTGTTTTTTGAATGAAGTATAAATTTTTAGAAATTATAAAAGTAAACCAAATAATTGTAAATATCAGTTAAACGTTTAAGAGCAGCACTTTGAGACTAATGAGAAGAATGACTTCATTAATCTGTAACTTTGTTAAAAAAAAAATCGAAAGTCGGTAACTTCGATTTTGAGAAAAGTCACTTTTTAGGATTAAATTTAATTTTTTATGTAGTTCTATTGCCAATGCATTATTTTTTACTATATGTCTAAAAATTTTAAGAAAACCTAAGCAATTTTTATGCAGGGCATTATTTATAATTTTCTAATAATAACGAAGAAAAACGCGTGTCAAAAATGCTCTGTTTCTGAAAACGTTAAACTTCATAAATTCATAACTTCTGTAATTTTTATTCAATAAAAAAATATAAAAATTCGTAATCACATATTTTTCAAATAGAATCATCAGAAAAAAATTATTCCAAGAAAAAAAAAGGTTTGAATGAAAATGTAACTTGTTAGAATGCCCCATATTAGGGTTCTGAGTCAGTGAAACGTTTTATGAAACTTTGAAAATTTCATAAATGGTGGAGGAATATTGAGTGGTTTTCTGCATGCGCGTTTTTCCCTATTAGGTGAGAGAAGGTTAGGTTTACCTATGCATTTTCGGGTGCAGGAAATTTCCCAAAAACCCAAAAACTCTACGATCCAAATTGTCGAATTTCAAAAAGTCGAATCTCCAGACTGTCGAATATCTATTTTGTCGAATTTCCAAATGATCGAATATCTAAATCGTCGAATTTCCAAATTGTCGAACATCCATTTGGTCGAATATCCATTTTGCCGAATTTCTAAATTGTCGAATTTTTAAATTGTCGAATATCCACTTTGTCGAATTTCAAAATTGTCGAATATCCAAATTGTCGAATTTCAATTTTGTCGAATGTCCATTTTATCGAATTTCCAAATTGTCGAGTTTCCAAATTGTCGAATTTCCAAATTGTCGAATATCTATTTTGTCGAATTTCCAAATGATCGAATATCCAAATTGTAGAATTTCCAAATTGTCGAACATCCATTTGATCGACTATCCATTTTGTCGAATTTCTAAATTGTCGAATTTCCAAATGATGGAATATCCAAATAGTCGAATTTCCAAATTGTCAAATTTCCAAATTGTCGAATCTCCAAATGTTCGAATCTCCAAATGTACGAATGTCCAAATGTTCGAACTTTTTTTTCATGTAAGTTTCCTATCTATAAAATGTGTTGGTATAGTAGAGTGGACAAGTGCGCGAAATTTAAAATCATTATGGAAATTTTAAATTTTGCGCATTTGTCCAATCTACTATACCAACGCATTTCATAGATAGAAAACTCACATAAAAAGAAAAATTCGAACATTTGGACAATCGAACATTTGGAGATTCGAACATTTGGAGATTCGGTAATTTGGAAATTCGACAATTTGGAAATTCGAGTATTTGGATATTCGATCATTTGGAAATTCGACAATTTGGATATTCGACAATTTTGAAATTTGACAAAGTGGATATTCGACAATTTATAAATTCGACAAAATGGATATTCGACCAAATGGTTGTTCGACAATTAGGAAATTTGATCATTTGGTAATTCGACAAAACAGATATTCGACCGTTTGGAGATTCGACTTTTTGAAATTCGACCATTTGGATATTCGAGCTTCTGGGTTTTTGGGAAATTTTCTGCACCCGATTCGACTATTTGGAGATTCGACCATTTGGAGATTCGACAATTTGGATATTCGACAATTTGGAAATTCGACAAAGTGGATATTCGACAATTTGGAAATTTGACAAAATGGATATTCGACAATTTGAAGATTCGACAAAATGGCTTTTCGACTTTTTGAAAATATCTGGCCTTTTGGGTTTTTTGGAAACTTCATGCACCCGCTAGATTTTTTACAGTTTTCTACGTGTATTATGTTATTCTACCTCTACGTAAACCCACGTAAAACCAAAATGACGCGTCAATTCCGATCTCTGGTTAAGGCCTAAGCAGACAGAAATACGGTTACGGTACCAGAGCATGTGACAGAAAAGGACAGAAACAGTCTCTGTCCTTTATTATCTTATGACCTGCTCCCGTAACCGTATCGTTGTGCTTTGGGCTTTACGCGTAACTATCTATGCAACCCTGCCTTTTCATTGCTTTTCGTTGCTCTGTCTTTTTCTAGCGCATGCAATGATGCACGAATTGGAAGAAGACAGAAAAGTAAAATAAAAAGGTTTATGGCCACACCTTGCTTCACCTTGTAACTTGGTTTATGTTATCGTAATTCGGACTCTGTCGGCTTGTCACTTGTCACTGTTATCAACAGAAACAGAGAAAGTACTAAAGCAGGAACTGAAAAACTCTGAAACCTTTGACGTGTCTCGCATGTGTTGTCCTAGAATTAATAATAATTGAATTATTATACTGAAATGGCTGGCGGAAAAGATTCAAAAGATGAAAAAAAGCCGGTTAGTATATACTTTCTTTATTTCTTTTTACAATTTCTCAAATAAACCATTTTCAACACAATTCACAAAAGTAGGGTTAGAAATCAAATAGATGTTTATTTTAACTTTTGAAAGAAATATACATCAGATTGTATTCTTATTGTATTAAACTCAGACCTTTATAATAATTGAAAAATTGCTTAAAATTTTGCAAATGTAAATAACTTCTTAGGTCAAATATGTTAAATACATATGACACGTATGCTAAGTATGGAAGCTTTAAATATTTAAGTGCTTAAACATTTTTAAATTGAGCTATATAAGACAAAATAAAGCATGTAAATATGTTTCTAAATTGTTTTTAAGTTAAAATTTCCATATGTTACAGTTATGATTAGTAACATTTTGTATTTTTAATTTTTATATCGACTTTTTTTAGTTATCTGCTCAAAAGATAGTTGTATATAAGTCTCATCATAGTACTTTTTAATTTTATAATAGCAATTTTAAAGCTCAAAATGAATAAATGTCTTTAAGGGTCCCGCAACATATAATTCAGTTTTTATCACCATTAGAATTGAAGGAATTTTTAACATTAATTTAGATGCGATTTAACCTATTTGATACATATTTATTATTTGAGTTATGCTTTTTTTAAATTTTTAAAAAATCTCAAACTTTAAATTTTTTATAAAGAAAAAATAAATTAAAAAACTAGTAGCACAAGTGGTGCTTTTACGAAAATTATTTTTTTTTCACAAAAGTTGCTCATTATTTCTGTTGGTCTCAATTTCAATTTATTAAAACTTTCTTAAATCTTAATTTCAATTGATTGTAAATCCAATAAATAATGTTAAAGAAATACAAAAAAATATGAAAAGAAACATTATTATGTTAATATTTCAATTTAAAATTATTTCATATAATAGATCTTTAGAAAAAAATCCTGAAAGAAACGGGATTCCATGCACATTAAATATAAATTAGCAGTATTAAAATAAGTGATAATTAATGGAGTTTCATAATTTAAATTTCCTATAAATCGAATATCTTGAAAGTTTAATATTGAATGAATTTCCTGAACATAAGAATAATGATTTAAATATAGCATGAGAAATTAAATGAAAAACTACGATCGGGAGTCATGAATAAGTTCTAAAATTTATTAGTTAACATTTTTCTTTCACAAAATTTCATTAAATAAAATTTTCGTTAAGCCGAATTTTGATTTCTCGAAATGGTTTTTAAATAAATTTCAATAAATCCGAAATTTTGCTTAACAGGAATTTTTTAGTTTAAAAATTGACATTTAACAGAATTTCTTTTTAACCAACTTCTTATTTAGAATAATTTTAATTTAACCGCATTTGAATCTAACAGAATGATAGCTAATTTTAATATTGCCAAATTCAAAATTGTTTGATACAATTTTGTTTTTATAACATTTAATCAACTTTTTTTCAATGATTTTCTAACTTATTTGCATATTTTAAAAAACGGTTCGATAAATCTTCTTATTTCTTTAATTGTTCTATTTTTATTTTAGAATGAGAGCAGTAAAATATTCTTTTCAATTTTTTTATTTTTTAAGTTTGCTCATCTTTTTGTAAATTTATGCAAATTGTTTTTACATTTCGTTTATTTTGCTGTAAACTTACTTACTCTTTCATAAAGTTTTTAGCTCTTCTTAAGTTTTCTACATTTATCGCTGTTAAGATTATTTTAAAAAAATTTAAAACAATTTTAAAAATTGTCTAATGTTATAACATTTTTTTTTAATTTTCCTCAACTCTTTTATTTTCTAAGGATTTCTTCATTTCTTTTGTAAATTTTTTTTTGTCTATTTACATCTTTTAATTTTATTTTTACTGCTTCTTATTTTTCAAATTATTTTGTATCTTTATATGTTTTGTATTTTTGTCATAGTTTGTTAGATTTCGAAAAAAAATTCTGTTCCTTAAATATTTTTTTTTTTTTTCTCAGTTCTTTTTATTCTTTTAAATTTTTTGAATTCTGAAAGTTTCTTTCATCTATTAGTGAGGTGTTTTATTGGCTTTAGAGTCCATGAAAAAAGACACTTAAAATCTTTATTCCAAACGTTTAATTGTTTTATTTTGCAATATTTTTATAATTTTTTATACTTTTTATTAATTTTTAAATTTTATCAGCATGTTTTCCCTTTTTCAAAAAGTTTGCAAATTTTAAGCTACAATTAAACATTTTTTATAACTAGTGTTTTCTCTACATTTTTTATAATTTCTCAAGTTTTCTAGTTTTTAAAGGATTCCTCTCTTTAGTAAAAGTTTAACATTTTTTGATTGATTTTTTTGATTAAAAAAATCCTCAAATATTTAAAATTTCTAAAAGAATTTCTACTTTATTATATAGGGGAGTGGGCCTCAAGATGGACATTTCGTATAAAATTTTTGTTTAAGGTGGTAGTGCCTTATGCTTTTTGTCATTTTTGTTGTTTGTCTAGACGAAGATTTTGATGCACATTTGAAGAAAAAAAACCCAGTTGGTTTTTCATCTATACATGCCACGTAATTTTGGGTCTAAAAAAGTTTTGTAACAGTTTTTTCTTAAGTTGGTAAAGTTACTTAAATTTATGATTTAGAATGAGTACTTAACGTTATAATATTCTTTATTTATCGTATAATAATATCCTAAAATAATTTTACTAATTCAGTGTTCGTATATATATTTTTACTGGGGATTAAAAAATGGTGTCATGTACCCTAAGATGGACAGGCCTCAAATCTCAATATATCTATTTGCATATTTTTGATTTTACACTTTTTTTAATAATTTTTTGAGACAATTAATTAAAATTTTTTATTTTCCACTATAAAATGTGATGTTATCGTTAGAGAATTTGATATATCTATATTTTTCGATATTTTATTACTTTTTACTGTTAAGCTATTAGATTGAAGTTTTAAGAAATGTTATTTCCTGATAAATTCCGTAAATTGATTAAAAATTAGTTTAAGAATTGTTACAGGATGTTAATTTCTTATTTACTACAATTTTCAGAGACTTTTAAGAAGGTGTCCATCTTGGGGCCACTTTTTTTAGACCGAAAATTTTAACAATTAGAAAAAATGCTTTAAAAAATGTTTATGTTCAAAATAAAATTTTATCTCTGTGGCCATAAGTTACCTTATAAATTGTACTTTCATCCGGTATAAAATATTTTAATATATTTTATTTGGTTTAGATTCTACAGCAATAAGACGAAAGGGTGTCCAACTTGGGGCCCTCTCCCCTATTTTTTGTTATTTTTTTTTCATTACGTGGATTTCTAAAATCTTCTCTTATTTTGATTATATTATAATATAGTTTTACATATTTTTTCATAAATTTTCTGATATTTAAATCTTTTAATAGTTTTTTAGATTTTTTCTTAGTGTTCTTTTTCAAATTAAGTTATTTTTTTTAGTAAAAATGACTTATAAACCTGTATTGCTCTTCTTAATATTTTTTTTTGAAACCAATGAATATTTAAATAATCAGTTATTACTTATTGAAAGAAATAATTTCCTGAAAAATATGCAAAAATGTGATGTTATATGCTCATATGTTTCTTTCAGGAGGTAAAGATTGACAAATGGGATGGATCGGCAGTGAAAAATGCCCTGGATGATGCAGTAAAAGATGTTCTTATTAAGAAGTACAATTATGTGGAAAATTTTGCATTAATGGATGGAAGATTGGTATTATGTGGCTTTGCTGTCAGTATTGCCATTTTAGCATTGTTGTGGGACTTCCTTTATCCATTCCCTAAATCTAAGCCAATTTTAGTAGCTTGTGTTTCAGTATATTTTATTTTAATGGGAATCTTAACTCTTTACATAACATATAAAGAAAAGGGAATATTCGTTGTCGCCATTCAAAGGTAATTATAAACATTAATTTCAATGTAAACTCATTTTCATTTTATGTTGTATTTTGAAAGTTTATACAGCATTCAATATGCACTTAAATATATTAGCAAATCTCTCTAGAACCTTTAAAATTTAAATTCATATTTTTAAAACATTTCATTTCAAGATCATATTTTATTATATATTTAAGCTACTGCACCTTGAATTCAAGTAGATTTTATTTGTATTGAAGTACAAGCTTTTTTGTCTGCCCTCTATTTTAAAATATCAATTTTATGCAGTTCAAAAATTGAGAAGCAAAATTTGAGAAAATGTCAGATCCTAAACATAACCTCATAGAATTTTAATAAATTTACAAAAACTGTGTTGAATTAAATAATAGAAATTATAAATTTTACTTGAGTGTTTTACGATATTCTCTTCTTTTTTTTATTTTTTTTTTATCTGTCCAAAAAGTTTTTAACATTTCGTAAGTATTGATATAAAATAAAAGCTCAAGCTTGATTGAACTATTTGACGAGCAAAAATTTGAAGGTCCACATTTAACAAAAAGTAATTAACAATTAAAATGAATAGAATCATATGGACAATTTTAAGTACATCGCAATTAGTATGCGCCACAATCTTAAAGCAAATTAGATGAGGTGTTTCGTAAAAAATACCTATTTGACCAGAGACATTTTTTTCGAACTACTTATTTATTCGATTATCACAAATAACAAGAAATATATTTTGTTTAAAAAAATATATAACATTAAAAATAATATGCGCTGATTTGATATTTGAAATAAAATTTAGCTATGTCTCTAGACACAAATTATTCCTTTTAAACTTTAAATAATTATTTGATAAAAACTAAAGCATTTCACCAGTGACACGAAAACTGAAGAGCAACTTTGAGAACAAATATATAACATTTAATTTTGATAATATATATTGCCTATTTTCGTTTTTCCAGAGATCCTGCGGGATTTGATCCTGATGTAACTTGGGAAGCGAGTTCTTACATGAAAAAATTCAGTGATATGTATCATCTGGTACTTTCTGTAAAAAGTGGAAGCAGTACACAGAAAACTTCTATTGAGAAGTCAGTTGCGAATTTCATTGACATCAATGGTGTCGTAATTCCAGAGACAATTGAAACAGTTGTAAAGACAATGCATGATAGTCTGACTGTACATCGAAAAGATAAATAAATACGAAATAATTGGATAGGGAAAATAAGTCAGAAAGTAACTTTAATGGGACATTCAAATTTTAAAATGAAGACAAGCGTCGGAATGTACGAAGTCATCTCACAAACAGAGATGAATTCTTTGATAATCGATGTCATATTAATGAAATCGACATTTGTGTAAAGATCCTTGGTTTGATATTTTAGTATTACATTTTTCTGTAATATTTAATCTTATAAATGGTTTCATTACCATCGAAAAACTAGATTGATAATGTACTTTCTTTGTTGTAAAAATTCTTATTAAATATACAAATTTTTGTCATAATCATTTTTGTCATTCTTAAAAAGAATAATATTTAAGAAACGTCTATTAATTTTGTAAATCAATATTATTGCAATTTTGTGTTGAAAAAATTAAAGCATACATCTTAAAATTATTTGCTTACACTTACCGAACAAAGATGTTTGCAGTGGCAGCAATCTGCTCGTTGTTACAACAAAATTGTTCGCTACAATATTAAATTATGTTAGTTGTTAGACCAAACTTTTTTTGGAATGTGTAATGTTTTCGTTATAATATAGAAAAGATCAATCCATTGACTTTCGTCTGATAGTTGTCGCGACCATATTTTTAAAAAATCAAGTTTTAAAGTATGTGAAACTCCAACATTCTCTGCATTCAGTAAGCATATTATTATGGTATAAATTTTATTTCTTTTCATGTTATTATTAATCAAAAGTTCACGACTTTATTTCGTAACTTTAAATCTGACACTTTTTTTTAAAGATGTTATAATTCTAAATCTATATAGTATATAATATAATATATCCTAACTTTCCAGAAATATAAGCCACTTTATTCCAATAGTAGAAAAGATGGACTTATTACAAAAATTCATTATTTTTCAATGATACTCTAATTTGAAAAAATTATTCTTGTAAAAACTTTCAATTATGTTCGGAGCTAATAACTCTTCTGTGGAACCTTCTAAAGATTTGGAATTTTTAGTATAATTTAATATTACTATAATCTACTTGCCTTTAAAGCTTGATGAAAGTATTTTGCTTCGTTTAGGAACTAATAAAATTTAAAATTAACCTTTTTGTGTAAAAAAATTTTAAAATTGGGTAGATCCCTTAACACATTGACATTATTAACATTTAAGTTCTCAAGGTAAAAAATTACTCGTATTTACCTTCTTTTTTTTTACCAACGAAAAAGAAAAATGAACTTTATACGAATAATGAGTGTGATTTTCAGTGTAGAATATTTTGCTTAAAAAAACCATGAATTACAAAATGACAACTTGAAAAGTTGTAATTATAAAACACAAAATAAAAATTTTAATTTGATTAAAAAACAATTTTTTTATATTAAGTATTTTTTCTACACAGCCTATTACAGAAGAATTACATTTAGAGGAAATTATAATTAGAAATGGAATTATAATACTGTTCCGTTAATGTTAATAATGTTTGCTTTAATTCTATGAATATAATTGTTTTTATTTAGAAAATATCTAATGGTCTAAAAAAAACTAATTGAATTAAAATAAAAAATCATGAAAATAATTTCTTTAATTTTTTTTTATTATAGGTACAAAACAGTAGAAAATTTTTAAGAGCTAAAAATATAAATTTTTTTAAACTGAAACCTTTCAACTTGTATCAAGTTCAAATTCTTTTATAAAGAATCGTACATAATAATGTTTTTAAACATTCTGTAAAGGTTAATTTATATCTATATGTATTCGATATCACATCTCTCTCTTAACACGTCTAGAATTTCGTAGAGAATATTAGAATATTTGTCTGACAAACTGTCAAGAATAATGTTTGTAGCTTTGTTTTGTTGTGAAGAGAGAACTTTCTGCTTAATAATATAACGAATACAATACGGTTTAAGTATTGAGGCTTGAAAATCGTCTGAAATTTTTACAATATCTATCACATTATCATGGGTTAATTTATCTGTCAAAAATTCTTCACATATTTTTTTGAGGTGTTGTAAATCATACTGCTCAGCAGCTTTTAAAATATCGATGGCATATTCATCAACAATATTCACTTTTCCTGTGTACATGTACCTGGAAAAATTTTTATGTAAAATTAAAAGACAGAGTTGAAACAAAATTTGAAACAATGCTTTTATACTATTAATTTTTTACCTCAAGGATATTCCATTTTTCAGGAATTTTTATTTCATAAATTATTCATCGTAGAAAATTTTTGTTAGTAAAAATTTCAGGACATACAATGAAATAATAATAATAAAATAAATTTAATATTACAGTAAAAGCCACATATATTTTTGTTTTTGAATGTTACACGCATTCTACTTTGCATGAAACACATTTTTTGTTCTCACAATGAAAACAAAAAATGTCTCAAAATTGAAACAAATGAAAACAAAAAAGTCTCTTTCTCATTGATGTCGTGAAGAAACATTCCTTATTTAAAACTTTACGAGCTTTAATAATACTATAGAAAATGAAAGATATACCTGAGTATTTCCTCACAAACTTCAGCTTCCATGTCCTTAATTTTTATACAATTATTAAGAGTTTCTTTCATATTGCTCATAAGCATCCTGTATAAAACTGGACTTTTCGCTGCTAAAACGACTTTGTGACTTTGGAAAATTTTCTCGCCAATCTGAATATTAATATCACTCAAATTTTCATTATTTAAAAATTGTTCATATTCCTGTAAAAGAAAGTTGCTCGTGTTCGTTGCACTTTTGTCACACGAAAGGCATATTTTGTCAACTATCTGCACTTTTTTATTTACACAATTGTCAAAAATTTCTTTTAAAATAATTAGCGTTACCAGCGGCTCAGTTTCCAGGCATTTCAAATGTTGTAGTATATTAATTTCTTTTACAGTATAATAAAGACAGTGATCCAGTAAGAATTTTGCGTCACATTTAAAAGCTAATATTAAAAAGTCGAGAACAACGTCTAATGTTATATTGTTTTCCAAGAAGTCTTCACATTTAGTTTTCAAATCTTTTATTTGTAGAATACTTGCAGCCAATAGAATATCACACGAAAAATAAGAGTCCTTTACATTATCAGAGTAGATATATCTTAAAATTTCTTCAAAAGCATCCGATTTTATGCTGTTGAGATTATTAATTTCTTTTATTTCTTTGTCTTGTTTAAACACATTGCAGAAGTATGGACTCTTTGCTGCCAATATTGCCTAAACCCATTAATTTCTAATAAATAATCTCAAACAAGTAATGACATTTATTGCATATACAATATCAAGAAATGAAGTTTTTTGGATCAAGCTGAAATTTTCAGAAATTGTTGTCATCTTGGAGAATTGTTTTCGAAGTATTGTTAAGTTTAATCAAAATTTATAGGATGTGGAGGGGGTTGAACCCCTATTCTCAAAAGAGAAGATATACATTCTCACAGATTAATAATTAGATATTTTTTTAAAAATTGTCAAAAAGATTGTATGTCGAGGTTGTCTTCATTAAAACGTTAATTTAATTGATTAACAGTACTGTGTTGTACAAAGCGAGTTTTACTACAAAAGTGATAGAAGGCGCTACTTTTTTAATTAGTTTTCTTTTATTTACTGTACATAGCTAAAATTTTACTTCCATCATTTTTTTTTTTTTAAAAAGTTTTCTTTATTATAATTTTTAATTCTTTAAAAAAAAAATGTTAATAAAAAATAAATAAAAACAAGCCGAGGATTATGTTCATTTGATGAACATTTTACCAATAAAGTAATTGTTTAAATTTAATAAAATGTGTTTCAATCGTTATATTTAAACACACACATACATCTGAACATTTGAGCAGGAACTAGTACAACACATTTCTAGATAGAGGAAAGTTAATTTTGGGCATTTTAAAAAAATTGTAAATTTGAACGAATACAAAACTTTCTTCATGAGGAAGTAAAAGTGCCAGGCGTAGCTATTTCGCGCCCCTGTGCGAGAATTTGTATATAGCTCCCTTTTTAGGGGTTTTTCTCTCTTGTTGTCAGTTTCTACCCTTTTTTTTTTTTAGTTATCGAATTTTTCTGAAACCGCCCTTTTGAAAATCATGACGCCCCCTAAGACTCAGCGCCCTAGTACGGCCGCACAGGCGCGCACTACCCTAAAGCCGGCACTGAGTAAAAAAACTAAAAACCGAGAATAAATAAAAAATAAAGTTTTATTAACGACATAAGATGCAATTTAATGAAAAAAAATGCTTTATGAAACTTTTTACTAGAGTAGTGTTATGAACACACAAACGACCAGTCAGATAAAACCTCAAAATAGTCGCGATGATGATGGTGCGTCTATTTACATGTTTCTTAATTATTCAATAACAAAAAATAACGTCTTTGTGGAAAATAAGGCTTTTTTAGGAAAATATGTCAGCTTTCCAACTAAAATATTAAAATAAAAAAACAAATGGGTCCAAAGTTGAATAAAACTCAAATTTATTTTTATTTTTGAAAAAAAGAGGTAAAATTTTTATTTTGTTAAAAAGCTGATATCTTCTCAATCTGCGTTAAAAAGCAAAACAAAAACATCTAAACGAAATTTTTCTATGAGCAAAAGGGAAAAAGTAGATGTTCATCAACAGTGAGAATATTCAACCCCCTCCACATCCTACAAATTTTGATTAAACTGACTAAACTTAACAATAGCCTGAAGCACAATGAATCGTAATCGCTAATCCTTAATCGTAAGAATGAGCGGAAACAGGACAGAGATATATTACTTCCTCTCATTCTTACGATTAAGGATTAGCGATTACGATTCATTGTGCGTTAGGCTAATACTTCGTACACAATTCTCCAATACGACAACAATTTCTGAAAATTTCAGTCTGGTCCAAAAAACTTTATTTCTTGACCTGTAACACTTCAGGAATTTTGCCCTATATAATATATATTATATAATATATGTTAAATAATAATTTACTTAATTAACCAAATTTTACATTTTCCTTAAATTGTTAAATTTTTTTGTATAATATTGATGGGTATTTCGACGAAAAAGCAGACATTTCGTCTGTGAGCCACAATGAATAATAATTAGACTAGATATAACTTATTTCCTAAAAAGCAAGAAAGATGATTCTCCACGAAACCGACAATTCCATGTCCCTTGTGTTTTTTAAGAAACGAATTGCACATATGGTAATGAATCCAACGTAAAAAAGTAACTCTAGTGATCATAAACAAAAGCCTGTAGCCACGTTAATTTATAAGATTGAATATTTTTTTTTTAAATGCAAATTTATAAGCCAAATCGTCATAGTGAAGCCTGTCCCCAGGCTCAGTTACGAAACAAAATTAAATATTTTTAGTAAACTTTAATAATAAAACTAATTAATGGTAACATTTTTTTATTGTCTAAGTGTGTAGAATTTAGAAAAAAATTGGTTGTAAAAAAATAATTATTTTTTTTTATTTTTTTCTAGATGTTATTTCTTGTCCCCAGTTTTGTGCGTCATGGTGAAGCCTTTTTAAAAAATTGAAATATTTCATAAAAATTACATCAGAATTTAGTTATACTTTAGTATAAGCAACAATCGACTTCTCTCAAAAGATTCACTACGATAGAAACAAATTTTATAATTGATTTTTTGTTTTTTTTACGTTTAAAGCGCCAAATTTGTGTAGGGAATCATATAATCGTCATGGTGAAGCCTTTACATATTTCGCAATAAACAGGGGCGGCGCAACCAAAATTTTTCAGGTGTGGAATTTTTGGAAAAGGGTTCTGAAAGAAGGGGAGAAAGGAAGTATAGAAGGATGGGGTGAGTTCGAGGAGTTAAAAATTTTAACAAATGCTATTTCGTCGATTTAAATGTTTTGGCAAATGTCAGTTTGATGATTTGGAAGTTATGACAAATACAAATTTGGGAAGTTAATAGCTCGGACAAACGCAAGTTCGGGGAATTGCAAATTCTGACAAATGCAAGTTTGTAGAATTACAAATTCGGACAATTAAATTTCGGCCAATTACAAATTCGGTCAATTGGGTTTTGGTGGAAATGTCCTCGACCCAAATTGCTAATAATTTGTTTAAAAAAACAGTATTCCGCGTCATGGTGAAGTCTTTTGGCTGCCTTTCATTAAATTTGTAGTTTAAACAAGTGTACCATTTAAAAAATTTTAGAGGTTGTGATCAAATAAAATTAACCAAATAGAGGTTACATAAACTGTAATAATTTTAATATAAGTTTAACATTAATTACTTTATAAATTTTCATAAATTACAGTATAAATTTCTATATAAATTGCTGACAACTGATTTACAAATTTTAAATTATATGTTAATAAATTAGAATAAATGTTTTTAAAATAATTTATAAAATTACAACATATATTTCTATAAATTTTAACATAATTTCCATAAATTACCACATAAATTCCCATAATTTACACTATAAATTGCCATAATTTTCAAAAATTAGTTTTTTAATTTCCTTTTATTTACTATAAATTAGCTCAAAACTTTGATAAATTACCACATAAATTACCAGAAATTTCCATAAATTACGAAATAAAGTTTTTTGAATATTGAATTTTGTTTTGTATTAATATTATAAATTACCCTAAACTTTTTATAAATTACCATAAATTTTTATAAATTACTACATAAATTTCCTGCATCAGTTTTTTAAATCCTGAATTTCGTTTGCATTATTATTATAAATTACCTGAATATTTTTATAAATTACCGCATAAATTACCATCATAGATTTATTTATTTGTTTATATCGATTTTATCAACAAATTACGCCATAAAATAAAATATGATCAAACAAAATCTTTCTAATTTTTCTTTTAGAATTGATTGTGATCCATAGTTTTAATTAAATGTGATTTTTTTATAATTTGTTTAAACAAATATTGTTTAACAAATAGAAACATTAAAAGCTAGAATGCGAATGTTTTTTATTTAACTTTCCTATAAATTCAACTATCAATTTTGTTATACTGCAACCGATTATGGTAGGTACATGGATGCGGTAACAGCTAATTTGTTTAAAAAATACAAGAATTATAATCAATTTGTCCGGCCCATCACAGATATTTCATTCTTGACTATCATACTCAAAAGTTATATTACGATATTTATTTTAATTGGAAATTTTTTTTTCTAAAATCGCACAGTGGGGCCAAATGCCAAAAAGCTGGCTAAAATATCAAATCTTTTTCCTATTTTCTGGAGGACAGGTATAAAGGAGTTTTTGAGGTCGCTAATTACGAATCTGAAGTCTGTTTCACAAAATTCAAAATGGCGGATCCAATATGGCGGACGAAACACGGAAATTGTCTTTCAATGTTCATGAAATTGGATTTCTGGGGGTTTTTGAGGTCGCTGATTACGAATCTGAAGTCTGTTTTACAAAATTCAAAATGGCGGATCCAATATGGCGGACGAAAGACTAAAATTGTCTTTCAATGTTCATGAAATTGGATTTCAGGGAGTTTTTGAGGTCGCTGATTACGAATCTGAAGTCTGTTTCACAAAATTCAAAATGGCAGATCCAATACAGCGGACGAAATACTAAAATTTTATGTTAATGTTCATGAAATTGGGTTTCAGGAGGTTTTTGAGGTCGCTGATTACGAATCTAAAGTTGGTTTCACAAAATTCAAAATGGCGGATCCAATATGGCAGACGAAATACAAACATTTTATTTTAATGTTCATGAAATTGGGTTTCAGGGGGTTTTTGAGGTCGCTGATTACGAATCTGAAGTCTGTTTTACAAAATTCAAAAAAGTTCAATGTCTAATCTATAATTTAAAAAAAAAAAACTTTATCGGGCAACATCGGGCAATTAACTTTTTCCTTTAATTTATATTATTATTAAAAGTTATTTTTCTTTATTTTTTATTAAAAACTTTAGTTAATAATGATGGAATAAAATTTTTTTTTTGGACTTACAATATCAAAATATAATGTACTTACTTCCACCTAAAGAATCTATTTTACTGATATTAATTTTAACTTCATGTTCTTTTTTAAATACACAATTACTAAAACACTTATTTTTTTAACAAAAGGAAGCGGATAGTATGCTTAAAAATGACAGTCTTCAACTTCTTAGTACGGGTCGAAAAAATACATTAGGGTTTTTTGACCAACAGCATTATAATCTTTGATCCTTCTTCAATCAAACTAGTTGGATACAATATCTGAAAATAAAACTTTATTTTTTGACTTTTGGCCAGCTTTTTGGACTTTGGCCCCACTGTGAATCGCAGTAACCAAATTGTCGGTTTCGTGGAGAATCACCCGCAAATATATGCATATGAATGTATATGTTACGGTTAAAGTGCGAAGTGGGGCTATTTTGTGCACAACTTTGAGTTTCTATAACTAAGACAAAAAATTTTTTCTTGTCGGCTAACTCATAGGATACTTTTAGAAGAATGTCCACAATATAACTGAATAGTTTAATTCTATATTTTTTCAAATTCTGAATTTTCATAAAGTATAGAGTGAAAAAAAGCGGTTTTGTGCACAAAATAGCCCCGGTTGACGGTAGTTTATTTGAATAATATTATTGTTCGAAACAATAAGAAAAATTAAAAAAAGTATCCAAGTACAGACATAGTCTCTCTCCCTCTCATAAATATAAGGCTCTCAGGGTCAAGAAAAAATTCCCCGTGTATTGCGATTTGGTAGGTCGATAAATTTTTACAAGTATAATTATTAAATGAATTTAATTTTTAATGGTGATTGAAATACAATTTTTAAAGTAATATTAAGAAAATAAACTTAAAATTTACCTTGTGAGCGTTAAACTTTTGTCCATTAATTACAATTTGAATGTCACTTAAAAAGTCTAATTTTGATAAGCAGTCAAAATTTTGTGTTTCTGGTAAAAACATTTCTACGTATATATTCAGCTGGCCATTTTGGATTATTTTTACCATTTCTTCCCATTCAATAAAATTATTAAAATGTAATTCGTGTTTTTCTCCAGAATGTATGAGACTTCTGGTATAAACTTTATTATTAAGATCATTCAGTATAGAAATATCAACTTTTACTTTCACTGGATCTATTATAAGAATCTTACTACAAACAACTACTATGTTAATCACTTTTTTATAGGCATCCTTTTCATGATGGATTAAATAACTCTGGGCGTATGAATTATGTTGTCTAATTACTGCTACATCTTGATTTAATTTAGTTACAAGAAGAGATAATAGCCATTTTATATCCGGTTTTGATGAAATTGTGAACTTCAACGAATTAAATTTTTGTTTCTTGAAAGCGAGGGGTTCGTGTAATCCTTCTAAAGTCTTTATTGGCCATGTAAAGCATATGTCTGCGTTTTTGGAAAATATCGTCTAAAAAAGCAACGAAAGGGAGAGTTAAGACATTTAGATTGTGGTTGTTAGGATACCAAAAACCAGCAAAATTATAGGGAAACAAAAACTTATCCAAAACCAGTTAGTGTTCTTGTTATTGCTTGGGTAAGAACCCAGGTGGAAATTTACGATCGCCTGGGTACTGGTGTATCTGCATCGGCCAGGTACTGATTTTGTACCGAAAGGTAACTCGGCTGGGAACAGTTCAACGGTACTGGCGTGGTACTAAGAATCTGTACTGGCATTCTACAAAATTTTGCAAGGTACTAAAAAGTTTGTTACTAAAAACTTTTAAAAATAAAAATAATATTGAAATTTCCCAATTTTATAACCTTATTAAATTCTGCAACGACGATTCTTATTTATGATTTATTTATTTTTATTTATGATGCGCACAAACACACTTTAAACGCTTACATACATGGTAATTAAAATATTCTAACGCACGGGGGATCAAATCTGCATACACATATGTGACTGTCCATGACAAAACGTGCCTTAGCTCCAGAAAATAAATTTTCATTTTTTGATGCCAATCGATAGATTTTTATTTGCTCTTTCATTTCCAATAATAAAAAATTATTGTTTTAAAGAAATTTTGATCTTATTAATCAAGAAGTGTAGGAACGTTACATTAGTTTCAATGCATTGCTGCAACTTTAAACGCTCACCCTGTAAAGTTGACGTTTGGGAACTAAGGCACGTTTTCTCATGGACAGTCACATATACCTAATTCGCACTTAAAACGTAACGCACTACCCAGGAAAAAAAAACCTATTCCTAAAATTCTTGGGTGAATCAGAGATTTGAAGAATGCGGTTTGAAGATTGAAATTTTGAATGGTGTTGAATTGGTCTTGTTTTGAATCAGTGATTTTCTATAGCTGCCCTATTCATGAGAAATTTTTTGAATTTTTTTTAATAATATCAATTATGAATGGGATAAAAAATTTGTCGCTTTGTAATTGGAAAAAGTGAATCGAGGATTTACTTTTAAGAATTTGTAATATCATATTCTTAAAAGGAAATCTCCGATTCACTTTTTTCCAATTACAAACCGACAAAATTTTGATCCCATTCATAATTGTTATAATAAAGATTGAAAAAAATTTCTCATGAATCGGGCAGCCATAAAAAATCACTGATTCAAAACAACTCCGATTCAACACCATTCAAAATTTCAATCTTCAGACAGCATTCTTCTCTGAATTCTTATTCTAGTATGAAAATTGAATAATTTGAGCCAAAAATAAATAACTTCTATGGAAGGAATAAAAAGAAAACTCAATTTTTCGTAATTTTTTGTAGGTTAATTGTTCTAGCTACATCCAAAACCACCCCACGGTTAAAATTTCAGCTTAAAATAGAAAGGGTAGTAAAAAGGGGGTTATTGAGCAAGCGTTTTGGCTAGTTGAGCAAGCCGTCTGCTCAATTGTCCAAGCGGCATTTAGACAATCGGGGTGGCGGTTGCTCGATCATCCAATGTATTATGTCCAATCATCCAAAAGGTATTTCGAGCTTAAAACTGAAGAAAAGCAACTTAATTTTTGAGAAAACATTAAGAAAGGTTAAATTATGGATAAATGCAAAAAACTGTATAATAAAAATACGTATATTAAGAATAAATAACATTTCAGAAAAGTCGTGATTTATTGACACACAGGGAGCAGAACACCTTACTAGCAGAATAGACGTAGCCATTTGTAGCCGATCACAATTTATTCTCTCGCGGTAGAAAGATTTTTATGGGTAATTCTATTCTGCTAGTCAGGTGTTCTGCTCTCTGTGTGTCAATAAATCAAGACATTTCTGAAATGTTATTTATTCTTAATATACGTATTTTTATTATACAGTTTTTTGCATTGATCCATAATTTAATATTTCTTAATGTTTTCTCAAAAGTTAAGTTGCTTTTATTCAATTTTTAGCTCGAAATACTTTTGCTTGCTCAATAACCCCCTTTTTACTGGGTTGTAATCTTTAACCATCAGAGCATAAACGCAATGATGTCTACACGGAGTAGTCACTGGTTGTGCAAAGGTACCTACTAAACCTCTCTACTTTTCCTTATAGGATCCTGTTTCTTGAATAATCATATGCGTCGTTAGCGTAGTGGTTAGTGCGTTAGGTTTCAAATGCGAATTAGGTATATGTATGTAGGTTCGATCCCCCGTGCGTTAGAGTTTTAATTACCGCATGTATGTAAGCGTTTAAAGTGTGTTTGTGCGTATCAAAAATAAACAAAAATAAATAATAAATAAGAATCGTCTTCATAGAATTAAATAAAAGGCTACAAAATTAGGAAAATTTAATATTATTTTTATTTTTAAACATTTTTAGTAACAAACTCCCAGCCGAGTTACCTTTCGGTACAAAATCAGTACCTGGCCGATGCAGTGTCAGTACCATACACCAGTATCATGCCAGTACCGCTGGTACTGGCGCAGTACCCAGCCGATCGTAAATTTCCACTTGGGATACAGATAGTTTATGTCTTTTAGAAAAAATTTAATGTTTCTTTTAATAATTCATTTTCTTGACTAAATTGGTGCTAAACGTCGAAAAATGATAAAACTTTTGCAATTTTTAAGATTTAAATTCTAAATTTCCAGAAAAACATAATTTTAGTACCACAAACAAGCTTTTTTTAAAGCTGACATTTACTACTTGCAAAATATACTGGAAACTTTTGTCTTAAAATGCATTGCTAGGATGGTAAGAGGGCCGGTATTTTTGGAGGTCTAATTAATAATTAAATTTCATTTCATTTTCAATTACTCTTTTCTATTTTCAATTAATTTTACAACATTCAATCATTTTCGGCTTCTTTCAAAGTTCTTTTCAATCACAGAAATTGTAGAATTTCAATTAAATTGTTCAATTCCACAATTCTTAATTATTATTATCTTCAACTTTCAATTCCATTCTTCAATTTTCAATCCGATTCTTCAATTTTCAATTCCATTCTTCAGTTTTCAATTATTATTTTCTTCTATATTCACGAATTCTAGACTTTTTCAATTACTTCTTTCAATTTTCAATTATATTTTAAAATTTCCATTACATTCTTCAATTTTCAATTATCTCCTTTAATTTTTAACAATTTTTAAAAATAATTTAAGAAATTAAAGAACAAATATAATATTTCAAAAAAACA
The DNA here is from genome assembly GCA_037103525.1 of Ganaspis brasiliensis. Lineage (NCBI taxonomy): Eukaryota > Metazoa > Arthropoda > Insecta > Hymenoptera > Figitidae > Ganaspis > Ganaspis brasiliensis. The sequence continues at coordinate 353,170 of JAZKLR010000163.1, forward strand.
ATTGGAAATTAAAATATTACCGGGCAAGTGCGAGTCGGACTAGCGCACAGAGGGTTCCGTACACGAACTTAAAATGAATTTTTTTTTTAATTATTTATTTTTAACGATTCATTTCAATTATTTATTAGATATTTATTATTTGGATTATTTAAATAATAATAAATTAAAATCATAATTTTTTACTTTTATTAAAATTTAAGTATAAACCTAACCATTTTTATAAGATTAAAAATTTCAAATGAAATAGACTGAGCTTTTTTATATAATTTTGAATTTTAAAGACAAAAAGTTTTTTTTCTTTAAATTTTTTTTTATTTTTAAACTTTTAAAGTAATTTAAACATAAAAATAAACATTTTGTACAAAAAATAATCTGAAATTGTGGAATATTGTAGCTATGTAGCTGTTTAGAAGGAAACACATTTTTGACAATTCCCAACCTTTCAGGCTAAATACCCTAAGCTCTAGCATAGGGGTATTTTGTCATTTTTCAACTTTTCATTAATAACTTTTGAAAACTAAGTCCAACAATGTTAGCTATATTTTTCCAGTAATCTACACGTAAAAATACCTAGGTATACTAAATTTCAAACCTCTAGGTCAAATGGTTTGGAAGATAAGGGGTGGGGGGCACGTTTTTTCTAAAAAAAAGTTTTTCCTTGTCAACGCTATGAACATCACGTTCAATCATGTTCGCTATATTTTTCCTGTAATCTACACGTGAAAATACATAAGTGTACGCGGAGAGAAAAAAAAGGTGATCACCTTTTTTTTCTCTCCGTGTACCAAATTTTAACTCTCTATCTCAAATAGTTTGGCCGCTAGGGAAGGATAGTTTGGGGCGACGGACAAACAAGTGAAAACATAAAGGTTCCGGATTTGACACTTTGTGTCCGGAACCCTAAAAAGGAAAAAAATTACAGGAATAATTGTAGAAAATAATTGAAAACAATTTTGATTTTAAAAAATTGACCTGGATTGAAATTTGAAGAAATAATCGCAAATTGATAAGAAGAAAATAATATTAAAAATTGCCAAAATAATTGAAAAATGAAGAAAATAATTGCGAAACATAAATATAACAGAAAAATTGAGGAATTGAATTGAGATTTCAAAAAAAATATTGATAATAAATAATTTACAAATTACTATATTAATAAATAAATAAATAGTAGAAAAAAAGTGAAAAGTCCAGGATTGCTGAATATTTAGGAAAATAATTGACAATTAAAAACTGAAAAAAACTGTAAGAATAATTATATCAAATAATTGAAAATTGAATGGGATTTCAAAAAGTTAAAGTTGGTTGAAAATCGAAGAAAATAATTGAAAATTAGAAGAAATAGTTGAAAATTGAAGAAAATAATTCAAAATTAAAGAAAATAATTGTGAATTTAAGAGAATAGTTGAAAAATTGAATTGAAAGTTCCAGAAAAATATTGATAATTGAAAAAATCATCGAAAAAAAGCCGAGAATTATTGAATATTGAAGAAAATAATTGCCAAATGGAAAAATTTCTAAACATGACAAGATTATTAAATTGACAGTTGACAGAAATAATTTTAAACAGAAAAAGATAAACATAAAATTAAAAAAAAAAAACTAAAAAAGAAAGAAAATGGTAGGAATAATTCTAAAAACAATTGAAAGTTTAATTGCTTTTTGAAAAATTAAACTGTATTAAAATTCGAAGAAAACACTTGCAAATTGAAAGAATATTTGAAAATAAAGAAATAAGTATCAATAAAAGAAAAGAATTGTGGTTAGATACAAATAAATGAAGAACTAAATTGAAATTTCAAGAAAATGATTTATAATTGAATAATATGAAAGAAAATAATTGAAAAAAGACGAAAATAAAGGACAATTGCAAAAAATTCGAAATATTGCAACATAAAAATGTTCACATTTCAACAGAATTATCTTAAAATTTAAGAATGTAAATTTAAGATTTAGAACAGAAATAACTAAGAATAAAAATTGAAAGAAAGTTATTGTAGTAATTGTAGAAAATAATTGTAACTTTAATTGAATCATAAAAAATTGAACTGGATTGAAAATCTTTGAAAATAATTGCCTATTGAAGGAAAAAAGTGAAAATTGAGAAATAATTGAAAAAACGAGAATATTTAAAAATTGAAAAAATAATTGAAAATTGAAAAAAAAATTGAAAAAACCGAGAATATTTGAAAATCAAAGAAAATAATTGATAACTGAAAAAATAATTGAAAAAACGAGAATATTTGAAAACTGAAAGAAATAATTGAAAAAAACCGAGAATATTTGAAAATTGAAGAAAATAGTTCAAAACTAGAAAACAATTTAAAAAATGAGAATTATTGAATATTGAAGGAAACAATTAAAATTTGATAAAAATATTAAAAGAAGCCGAAAATTATTGAATATTGAAGAGAACATTTGAAAATTGAAAAACATGATTGAAAATTAATTAAAATAATTGTGAATATAAGAAAATAACTGTAGAATTAAAGAAAATAATTGAGATTTGAAGAAAATAATCGTGAATTAAAGAAAGTAATTGTGTAGGTATTGAAATATTGAAAAACTGATTTTTAGGTGAATGAAAACCGACTTTTTTTATGCTGAAGGGGGCAAAGTAGTTAGGAATTCATTCTGAGCGATTTTTAAAGCCGGGTAATTCTCTAAAAAACTTTTTATTATATTTGTTTAATAAAAATTGTCTATTTCTTGATTGAAGATTAAGGAATGATTTTAAAGTATTGTTTTTGATGCTGAAGGGGTTAAAGTAGATAGGAATACATTCAGAGCAATTTTTAGAGCCAGGTTATTCTCTCAAAAAAGTTTTATTATATTTGTTTAATAGAAGTTGTCCATTTTTTTGTCCTTTAAAATTGGTTAAAACCAAATTAATATGTTCATTAAGCTAAGAAATTACTGCCGCTTTCGTACAAATGGCAGTAGAGAGTGCTATTGTTCCAGAAATTCCAAATAATTAAATTATTAATAAGTTTAAATAATAGTGATCTAATAGTGTTTCTGTCGTTTACAAACTCTCAGCTAAATAAGATTAAAAATAAGTGAAATGTTGTACATTATTATAAAACCGGTTCTTTACATTCTACTTCGACAACCTCGACTTCTAAACTTGCTTCTAAGAAATGATTTTTGGTGTTAAATCATCTGTTGAAGAATCTTGTTAACAAAAGATCAGTAATCTACATTTTCATTTTCCGATATGATTATTTTTTTATAACTATAATTGAATATTTTTGAAAAAAGGTTAGTTGAATTATACATTATTTAGCTTTTAAAAATAGATATCTATATCTGTTATCCGTAGTAAAGAAGTTCATTATTAAAATTACTTCTCTATTGCGGTCTCGGCGAGAGTCTCGTCGAGATTGGCTTTTTTCGTGGTAGCCGAGACCGAGATTCGTCTCCATCTCGTGCGCAGCCCTAACTTTTAGATAAAAAAAATGTGTTTGCAAGTGCGTTAGGAGGCGCATGAATATACCCTAAAACCCATTTAGCCTATATCCCATTAGGCCTAAAACCATTTAACCTAAATTTCATTTAACCTAAATTCCAATTAACCTAAAATGTATTCATCAGCCTAAATCCCATTTTAACTAAAATGCATTAAGCCTAAATGCCATTTAACCTAAAAAGCACTCAGACTAAATATCATTTAACCTAAATTCCATTTAACCTAAATCCCATTTAACCTAAATTCCATTCGACCTAAATTCTATTTAACCTAAAATATATTCAGCCTAAATCCCATCTAACCCAAAATTCATTCAGCCTAAATCTCATTTAACCTAAATCCCGTTTAACCTAAATTTCATTTATCCTAAATCTCATTTAACCTAAATCCCATTTATCCAAAAATGCATTTAGCCTAAAGCCCATTTAACCTAAATTCCATTCGACCTAAAATTCATTCAGCCTAAATCTCATTTAACCTAAATCCCATTTATCCAAAAATGCATTTAGCCTAAAGCCCATTTAACCTAATTTCCATTTAACCTAAAATTCATTTAATCTAAATCTCATGTAACCTAAATCCCATATAACCTAAAATGCATTTATTCTAAAATTCATCCAGCCTAAATTTCATTTAACCTGAATTCCATTTATCCTAAAATGCTTTTAGCCTAAAACCCATTTAAACTAAAACGCATTTGACCTAAGTCCCACTTAACCTAAAATGCACTCAGCATAAATCTCATTTAACCTAAATTCCATTTAGCCTAAATGCCATTTAACCTAAATTCCATTTAACCTTAAACGCATTTAGCTGAAATTCCATTTGACCTAAAATGCATTCAGCCAAAATCTCACTGTAAAAAAAGTTAATGGTATTTTACATCGTTAGACGTTGGAAATAAATCCATTCACGTCTAACGTAGATGTTTTACAGAAAATTAAGTTAAAATACGTAGCATTACGTTTATATACACCCAAAATGTTTAATCTGACACCGTATGAAATAATACATGCGATGTGAGAAATATCAGAATTAGGTTATATCGCATGTGCCATTGTAAAATATCATACGATGTGAAAATTATCACATATAGTAAGGAGAAGGTATGACATAACCTGAAACTAAAAGTAGTGGATCCTCATATCAATTAAAAATATTATTATATAATTTATTTCGACAAATTTAAAAATATCCAGTTGTGCAAGAAGGTTTTTTATAAAAAATCAGGGAGGCAACATAGATAGGAGGGTTAGCATCTAATAGTTGCTTAAATAATATAACGTCACGCTGATGCGTTTTTCATTATAAAGGGATTCATTTGTATTCAATAACCTGAACTGCAGACATTAAAAAATATTCATTTTATTTTTTTTCCATTATAAAGGGATTCACTTGGATTGACAAATTTTTTCAACCCATATTCATAAGGTTTGATTATCATGTAAAAGTAGGTGCTATCACCGGATACAAATGTATTGGACAGAAAACGTATTCAAAAATATTAAAATTTTTTAATATTTTTTAATTACTCTCTTCTTACTGGGTACGTTACCGCGCATTTCGAAAGTATACGATGATTGCCGAAAATACGCGAAACAAACTTCACTGCGGACAGTGGATTTTCATTTTCACACGTTATGTATTTTCCCCAAATTTTATGATGTTAAACTTCATAGGTTATGAAAAAATAATATTCTTACTAAAATTTACATTCAATGCGTAAAGTTACAAACGGTTTGTATTTCTCAATTGATAAGTAAAAATTCTACGTTAGACGTGAATCTATTTATTTCCAACGTTTCACGTAGTGAATTTTCATAACTGTGTAAATACACAACTTTCATGTAATTTACCAGCGTCAAAAGCAGTAAATATACATAAAGTAAGTTTTTTTCAGAATATTCTGAAAAATTACTACGTGTATCGTTGAAAAATTAAAAACTTTCGTTATGAGAAATTAAAACGTAATGTTATTCTACCATTAACTTTTTTTACAGTGCATTTAACCGAAATCCCATTTAACCTAAAATGCATTCAGCCTAAATCTCACTTAACCTAAATTCCATTTAACCTAAATCACATTTAACCTAAATTCCATTTAACCTAATTTCCATTTAACCTAAATCTCATTTAACCTCAAATGCATTCAGCCTAAATCTCACTTAACCTAAATTCCATTTAACCTAAAACGCATTTAGTCTAAATGCCATTTAACCTAAAATGCATTCAGCCTAAATACCATTTAACCGAAATTCCCTTTTTCCTATATGACATAAAATAGCATGTTTGGTTAAACCATTTTTACTGGGACGAATGATTATACCCCAAACCCTGCTAAGAGTAAAAAGATAAAAAGGGAAAGAAATGCACTGAAAAAAATATGAATGTGAAAAACAACAATTTGGCTATAGTTGAGTCCATTTTAGTTAAAATGACAAGGATTCCTTGTTCAGTTAGCAACCGAAGAGAAGTTAATTCTAATAAATCAAACTTGTTCGACTTGTAATTCTTAAAAACAGAAAAAAATTTATAAATCATCTGAAATATTACAATTTTCCAGTGCAAATAAGTTACTTTGTGTCAATTAATCTTTAAAATAATACCAAAGTTTACTAAAGTTTTAATATTTTTTTCTGAAAATGTCAAATCGACATAACCTTAAAATATATGGCGACCAAAACTGGTATTATTTACCTTAACCACTAATGTTTGAAAGAGAGAAAGTATTGTCAAATGTATTTTAGATAATAAAGAACTTATTGCAATAATAAAAGCAGTCGATCGCACAATTTTTGGTGTTAATATAATATAATTCCTAATTACTTAGAGTACAAATTATCCTTGTCATTTTAACTAACCTCCCCTAGCTGGCGCCTTAACTAACAAGGAAAAATGGTTGATTCCTAGTAGACGGGTGCAAGGGAGTTTTTTCAGTGTGTGAGGATAGAAAGAGATTACTCTTTTTCTATCCCTTCCATATATCTACTTTGCATTTCCAAAACACAATATCTTTCTATCTCTAAACTTCTACCTCTTTATATCTTTTCTGTATTCGCTTTGAATATGTATCCGTTTCTATTCCCTTTCTATCATCTTCTAAAATAAATAAATCTCTTTCTATCTCTTCGTGCATCAACTATTTTTATCTCTTTCTATCCCTTTTCTATCCCCTTTTTTTCCTTTTCTATAAAAAGTGAATCTCTTTCTATCTTCTTCTTTAAAAATTTAATCTCCATCTATCTTTTCCCTTATCTACCATTTTAAATACCCAATTGCTTTCGTTATTTTATATGGTATTATATATATCTATATATACTGGAATTAATCTGATATTTAACGCGTATAATACTGAAAAATCGTCAGCTATGATGGAGCGATCACCTAACCTCGTGCGCATTAACCTAAGCACACTACCAACTGAGCTAACGAACGATACACTACAGATCACTCCTTTACTTGACTGACTTTTATCACTCTTACTCCCATCTCTTTTAATCTTCCTCTTCTATCTTTTTCTATCCCACATGGTATTTATATTTTTGGAGATCCATACTGGAAATAAAGAGATAGAAATCTTATCACTTTTTATCTTTTCTTATCTCTGTTATAGAAAGAGATACAGAAAACGTAAAATTTTCAATCCCGACTGTATACCTTCTTAACCCTTTCTATTGACCTCAAACCTCTTTCAATCTCTACCATAATCATAATTATCAGTTTTCCCCATTAATCACCTTCTCCCTATAACTTTCAATCTTTAATATTTACCATCCTTTCCCTTTCTATTGCCTTCAATCTCTTTCAATCTCCACCTTAATCATAATGATCAGTTATCACCATTAATCACCTTTTTCTTATAACTTTTAATCTCTAATCTACACCTTTCTATCCCGCCCTATCCCTACTTCAATGGACATAGCAAATTATTGCTTTTAATCATCTTTTTCTAGAACTTTGAATTAATGTCTAATCCTTTCACATCATTTCCAAACCCCACCTGAATGAAACACTATGTGCTTTCCCTTTTAATCACTTTTCATCTATAATTTTCAATAACCTATGTCATATACACATATTTTTTACTATTCTTCTCTTAACCAGCATTATCGGTTTATGGCTTTTAATCACTTTCCTTCAATAACTTTTTATCTTTGACCTATCACTTTCTATCACTTTCTATCCCTTTTTATATTTTCTTATCTCACCTGTGTTAACATGATCATTTTTCGCTTTTAATCACTTTCCTTTCATTACTTTCAGTAATCTAGTGAGTGATCATGTTCTTTCAGTTGGTGATGGGAAAGTTTAAGTAGGGATAGAAAGAGATTAAAAGGGATAGGAAGAGATAGAAAGGGATAAAAAGAGATAGAAAAAGAAAGAAAGGGATAGGAAGGGATAGAAGGTGATAGGTGAAAGATTAAAAGTTATAGAAGAAAGGTGATTAAAAGCGATAACTGATGATGCTGGTTAGAGTGGAATAGCAAAAAATATGTAGATATGTTATAGGTTATTGAAAAGTATTGATAAAAAGTGATTAAAAGGGAAAGCTCATCATGTTCATTCAGGTGGGATTTGGAAATAATATGAAGGTATTAGAAATTAATTGAAAGTTATAGAAAAAGGTGATTAAAAGCGATTACTCGCTATATCTATTAAGGTAGGGATAGGACTGGATAGAAAGGTATAGATTAGAGATTGAAAGTTATAGGAAAAAGGTGATTAATGGTGATAAGCTGGTCATTATGATTAAGGTAGAGATTGAAAGAGATTGGAGGCAATAGAAAGGTATAGGATGGTAAAGATAGAGATTGAAAGTTATAGGGAAAAGCCGATTAATGGCGATAAGCTGGTCATCGTGATTAAGGTAGAGATTGAAAGAGATTGGGGTCGATAGAAAGATATAATGAGATATAGAGTCGAGTTTGAAAATGATAGCTTTTCTGCATCTCTTTCTATAACAGGGATAAGAAAAGATAAAACGTGATAAGATTTCTATCTCTTTACTTCTAGTAGGGAAGATCATTATTTCGAATTTTCAATGAATAAAATTTCACAATTTCGGAAATCAATTTATGGGAAGTATAAGAATTATAACTGTTTTATATCTGACTTCTTATCTTTTCTAATTATGTTTTCAAAGAACATTGAAAGAAGCGATTTTTTGTTTAATCTAATTATTATTTGCAAGACTATTTTTGTATAAGAAATTGAAAAGTGCAGTCATTGTATTGGATTGAATTTTACATAGTAGGAAATTAAATAAATATAAATTATAAAATAAAGGTACTTTAAAATCACCGAACTTACAATCGTCTGAATTTTGAAATTACCGAACTCACGTTTGGCTGACCTCTTAAATCTCCGAACTTGCATTTGGCCGATCTTTTAAGTTACCGAACTTGCATTTATCCGAACTTTAAAATCACCGAACTTACATTCGTCCGAAATTAGAAATCACCGAACTCACGTTTGGCCGATCTCTTAAATCCCCGAACTTGCATTAAGCCGAACTTTGAAATTACCGAACTTGCATTTATCCGAACTTTGAAATCACTGAACTTGCATTTGTCACACTCCTTAAGTCACCGGCCACGCAAGTCACCGAATTTTCATTTGTTCGAAACTCGGAAAGTAGGTTTTCTAAAGGAGTCTTCTGATTGGCTGGTAATGATACCGATAAATTTACCAGCCAATCAGAAGACTCTTTTAGAAAACCTACTTTCCGAGTTTCGGACAAATGAAAATTCGGTGACCTGCGTGGTCGGTGACTTAAGGAGTGTGACAAATGCAAGTTCGGTGATTTCAAAGTTCGGATAAATGCAAGTTCGGTAATTTCAAAGTTCGGCTAAATGCAAGTTCGGGGATTTAAGAGATCGGCCAAACGTGAGTTCGGTGATTTCAAATTTCGGACGAATGTAAGTTCGGTGATTTTAAAGTTCGGATAAATGCAAGTTCGGTAACTTAAAAGATCGGCCAAATGCAAGTTCGGAGATTTAAGAGGTCGGCCAAACGTGAGTTCGGTAATTTCAAAATTCAGACGATTGTAAGTTCGGTGATTTTAAAGTTCGGATAAATGCAAGTTCGGTAATTTCAAAGTTCGGCTAAATGCAAGTTCGGGGATTTAAGAGATCGGCCAAACGTGAGTTCGGTGATTTCAAATTTCGGACGAATGTAAGTTCGGTGATTTTAAAGTTCGGATAAATGCAAGTTCGGTAACTTAAAAGATCGGCCAAATGCAAGTTCGGAGATTTAAGAGGTCGGCCAAACGTGAGTTCGGTAATTTCAAAATTCAGACGATTGTAAGTTCGGTAATTTTAAAGTTCCTTTATTTTGTAATTTATATTTATTTAATTTCCTACTATGTAAAATTCAATCCAATACAAAGACTGTACTTTTCAATTTCTTATACAAAAATAGTCTTGCAAATAATAATTAGATTAAACAAAAAATCGCTTCTTTCAATGTTCTTTGAAAACATAATTAGAAAAGATAAGAAGTCAGATATAAAACAGTTATAATTCTTATACTTCGCATAAATTGATTTCCGAAATTGTGAAATTTTATTCATTGAAAATTCGAAATAATGATCTTTGGGGTATAATCATGCGTCCCTCAATATATATCTTCTTTAAGTGATCTACTAAAGAAAACAAATGATTCAAAACAAAAATAAAAGAAAGCATTTGAAAATTCCTGCAAACGCAAAGATGTCTAAAACGCCATCTAATCTGCATTATCGATAGGTAAGAACTAGTCTCTATCTATTAATACAGGGTTGGGAAACTCATGTCAAAAGTACATAAAAAATATTTTAGGTAAAATGGGATTTCGGTGAAATGAGATTTAGGATAAATGCGTTTAAGGTTAAATGGGATTTAGATTAAATGCAATTTAGGTTAAATGGGAATTAGGTTAAATGGAATTTAGGTTAAATGGTATTTAGGTTAAGTGAGATTTAGGCTGAATGCATTTTAGGTTAAATGGGCTTTAGGCTAAATGCATTTTTGGATAAATGGGATTTATGTTAAATTAGATTTAGGATAAATGGAATTTAGGTTAAATGATATTTAGGCTGAATGAATTTTAGGTTAAATGGGATTTAGGCTGAATGCATTTTAGGTTAAATAGAATTTAGATCGAATGGAATTTAGGTTAAATGGAATTTAGGTTAAATGATATTTAGGCTGAGTGCTTTTTAGGTTAAATGGCATTTAGGCTAAATGCATTTTAGTTAAAATGGGATTTAGGCTGAATACATTTTAGGTTCATTGGAATTTAGGTTAAATGGGTTTTATGCTGAATGCAAGTTAGGTTAAATGTTTTTAGGCGTAATGGGATTTAGGCTAAATGGGTTTTAGGGAATATTCAAGCGCCTCTTTTTTACATCGAGTGTAGCCTTCTAAAAAAAAAGTTGATTACAGTGTACTATTAAACTATTATATATATTTTGTTGGAACTCATTTTAATAAAATTCTAACAGCACAAAAAGAACACAAAAATTATGGTAGTAAGAGTATGATGTTATACAATTTAAACTTAAATTGCAGTTTCCAGGATGACAACCTAATGGCATATTTTAAAGTATTGGCCTAACGCCCAGTGAATCGTAATCGCATGCGTAATCGCTAATTCTTAATCGTAAGAATGAGAGGAAGCAGGACAGAGATATATGTCTGTCCTACTCCTGTCATTCTTACGATTAAGGATTAGGGATTACGATTCATTGTGCGTTAGGCTTATGTTCACCGTGGCACTGGTGGCATTCCACTGCGCAGGCCCCTGAAACTCTTGAGTTGAAAAAGACACAAGTGTTGACTAAGCGAAACTATGGCGCTGCATGTCAGTTGGGCTGACTCGAGCTGACAATGGCTGGCAAACAGTAAACAAATCGTGAAAAATACTGTTTTTTTTTAAATTGTATTTATTTTAACTGATATTTTCTGAAGAATATTAAAAATATTGAGTATTTTTAAACAAATGTAATAAGAGCTTTTATTTAAAATGGGTGCGAAATGCAAAGTTTTTGGATGCAATTCCGGCTGTGATATAGTTGCGGGAAAAAGTGAATTTTGTTTTAATTCCAAAAGATCCAGAAGTAATTAAAAAGTCATCACATTTTATTTAGGAACACGAATGCGACAGTTTTCTAAAATTCGAAATATCAAAGGACACAATCAAATGCGCAAAAGAAAAAAACCTGTCTAACTTATGTCAGATTGAAGTTTATATATTTTAAAAATTATAATTGTTAAAAATTTTATTTAAAATATTATATTAAAGAAAAGTCTAACATGAAATATTTAAATTATATTCAAAAACAGTATTATTTAAAAATATTAATTATTTATAAGCATTAAACTGTACAAACTTTAAATCTGTTTAAAAATAATATTATTTTTAAATATTAATTATTTCTAAGCTTTACACTGAAAATATCAATCTAATGAGACTGATAAAGAGATATATGAACTAAATATTTGATACTATGTAGTTTTACTCCGGGCTGAAAAAAATCATGATTTTTTTAAAAAATCAACAAAATTGGTTTTTTTTAATTTAAATCGAATTTATTTGATTTAAATCAAAAATTGATTTTTTTTAAATATAATCAGTATATAAAAATCTCCAAATGTTTATTTGTAAGTAGTTTATTTTTCAAACTGAGAACATTTATAAGAAATAATAAATAATAAAACATTTAATCAAAATCATATATACCATGTCGAATAAATGAGAAAATTCCCAAAAAATATTTTCTAATTCATACAAAAAAGTAACGAAAAAATAATTAATTGTAAAAAAAAACGTAAAAAAATAAGAAAACAGTCTAATAAAAAAATGAGAAAATTCTTATAAATAAAAAATGTTATGGACATTATTAAAGAAATGAAGAAAAAATTAAAAAACAACACATCAATGAAACAGGGACATAGAAATATATAAAAAAGTAGAAACTCTTTTAAAAAAATTGAACTATTTACGGACATATTTTTTTAAGTAAAAAAAATAAATATGTAGATAATTAAAAAACCGTTAAAAAATATTACTAAAAAGAATCAAATTTTAAAATTAGGAAAATTAGAGAATTATTTCACAAATTGAAGAAAAAAAAATTAATAACAATTTTAAAAGAAAAACAATTCTATGAAATAGAAGAACGATGTTAAAATGAGAATATTTAGTTCTAAGAAAATGGTAAAATGATGACAAAAATTAAAAAATTAATTAAAACGCAAGGAAGAACTACAAAAATAGAGAAACGTCAAGAAAATTAAATAAATAGGAAGAAAATGGAGTAATATGATAATGATGGTGATATAATAATGATAAATTCATCAAACCAAATAAAATATAGTAATGTTCTTTTTCTTAATCTAACTAACTGCAAGAAAAGTAAAAAGTAGAAAAAATAATAAAATTTGGTTAGAATCTACTAAAAAATTAGAATTAATAAAAATAAAATAAAAGAATGTATATACAAAAAGAAATTAAAAAATCCTTTAAGAATAAAAAAGTTTAGGTACATTAAACCAAAAATATGTTTATAATATTACACTTAAAACAAGCCAGCAATAAATTTAGAAAAATAAAGAAAATCCGAAAATTTTATGAAGGAATAAGTAAGTTTGCAAAAAATCTCGCAAAAATAGGCTAGATGAGAAAACCAATTGAATAAATTTACAAAAAAATGAGCGTATTTATTTTTTACAAATATGAAAATACATAATTATGAAGGTCTGGGTACGAAATAAAAAAATTTAGTGAATGTTATAATAACAAAATTGTGTAAAATAATATTAAATAATTTTCATAAGATCAAGAAAATTAAAGAAAATCCTAAAATAAAAAGACAAAGACAAAAAAAAATATCAAAAGCAAAAAGAGAAAAAATCTTAAAATTTTCTAAAAATAAGAAATCAGAAGATAACAATTAAACAGCTTATTAAAGAAAAATTTCTTTAAAAAATTGTAAGAATTAAAAAAAAAAATATTATTGTGAATATGAAAAATAATTAATATTATTTTCAGGGCTGTTCTAGAATTAAATCACTTTGATTTAAATCACGATTTAAATCATTGGAAAATGTGCATTAAAATCATGATTTAAATAAAAAAAACTTAACAATTCTCCAGATGCCTAATACTACATGTGAAAAATCGCAAACATTAAAAAAAAGGACAGAAATTTGTGGATAAATCCTGGAAATTTCAATTTTAATATTTTAATCTCTATAAAATTTAAAAAGTTGTGCTAATACAGATTGTCAAATACCTATGATTTACAAATTTTTTGTATGATAGCAAAAAATAGTATTACATTTTTATATCTTTAAGTCATTATAATTATATAAATTTCAAACGTCAATTAAGTCATATTCCAATTGAGTCCAACTTTTAAATTTCAATTAATTGAAATATAAGTGCATAGGTACTATTAATTACTGCTAAATAATTAAATAATATTAATTATTTTTCATATTCACAATCACCTTTTTTTTTTAATATTCTTACAAGATTTCGAAGAGATTTCATTTTTTCGAAACTGTTTAATTTTTATCTTAATAAATTCTTATTTTTACAACATTTAAAAGTTTTTTCTTCTTTTACTTTTAATTTTTTTTTTGTAAGTTATTCAATTTTTTTCACATCTTGTCTATATTTTGCGAGATTTTTTGCAAACTTACTTATTCTTCCATAAAGTTTTCAGATTTTATTTACTTTTCTTAATTTTATTATTGAACTTATTTTAAGTGTAATATTATAAAAATGTATTTGGTTTAATTTGATTAAACTTTTTTATTTTTAAAGGATTTAAAAGTTTCTTTTGTGGACTTTCTTTTTATTTATCTTCATATATTTATTTTTTGTACTTTTTACATTTTTTTTAGTTTGTTAGATTAAGAAAAAAAAACATTTCTCTATTTTCTTTCTATTTATTTAATTTACTTGATGTTTCACTATTTTTAGTTCTTTTACTGTAAAAAGAAACATCTTAAAATGCATTGTAGTCACTTTTGTAACGATTAAAAGCTATTACAACTATCTTTAAAATCGCACATTTAAATTTAAATATAAAATTAGAAAAAATATTATAAATAAGTTATGAAATATAATAAATATACGTCTAAAATATGCTAATGTCATGAAATAAAATAAAAGTCGGAATCTATCGTCAATTATATAATATTATATTTAGTCAAAATTAAAATCACAGATAAAAAAATCGATGTCAAAGAATAAAATTAATATAAAAGAACCGGCTCATACATTCTTTCCATACCACGATTTAAAGTAATTTACATATAAAAATATTTAATAAACAATTATAAATTTACATACATGAATTAAATTTGCATGTTTAAAAAGGAAAATACATAATAAATAAAATAGACAGACAATGAGACAAAATAGAACAATTAAAACATTATAAAACTTATCGTTCCGGCATTTAATAATTTTTCTCTGAAGACAAGGGCGATTGTCAGAGAGCGTGGTCATTGACGAGAAGAATCAGCAAATTCGAGCATTTTCAGTACTTTTGTCGTGGACCACTTTACTTTTGCTCCTATTTTGAGTTTGTTAATCTTTGGAAGACCGCTCTCCTTGTACGACATCAATCCCATCGTCCTCATTTATTCCCAAATTCGTCACATTTTTATAAATCGCCACACTGATAAAATTATGAAAAAATAAATTATTAACAAAAATTGCACAACTACACTTAAAAGGAAAAACACAAAATAAATAAGTTTTTAAAATAAAAAAAACACCTTCGTGCTGTCGGCGACACACCAAGCCGTGACGATTTCGAGTTTAGTTTAATTGCCGGTTAACGATTGTGAGGACGATGGGCGCGGAACAAATTATATTAAAGTCAAAATTTCCCCCTCCCTCGTCAGTCCCCACGCCCCTAGTACCTCTTGGCGCCCAGGTAATGAAGAGACTTGTCATATTTTTCTAAAATTCAAATTAAACAATTTTCGTCCAAAATCGGATCCCTTCATTACCCCCCTTGCCACGAAATATTTAAAAAATATTTTGGGGCAGACCCAAATAAATATTATCCATTCATATATAACATACAAAATAAAATCAAACATACAATCAAAGATACACATAGCAAATCATCATAAATATACACATTACCGAACATATCAAAAATCATATAAAAACACATATCATAAAAATCATATAAGCAAGCGAAAAACATAATAAATTCGCAATCAAATATAATCATACACATAACATCATTCATCTAAATCATAAAAATCATATACATAAAATCATATTATCAAAATCATAAAATACAATAAATAATATTATGCACAATCACACCATACTGGTTGAAACGTACACAATAATTTTTTTTTTTTTTACAATACATATAATAAAAATCATAATCATAATTATTCACATAATATTTTATAAAATAAAATTCATTCATATAAAATAAATACGTTACACAATCACTAATTATCATTCACACAATTATACTGAAACGATCCGAATTCCGCTCTTATCATGATATGACAACACATTTAAATCGAGTCATTAGTATCTATTAAAATTGAGAAAAGAAAACAAATTGTCAGAATATTCATTTCTACATGATAGACGATTATCTGCGGTTAGACGTCTCACCGATAATTTGTCTCATTGTTCCTTCAAAATAGAGAGAACAAATAACGACAAATTATCTCGGTTCAACCAGACAATCGCCATCATGCAAAAATAAAGTCAAATTCTAAAAATATAAAAATGGACAATGCAAATAAATTTATAATATTAAAAATAATAAATTATAATAAATAAATTATAATAATAATAAAGAATAAATAAATAAAGCTAAAAGTCATAAAGTTGAAAACAATAAATAAAATAATTCATAAACAAAAAAATAAACAATATCACATATAAATCCCAGCTCAAAATGACACGAACCAACTACCCCCCTATGGCCGAATTCCCATCAGATGTCAAGAAATTTATAATGTTTTGAGTGTCAGCTTCCCCAAACTACACCGCAATGCCAAAATTCCAAATCATCAACGAATCTCGATCGAGACGGATTTTTGCGCATAAAATCACCCCCTTGAAAGACATTACGCCGACGGTGTTGGATTCAGGATATTGGCGCAATCAAGAGCCGCCAACACCCACAAAACTCCTACGCGACATCATTCCCACGTGACCCAAAATGCGAGAGTGGTCGCTCAAGAGAACGACCCCCCTAGCACCGAGTCCCGCAAAACATCGAAATACCGCCACAAAATAAATAAAATAAAAAACAATAAAAAAACATAATAATAAATAATAAAAAACATAATAAATAAAATATCGTTGGTCACTACCAAATTGAGCAAGGAATAACAAATAAAATTTAATAAAGTTAATAAAATAAAATTTTAAAGAAAATATTTTACATTTTAAGATCACTTTAAAATTTCAATAAATAACCAATTAGACAAGACAATAACAATCAGCTGTGAAAGAGAACAGAATTCAAAACAGTTTCAGACAATACATTCATTCAAAACAATAACAACAGTTTATAATTAAAGGGGCACTCATTCAGTCCCTCTGTTCGGGCGCCAAAATGTAACGATTAAAAGCTATTACAACTATCTTTAAAATCGCACATTTAAATTTAAATATAAAATTAGAAAAAATATTATAAATAAGTTATGAAATATAATAAATATACGTCTAAAATATGCTAATGTCATGAAATAAAATAAAAGTCGGAATCTATCGTCAATTATATAATATTATATTTAGTCAAAATTAAAATCACAGATAAAAAAATCGATGTCAAAAAATAAAATTAATATAAAAGAACCGGCTCATACATTCTTTCCATACCACGATTTAAAGTAATTTACATATAAAAATATTTAATAAACAATTATAAATTTACATACATGAATTAAATTTGCATGTTTAAAAAGGAAAATACATAATAAATAAAATAGACAGACAATGAGACAAAATAGAACAATTAAAACATTATAAAACTTATCGTTCCGGCATTTAATAATTTTTCTCTGAAGACAAGGGCGATTGTCAGAGAGCGTGGTCATTGACGAGAAGAATCAGCAAATTCGAGCATTTTCAGTACTTTTGTCGTGGACCACTTTACTTTTGCTCCTATTTTGAGTTTGTTAATCTTTGGAAGACCGCTCTCCTTGTACGACATCAATCCCATCGTCCTCATTTATTCCCAAATTCGTCACATTTTTATAAATCGCCACACTGATAAAATTATGAAAAAATAAATTATTAACAAAAATTGCACAACTACACTTAAAAGGAAAAACACAAAATAAATAAGTTTTTAAAATAAAAAAAACACCTTCGTGCTGTCGGCGACACACCAAGCCGTGTCGATTTCGAGTTTAGTTTAATTGCCGGTTAACGATTGTGAGGACGATGGGCGCGGAACAAATTATATTAAAGTCAAAATTTCCCCCTCCCTCGTCAGTCCCCACGCCCCTAGTACCTCTTGGCGCCCAGGTAATGAAGAGACTTGTCATATTTTTCTAAAATTCAAATTAAACAATTTTCGTCCAAAATCGGATCCCTTCACTTTTAAAACGTTTAAAGTATCTTATATTTCAGCTTCCATATTAGAAAACTAATGAATTTTAAGATACTTTTGCTAACTTTTCGGAAACATCTTAAAAGTGACTACAAATGTATCTTCAACTAAAATACCTACTTTTTGCAGTGTTTTTGCTTTTTAATTAATTCTTTACTTTTTGTCATCATTTTTCCATTTCTAAGAAGCATTTTTCCTTCTTTTCAATTGTTTAGTTTTTATCTTATAATTACGAATTATTGAAAACATTTATTTGGTGCTTTTATCTACATTTTTTAAATTTCCCAATTTTCTACTTTTTTGAAAGCTTTTATTCTTTTATTTTATATTATATGAATTTACTCATTGTACTAAATATTTTCATTTGAACATCGTTCTTGTATTTCATAGAATTTCTTTTCTTTTAAATTTTTTTTTTAAATTTTATTTAATTGATTCTTTTTTCATTCAATATGTCAAATAATTCTCTAATTTCCCTAACTTTAAAATTTTGTTCTCTTCAGTAATATATTTTAACGTTGTTTTAATTATCTTCTTATTTGTTATTATAATTTAAAAAATGTTCGTAAATGGTTTAATTTTTTGAAAAGAGTTTCTACTTTTTTATATAATAATTATGTCACTGTTTCATTTTTCTGTTGTGTTTTTAATTTTTTCTTCATTTCTTTAATAAACTACTTGCAAATAAACATTTAGAGATTTTAAATACTGATTATATTTTGAAAAAAATGAATTTTTGATTTTTTAATAAAAATCATGATTTTTATCAGCACTGATTATTTTATTATTATGCATTTAAATTGACGTTTGGAATTTATTTAATGATAATGACTTAAAGATATATAAATTCGATACTATTCTGTGCCATATCTTCATACCAAAAATTTTTAGATCGCAGGTATTTTGATTATCAGTATTAGCACAATTTCTTCAATTTTATAAAAAATAAAATATAAAAATTAAAATTTTTAAGATTTATCCACAAATTTATGGGCTTTTTTAATGTTTGTGAATTTTTACATGCAGTATTAGACGTCCGGAAAATTGTAATTTTTTTTTATTTAAATCATGATTTTAAATGCAAATGTCCCTATGACTTAAATCATGATTTAATTCAATATTTAAATCAAAATAATTTAAATCAATAACAGCCCTGGTTTTAATGTTTTAGAACAAATGTTAATTATATTATAATGGAAGTGAATATTAAAATTACTGCTGTATTATTAAATAAATTGTATTTATAACAGAATAACTGTCAAAGAAGAGATTTTATTAAAAATACCTGATTGATTGATTACTTTCATTTTATTCATTGTTATTCCCGCGCGTATAATAGTTTAAAATTAATTGTGTAGTCAAGAATATTGTTTTATTATTGCTGATATATTGAATATTTTAATCTTTTGTCAGGATTTTTTTTCTTTGCTTATATCTTTAATAATTTTATTTTGTCATTCAACAAAAATAAATGGAATAAAATAGTTCTTAATAAGATAAAATTAATTTTTTGTGTGTTACGCAAGGCAATAATTTAAATCTCAGCCCAACTGACAGGCAGCGCCGCGGTGGCCTTAGTCAACTCTCAGTACCACTTAAGCCCATGCAAAATAGACCGACTTTCAGGAGCCTGTCCACTGCGTTATGTTCGTGGTTATGTTGTTGTCATTCTAACCCCACTGCAATCTTCTGACGACAGTAGGTGGAACTTTATTTAAAGTAGCCTAAAGTTTTGACGGATAACGCAGCGCTGCAGAATTTTTAATCTTTCATATTCTTCAAGTTTAAACTTTTAAATTGATTGCCCACAGCTCAAAAATCAAAATGCAATGCAAGAAATTTTTTTAAAAATTAAGCAACCGGTGTGAAGAGGCACGTGGCACTTATACACTATAAAATATTTTAATACAAAAAATGAGTATTAAATACATATATGTATACATACCATATTTAAAAACGTCTTAACGTATATTTCAGTATTTATAAAAATATAACTTCCTCTAAGGAAAACTTTACGTTGAACTTCTTTTTCTATCTATGTTTATATGAACACAAAAGTGACAGAAGAATAAGGGGGGTGGGGTAAAAATAAAAAAGTAATAATAAATAAAGCATAGGGCCTTAAACAGTGTTGGCCAACGCGCTCGGATATTTTACTTATAGTTTACCATGTAGTTTACGTAAAAAGTATACTCATAGGCAGGATTTCGAAGTTACGCGTAACTTGGAGGTTTCGACGCAATATACGTCAGGTAGTTTACTGTAATATACGTTTTCTACATGTTCTAAACATCTAAACTACATATATGCCACTTTATAACCGTGTAGGTTATAAAACCACTTATAAAGTGGTCAAGCGGAAAATAAATTAAGTAAATTAAAATGTCCACTTTATGAACAGCATCCCTGTAAATAAGGATTTATTAGAAATCCATGTTTTGTAATAAGGATATATTCAAGTTGGGTGGGGAGAAATTCAAAATGGCGGCTACCTGGATGACAGGTTTGCATTGCAGTCAATGGGACGAAATCAGTTTTCGTACAATAACTTTAAAAAAAACAAATTTTCGGACCTTTGTTTATTAACAAATTATTTTTCATTTATCGAAAGCTATTTTTTAAAATAATAAAAACTCATATAGAAATTTTATTCAATTTTATTATTTTAAAAAATATCTTTTGATAAATGAAAAATAATTTGTTAATAAACATAGGTCCGAAAATTTGTTTTTTAAAAGTTATTGTACAAAAACTGATTTCGTCCCATTGACTGCAATGCAAACCTGTCATCCAGGTAGCCGCCATTTTGAATTTCTCCCCACCCAACTTGAATATCCTTATTGGAACTTGGAAAGTTTTAATTATAGAATTGCTTATTTTGTTCATTAGAACTCAAGTTCTAAATAATCGGGATATATTTCCTGCAAAAAAAGAGAGAAAGGGCACTCTAAATAGCACAAAAGTATATTATGCACTACTATTTATAAATAACGAACACTACCCTGCTAAGAGTAAAAAGATAAAAGGGGAAAGAAATATGAGGATAGAAAGAGATTACACTTTTTCTATCCCTTCCATATATCTACTTTGCATTCCCAAAACACAATATCTTTCTATCTCTAAACTTCTACCTTTTTATATCTTTTCTCTATTCGCTTTGAATTTGTATCCGTTTCTTTTCCCTTTCTATCATCTTCTAAAATAAATCAATCTCTTTCTATCTCTTCGTCCATCTATTATTTTTATCTCTTTCTATCCCTTTTCTATCCCCTTTTTTTTCTTTTCTATAAAAAGTGAATCTCTTTCTATCCCCTTTCTATCCTTTTCTTTAAAAATTTAATCTCCATCTATCTTTTCGCTTATCTACTATTTTAAATACCCAATTGCTTTAGTTCTTTTATATGGTAGTATATATATATCTATATATACTGAAATTAATCTGATATTTAACGCGTATAATACTGAAAAATCGTCAGCTATGATGAAGCGATCCCCTAACCTCGTGCGCATTAACCTAAGCACACTACCAACTGAGCTAACGAACGATACACTACAGATCACTCCTTTACTTGACTGCCTTTTATCACTCTTACTCCCATCTCTTTTAATCTTCCTCTTCTATCTTTTTCTATCCCACATGGTATTTATATTTTTGGAGATCCATACTGGAAATAAAGAGATAGAAATCTTATCACTTTTTATCTTTTCTTATCTCTGTTATAGAAAGAGATACAGAAAACGTAAAATTTTCAATCCCGACTGTATACCTTCTTAACCCTTTCTATTGACCTCAAACCTCTTTCAATCTCTACCATAATCATAATTATCAGTTTTCCCCATTAATCACCTTCTCCCTATAACTTTCAATCTTTAATATTTACCATCCTTTCCCTTTCTATTGCCTTCAATCTCTTTCAATCTCCACCTTAATCACCATGACCAGCTTATCGCCATTAATCACATTTTCCCTATAACTTTCAATCTCTACCTTAATCATAATGATTAGCTATCACCATTAATCACCTTTTTCTTATAACTTTTAATCTCTAATCTATACCTTTCTATCCCGACCTATCCCTACTTCAATGGACATAGCAAGTTATCGCTTTTAATCATCTTTTTTTATAACTTTGAATTAATGTCTAATACATTCACATCATTTCCAAACCCCACCTGAATGAACTCTATGTTCTTTCCCTTTTAATCACTTTTCATCTATAATTTTTAATAACCTATGTCATATACACATATTTTTTGCTATTCTTCTCTTAACCAGCATTATCGGTTTATGGCTTTTAATCACTTTCCTTCAATAACTTTCTATCTTTCACCTATCACTTTCTATCCCTTTCTATCTCTTTCTATCCTTTTCTATCCCTTTTTATATTTTCTTATCCCACCTGTATAAACATGATCATTTTTCGCTTTTAATCACTTTTCTTTCATTACTTTCAGTAATCTAGTGAGTGATCATGTTCTTTCAGTTGGGGATGGGAAAGTATAAGTAGGGATAGAAAGGGATTAAAAGGGATAGAAAGGGATAGAAAGAGATAGAAAGGGATAAAAAGAGATAGAAAGAGATAGAAAGGGATAGGAAGATATAGAAGGTGATAGGTGAAAGATAGAAAGTTATTGAAGGAAAGTGATTAAAAGCCATAAACCGATAATGCTGGTTAAGAGAAGAATAGCAAAAAATATGTGTATATGACATATGTTATTGAAAATTATAGATGAAAAGTGATTAAAAGGGAAAGAACATAGTGTTCATGCAGGTGGGGTTTGGAAATGATGTAAAAGTATTAGACATTAATTCAAAGTTATAAAAAAAGATGATTAAAAGCGATAACTTGCTATGTCCATTGAAGTAGGGATAGGTCGGGATAGAAAGGTATAGATTAGAGATTAAAAGTTATAAGAAAAAGGTGATTAATGGTGATAGCTGATCATTATGATTCAGGTAGAGATTGAAAGTTATAGGGAAAATGTGATTCATGGCGATAAGCTGGTCATGGTGATTAAGGTAGAGATTGAAAGAGATTGGAGGCAATAGAAAGATATAGGATGGTAAAGATTAGAGATTGAAAGTTATAGGGAAAAGCCGATTAATGGCGATAAGCTGGTCATCTTGATGAAGGTAGAGATTGAAAGAGATTAAGGTCGATAGAAATATATAAGGAGATATAGAGTCCAGTTTGAAAATGATAGCTTTTCTGCATCTCTTTCTATAACAGGGATAAGAAAAGATAAAAAGTGATAAGATTTCTATCTCTTAACTTCTAGTAGGGTAGTATCACATTAGATCACATATTTTCATAGAAAAAGAGAAGTTAAATGACAAAACTGATTCCCCAAGATTTCACGGTGTCGACGGTCTTGTCAGCTGATAGACGCCACTGGATTTTGACCAGGGTTGCCAGATGTGTGCTTGATCGTCCCGCCAATAGAGCTGTCCAGTGTGACGTCAGAAGGCGTCGGTAAAATCAAAATCTACGCTCAGTTTACCACCTCACCGAATATTTTACATTGAGCGTAATGGGCACGAAGTAGTATAAGGAAGTCCCACTATAGTGTTACATTCAAAAATAATTGAGGCAAGTTTTTCGCATCCTTTTAATCGTGTAATGTTGAGAACCCGTAGCGCCTCCAACGGGAAAAACTGTACAACTGTTCGGAAAGTGAAATTATTTCTTGTAGGAATGACATCTGATTGTCCCATTTAAATTTTGTAAATTTAGCGGGCGACATTAAAAATTTAGCAGACGACATTAAAGGAAAAATCACGTGTTGCCACATTTTCTCGCCAGGTTCGTCGTTGTTCCTACTGCTACGAAGGCCAAACAGAAAAGGAAAACTTGCCTCAAGTTTTTTGGGAAGTGGGACCTCCTTATACTACTTCGTGGTAATGGGATTTTGATCTAAAAATAATTTTATTTAATAAATAAACTTAGAATTACATCTTCTTGAATAGTAGTAGGCTATTGAAGTTATTCCGGAAATAATTCTCTAGTTTTTTTTCGACTGACAGCAGCTAAACATTTAAAATCGGAAGAATTACGCGATTGCTATATGTGACCGGCAAGAAATGAGATTATGCGATTTCAGGTGCTTTTTTGAAACGCAGTGATTTATCTGACAAAAAATTATAAAGAGCTCTAGTTTGTTCAAAACCTTTTATTTTAGATAATTATCTATAAAATATTAAAAGTGTAAAGTGGTCTTTTATTATTGTGTTGTCGTTTTGTCATTCTATGTGTGAAACATAACCCCTATATTGTAAGCATTATTTGTAACCGATGTAGAAATGATAGAAAATGGAATGGAGTAGGTCAACCTACAAAAAATGTCCCTAATTTTCTATTAAACATAATAATAAGTAGTTTTGTGTAAATAAAAATGTATATTTGTACATATTTTGTAATTATGTATAATATAGGGGTTATGTTTCACACATAGAATGACAAAACGACAACACAACAATAAAAGACTACTTTACACTTTTAATATTTTATTGATAATTATCTAAAATAAAAGGTTTTGAAAAAACTAGATCTCTTTATAATTTTTTGTCAGATAAATCACTGCGTTACAAAAAAGCACCTGAAATCGCATAATCTCATTTCTTGCCGGTCACATATAGCAATCGCGTAATTCTTCCGATTTTAAATATTTAGCTGCTGTCAGTCGAAAAAAACTAGAGAATTATTTCCGGAATAACTTCAATAGCCTACTACTATTCAAGAAGATGGAATTCTAAGTTAATTTATTAAATAAAATTAATTTTAGATCAAAATCCCATTACGCTCAATGTAAAATATTCGGTGAAGTGGTAAACTGAGCGTAGATTTTTATTTTACCGACGCCTACTGACGTCACACTGGATAGCTCTATAGTACCACAAAAATCCGCCCAAAACCGCCAATTATTTAAATTTAGTGTATACATGTATAAATTTATAATCGTTTCTACAAACTATTTATTTTAATGAAAAGGAGAAACTACAAATTTTCGAAAAAAAATTATTATCCTCTAACTTTGCCATTATCTGAGATAGAGGGCTAAAATTTAAATTACTGGTGTTTTTTTGCATGCAGATTATGAAAAAATTATGTTGGGAATTGAAACTAAATATTATGATGTCAAAAGAAAAATTCAAAAATGATCAAAAAGAGGGTTAGACCCCTATGCTAGAGCTCACCCTAATTGTCCTTCAGTACCCCTCAACCCAATAAATTTTGTATTTGTATACTCAGAGTTTAAAAGAACGATATAAAACGCGATTGACAATTGATGTCACTTTTTTTTTAAATAATTGAAAAATTACAAAAAAAAACAAAAAATTTTTTTAATCTTATACAAGACATTTAGCATTGTGCTAGAAACCGCCCACTTGGCGGAATCTTAATTTTATAACCGCCCAAATGGCGGTTTTCCGCCAATGAAAAAATTTACCCGACAACTGAGCCTTCTATTCCGCCCAATTGACGGAAATCCGCCAAATCATATGAATGTCTTATTATTTTTTAAGGCTGTTATTATATATTTCGGCTAGTTTTAAAATAAATTAAGCAATTATTTTGGTTTTAGATTTTACTTTTAGGTTATGTTGCATACGTATTTTTGTAGATCACGTGATATTTATAAGGGATGTAAATTACGTAAAGTACTTCTCCGGTAAATTACTAGGTACCCTACTGAAAAATCCTATATAGGATCCTACATAGGATCCTATATAGAAGATCCTATGAGAATCCACGTAGGATCCTATATAGGATCCTATGTTACTATCGATATATCGATGTATCGATACTTGTTTACATTAATCAACATAACCTCAAATATCAATTGACGTTTCGATTCCCGCCATAATAATTTTCTCTCTCATTCTACTTTTGGGAGCAACGAAGACAGCAACAGTGCGCCGCGCACGCGTACTCATATCAGAGTTAATTTCCAACAAGTGAACCAAGACAGAATTTTCGCACAGTTTCTACAGGGCTGAACACTACAGTTCGGTCTCCTTATTATTCCTTCGTGGGTCGCCTATAGGACAAGTCCTATATAGGATCCTATGTGGACTCTCCTATAGGAATACATGTGGGATCTCATATAAGATCCTACATGGGTACCCCCAAAAAATTTTTTTGTACCCCTTCTTCATGCGCAGTCGTCTTTTACGTATTCTACAATACTTACGCCTGCGCAGTAAATATTTTTCGTCCTTATAATGGTGCTTAATCTATATTTGAATAAAGTTGTTAAAAAAAACAATTAATTCTGTGTACATAATTTTTTTTTGGGCGCCCATAAAAGATCCTATATAGGATCCTATATGGGAACCTACGTAGGATCCTATGTAGGGGGGTGTACAAAAATTTTTTGGGACGCCTATGTAGGATCCTATATGAGATCCTACATGTATTCCTATAGGAGAGTCCACATAGGATCCTATATAGGATCCTACGTGGATTCTCATAGGATCTTCTATATAGGATCCTATGTAGGATCCTATATAGAATTTTTCAGTAGGGTAATTTACATGTAAACAACCATGTAGATTACCTCAAGTAATTTACGTTCCGATCTCTGGTTACGGGAGCAGGGCATGAGGGTAAAGCCCAAAGCACAACGAATAGGGATCTGAAATCATGACGTCACAAAGCAATATGGCCGTCAACAACGGGGTCAGATTTCAGAAAACACATGTAAATTGTCAGTATTTTTAAAAAAAAACTGTTTCAAAGAATCACAGAATTAGAATTAGCGTAGTTGAAGTTTAAATTGTTAACTAATTTACACCTTATTGCAGAATTTTACCAAAAAAGAAAAGATATTACGAACGAAACAAATAATATTTTGTGAAAAGTGAACACCGGTGATTGAAAATCTATAAATGTAATAACGTTTTATTTAGAAATATCAACAATATTACATGAAATAATCATGTAATATTGTATGTAATTTAATGTTTTTAATTTAAAATAGTATATTACATGATGAGAAAACTTTGGAAATAATTTTTATTAATTCGATTAGAGGTTAGGAACATGCAATATAGTACATATTTGATAGTAAAAAATATATTAAATATATTTAAATTAAGTATTTTATTAATTTTTAAACTTCGTATTTTAATTAAATTTTCTATGCGACATTTTTTAGGTAGAAAATCGATATAAATCTGTGTGTTTATTTTTAAAAGATTCATGAACTGTCAAATACCGAAACGTGACAATTTGTTTTTTAATTTATTTAGACTGAATTTAATTTTCTAAATAGTTTTCCCTTTATTGAAACCCCTTATTATTTAATAAACATTCCAAGATAATAGCATTTTAAAACACAAAATTGAGAAAGTTGAGAGTTACACATATATGTAAACAAACGTTAATTTTTTAATCTGACCCCGTTGGTTTAGTTTGAAAATCTGACACCAGATGTCGTATCGTAGTATTTCAGATCCCTATACGGTTACGGGAGCTGGGCATGAGATAATAAAGGACAGAGACAGTTTCTGTCCTTTTCTGTCTCATGCTCTGGTCCCGTAACCGTATTTCTATCTGCTTAGGCCTTTAAATCCCATGTGAGCAGAAAGCGTAAAACCGAAAGCAGAAATTATGAGAGTGAGAGAGATAGGTACATATCACTGTCTCTCTCATTCTCATGATTTTCTGTTTTCGTTTTTGCGCTTTCTGCTCACATGGGATTTTACCCTTAAGGTGCCGTCCCACGAGTGCGTTGTTCCGCAAAGATTTGCGTTGTGAGTTTTGTCCCTAGGTTTTAGAAAATCACCAAGAGATTAAGGCGGATTTACATGAACTGTAATTTTGAGCAATTCGCATTCCACTTTGTTCCTAATTATTGAAAGAAAAAATTAAATTTTCACCAAAAATGTTTTTTTGGAGTTAACATTGTTTATAAAATGTCAAATTCTGAGAAGGAAAATGTTGGGGTAAGTAAACAAAATTTCATGATTCTTTCAGTACAAACAATCTAAAAGTATTTGTAGTCTTCATTGTTCCGCTATTGACAGTTTCGTTATTATAGGTTATGTTAACATTATAGATTTTTGATCAATGTTATTACAAATTTGTAAAAACGGATCAAAACTCTATATAATATTGATAAATATTATATTAAACATATCTCTAAATGGAATAGTCGGTATAAAGTGTTATAAACTATACCATATTAATATTAATTTTATGCTAATATATAATGTAATTCAATAATATCAAGATATATTCTGTTAATACTTTTAGTTGAAAATTCTTTCAATTTTTAGTTTACTAAATCAAGTTTTAATTATGGGTAAGAATTATTATCATAGTTTGTAAAAATCTTTTGGTTTATAATGATGTTCCTATAATAAATACTACTATTTTTGGTACAGTTACAGTTTGGAACGGAAGGTTGCAGCCTTATATGAAATAAAATTCGTAATTGTTTAGGAGGTAAGTTTTGCAATTTTATTCTTTATATTTTGAGAATATATATCTTATACAAATTATAAAAATATATTATTTAGGATTTCTACTATTGTTCAAACCATTTCTAAAAATTGAAAACTCGATAGGATTGCGATAAAATAATTATTCATTCTATTAAAATAATTGTGCTTGAAAATTTTTTGTCACATTTGCACATTTTTTAATAGGCCCAGATAGCCGGATAAAATATTTTGTCCGTCTATCCGGACGTTTAGGCTCAGGAGGCAAATATGACTAAACGTCCGTCTAGCCGGAAAAGTATTTTGTCCATCTAGCTGTTTCGAAAAAATAAAGAGGGGGGGGGAATGGGGTTTGTCAGAAAATCTAAACGGACAAAACTATTTTATCCGGCTATCCGGACGTCTTATTAATGTATCTATATAAAAAGCGGTCACTTGAAAACTAGTCAGTCAATTCTTTTCCTGGCTTTTAGAATCTTTTAACGATAAATCTGTCACAATAGTTGTAGATTATTTATTCAATTTTACGATGAAGTAGGAAATTATATTTTCTAAAAGCAATTTCTAGTGTTCATATAGTTATAGTTTGATATTAATATTATTTTATATTACAGTTTCATATAATATATGTATATATATATATATATATATTTATTGGTTCATGTTCTGTTTATGTTATATACTAGGTACATAGCAGCAAAGAGCATTGAACGAGCACAGAAACCTATAGTGGATCAGCTGGCAAAAAACGGAACATTATTCTTAAGTATTTGAGATGATGTCAATTTTAGACGACATATCTGAACCTGTAAGTTACTGGGCAAAACTCCGTCAAAAGAAAAACGATCTGCAAGTGGTCTTTCGATTTCTTTGAAACTGTCAGAAATAATAGTCTTAGGTATGATTGTCAAAACCCAAAAATGATTTTCGAAAATTTACAAAATGGCGCCCGCTACGTCATGTTGAATATCAGAGCAGTGTTTTTTTCAAAACTCATTATTTCCTAATCCACAAAATGAATTTAAATGAAAATTTCAGGCAAAATAGATAAATTAACGTAGTTTAAAAAAATATTACAATAAAAAAAAAATACAAAATTTTGACCCAAAAAAAGTTTTTTAAATTTTTTGAACTACTTTTTAGTTAATTTGGCCAGTTTTTTGGATTTTCTAATGTACATATTCTGATTCCTTATAATTTCACCTTTAGTTTAAAAAAAAAAAAATTTTGGAGACTTGAATAGTTTTTGAGATACTGACATTTTAGTGGGAGCGCACACCGCGTTTTCATCTCCACACGTCAAGCGCACAGTGGGACCAAATTGGAATTTACTGTTCAAAACCGTCTAGAGCCTTCATTTTTAAACCGATTTTACTTTTTTTTGCCTTAAGTGAAAGATTATAAAATTTAGAAGAGATTTGTAAAGCCTGATTTAAAATTTTTTTTTGTTTATATTAATTTTTTAATTGTAAAGTTTTACAAAAGTAGCAATTTTTAAGAAAATGTTATCTCCAGTTGCTATAATTGAATGATACGTGCTATAGCTATTTAAAAATACACCTAGAGTACCCCCTAAACTGTAAAAAAATTACCCAAGTGAACATTTGAATTTTATAAATTAATTATGTTAACAAATAATTAAGGTTACAACAAATTGTTAATAAGGACAAAGTCTTCGTTAGATTTTGATGGGATTTTTTACTCGGGGGTTTTTGGGGTCGCTTATTACAAATCCGTTATCAGTTGTTCAAAATTCAAAATGACGGATCCAATATGGCAGACGACTTTTTTTAAAATTCATTAAATTTTTTTTGAAATTTTTTTTCAGGGGTTCTTGTAGTCGCCGATTATAAATCCGTTGTCATCTGCCATATTGGATCCGCAATTTTCAATTTTTGAAAAACTGATAAAGGATTAGTAATCAGCGACCTCAAAAACCCCCGACTAACAAATTTCAAGCAAATTTGATTTAAAACCAAATCGTCTGCCATATTGGAACCGCCATTTTGAATTTTGAAAAACTAATGACGGATTTGTAATCAGCGACCCCAAAAACCCCCGAATAACAAATTTCAAGCAAATTTGATGAATTTTAAATAAAGTCATCTGCCATATTGGATCCGCCATTTTGAATTTTGAACAACTGATAACGGATTTGTAATAAGCGACCCCAAAAACCCCCGAGTAAAAAATCCCATCAAAATCTAACGAAGCCTTTGTCCTTATTAACAATTTGTTGTAACCTTAATTATTTGTTAACATAATTAATTTATAAAATTCAAATGTTCACTTGTGTAATTTTTTTACAGTTTTAGGGGGTACTCTAGGTGCATTTTTAAATAGCTATAGCACGTATCATTCAATTATAGCAACTGGAGATAACATTTTTTTTTTAAAATTGCTACTTTTGTTAAACTTTACAATTAAAAAATTAATATAAACAAAAAAAAATTAAAATCAGGCTTTACAAATCTCTTTTAAATTTTATAATCTTTCACTTAAGACAAAAAAAAGTAAAATCGGTCTGAAATTTTTATTAAAATTCATTTTGTGGATTAGGAAATAATGAGTTTTGAAAAAAACACTGCTCTGATATTCAACATGGCGTAGAGGGCGCCATTTTGTAAATTTTCGAAAATCCTTTTTGGGTTTTGACAATCATACCTAAGACTATTATTTCCCACAGTTTTAAAGAAATCGAAAGACCACTTGCAGATCGTTTTTCTTTTGACGGAGTCTTGCCCTAACTATATACATTATACATATATATTTTTTAACACTTTTTTTCAATTGATTTTGTACTTTACGTACATAATTTGTAATATATATATAATATTATGCACTAACATTTGTTTATTTTTTTTACAAATAAGTTTTAATTCTGATCAAACCTGTGACAAAAAATGCTCTCACCTGATATCAGTATTTACGTTTTTTCCTCTTAAGAAACCAATTAAATTAGTTAATCTTGATTTATTAGAAATAAAAGACTGGCACAAGTGGTATAACTTCAACTTTGTTGATGTAAAAAAGAGCTAAATATATTACTTTCTATTTTTAATAATTTTTACAAATTTAAAAAATACTTGAAAAATAATATTTATCTATATTTTCTAGCAACAATATTGAAGTTCAACCACTTGTGCCATTCTATTATTTCTAATAAATCAATATTCACTCATTTCTTTTGCCTTTAAAGAGCGAGAAATGACGTCAACATTAAAATCTGGTAAAAGCATTTTTGTTCAGAGGTTTGATAACAGTCTTAAAACATGACCTTATTTTCGTTGATTAAAAAATGTTAATATTACTTACAGAAGAGAAGACTACGATATTGCAGAATTATTAGATTATTATCAAAGCATGTTGGAATTGTTGGCCCTGGTAAATACAAATTGTGAAATGAATGCTACTACTAAATGTTTTTTATTATCCGAGAATCCGTTGATGTCTTAAATGAAGAGGGACGTTTAATGGTACAACAAAAGTTCCAGCAAATATTACAAGAAGAATTGCAACAGCAGAGTGAATCCTAATAATAATCTACATTTTTTCCTAAACATTAGATTTTTATAACATGACAAAAATTATAAATATCAATTATACTTTATCTACCAAACAAGTGTGCGTTTCATTGAAAATGAAATAATAATTTTAATTTTATAAAATATAATTGTTCAACAAATAATACGTATTCTGACAGTGTAATTGGCCTTAATTAAAAATAAAAATTTTACAATAAAATAGATATATGTATATGTACAGCATTAGGGTGGTCCAAAAAAAGGTGACTTTTGGATTTTTCAAAATCGTGGAACAGTTCCATATTCTTTATAATTAGTAACGGCTTAAATATTTTTTTAAAAATTTTTGGATTAAAAATTTAGCTTGCGCATAGGACTTGAAGATTTCTCCTCTTTCGTACAGTTTTTTTGACGAAACACTTATTAATAATGAAAAGAGCCCACTTTGCTCTTAGGACTTATTATCTAAATGACCATAATCTTTATTAAATTTTGAACATTTTTAGAGGTCTTGGACCATTTTAGATAAAAAATTTACAAAATTCAATCATTCAAAGTTAGAAAAAGTAAAACTCTAGTTTTGAGAAAAACGAGTTTAAAGTTCCAAATTACCATTGGCACCCATGCATTTTAAAAATTCAAAATACGATTATTTTGTGTTTTAATATCGATAATGTTATGAGAAACGCATGATTTGACGTGGGATATTACGTAGTTTGTTTTTCATCAATAAAAAAAAAATTCAAAAATCTGAACCTCCTTTAGAAAAATGCGAATATCCTGGAAAATAAAGTCGACAAAGTTGGCCCTTTTCATGCGGACGTACTTTGAATCTATAAGTTCTTACAAGATTTTCAATTTTGTAAGCACATGTTTTCTATTAAATAAATAATTCATTACACAAAGAATAAAAACTATATCTAATTCTTAAAATTACCAAAATTATTTATTTTTATGCTGAAATGTCTTTGAGTACCACAAAAAATAATTTATTATAACGTATGTTTCTGTTTATTTTTTTTAAACAATGCTTGGACCTTACAATAGTTTAAGAGTTCAATTTTATTACAACGTTAAAATTTATTTGATTTGGGATTGGGATACAGTAATATTAACATCGCTCGAAGTGTTCTGTTTGCAAATAGTGCTGATAACTTCATAAATTAAATTATTATCTAATAAATATTTTGAAAACTATGAAAGTTATAAAGGAGCAATGTTGCAATTATTTCTTCTAAATTTTTTTTTCAAGAGATAGGCAGTATACACATACTTTTTTTAATCCATGAGTAAAATCTGTTAAACAAATGGAAAGTTGGAAAGCTGTCAATAAAGATTTACTTCCGGCATATTGATAAAAATGTACAAATAAAAATGTTATGCATGAAATAATCGAACATTATATTTTGACTAAATTTAAATGTGCTTATTTCTCGCGGTTAACTCGATATTCTGCGTTGTCAAATTTGTCGGCAGTCCCATGCATGCGTTCTAACGCAAATGACGTCATCTGCGTTGATGTTAAACCAATAGGAATTCGTTATTTCCGTTGAAGAAAAAAAAATTCCATATATGATTGCTAGAAACAAAACACATTGTTGACGTCACTGCGTTGAAACGCATGCATGGGAGTGCTGCAAAATTTGACAACGCAGAATATCGAGTTAACCGCGAGAAATGAGCACATTTAAATTTAGTCCAAATATAATGTTCGATTATTTCATGCATAACATTTTTATTTGTACATTTTTATCAATATGCCGGAAGTAAATCTTTATTGACAGCTTTCCAACTTTCCATTTGTTTAAAAGATTTTACTCATGGTTTAAAAAAAGTATGTGTATACTGCCTATCTCTTGAAAAAAAAATTTAGAAGAAATAATTGCAACATTGCTCTTTTATAACTTTCATACTTTTCAAAATATTTATTAGATAATAATTTAATTTATGAAGTTATCAGCACTATTTGCAAACAGAACACTTCGAGCGATGTTAATGTTACTGTATCCCAATCCCAAATCAAATAAATTTTAACGTTGTAATAAAATTGAACTCTTAAACTATTGTAAGGTCCAAGCATTGTTTAAAAAAAAATAAACAGAAACATACGTTATAATAAATTATTTTTTGTGGTACTCAAAGACATTTCAGCATAAAAATAAATAATTTTTGTAATTTTAAGAATTAGATATAGTTTTTATTCTTTGTGTAATGAATTATTTATTTAATAGAAAACATGTGCTTACAAAATTGAAAATCTTGTAAGAACTTATAGATTCAAAGTACGTCCGCATGAAAAGGGCCAACTTTGTCGACTTTATTTTCCAGGATATTCGCATTTTTCTAAAGGAGGTTCAGATTTTTGAATTTTTTTTTTATTGATGAAAAACAAACTACGTAATATCCCACGTCAAATCATGCGTTTCTCATAACATTATCGATATTAAAACACAAAATAATCGTATTTTGAATTTTTAAAATGCATGGGTGCCAATGGTAATTTGGAACTTTAAACTCGTTTTTCTCAAAACTAGAGTTTTACTTTTTCTAACTTTGAATGATTGAATTTTGTAAATTTTTTATCTAAAATGGTCCAAGACCTCTAAAAATGTTCAAAATTTAATAAAGATTATGGTCATTTAGATAATAAGTCCTAAGAGCAAAGTGGGCTCTTTTCATTATTAATAAGTGTTTCGTCAAAAAAACTGTACGAAAGAGGAGAAATCTTCAAGTCCTATGCGCAAGCTAAATTTTTAATCCAAAAATTTTTAAAAAAATATTTAAGCCGTTACTAATTATAAAGAATATGGAACTGTTCCACGATTTTGAAAAATCCAAAAGTCACCTTTTTTTGGACCACCCTAATGCTGTACATATACATATATCTATTTTATTGTAAAATTTTTATTTTTAATTAAGGCCAATTACACTGTCAGAATACGTATTATTTGTTGAACAATTATATTTTATAAAATTAAAATTATTATTTCATTTTCAATGAAACGCACACTTGTTTGGTAGATAAAGTATAATTGATATTTATAATTTTTGTCATGTTATAAAAATCTAATGTTTAGGAAAAAATGTAGATTATTATTAGGATTCACTCTGCTGTTGCAATTCTTCTTGTAATATTTGCTGGAACTTTTGTTGTACCATTAAACGTCCCTCTTCATTTAAGACATCAACGGATTCTCGGATAATAAAAAACATTTAGTAGTAGCATTCATTTCACAATTTGTATTTACCAGGGCCAACAATTCCAACATGCTTTGATAATAATCTAATAATTCTGCAATATCGTAGTCTTCTCTTCTGTAAGTAATATTAACATTTTTTAATCAACGAAAATAAGGTCATGTTTTAAGACTGTTATCAAACCTCTGAACAAAAATGCTTTTACCAGATTTTAATGTTGACGTCATTTCTCGCTCTTTAAAGGCAAAAGAAATGAGTGAATATTGATTTATTAGAAATAATAGAGTGGCACAAGTGGTTGAACTTCAATATTGTTGCTAGAAAATATAGATAAATATTATTTTTCAAGTATTTTTTAAATTTGTAAAAATTATTAAAAATAGAAAGTAATATATTTAGCTCTTTTTTACATCAACAAAGTTGAAGTTATACCACTTGTGCCAGTCTTTTATTTCTAATAAATCAAGATTAACTAATTTAATTGGTTTCTTAAGAGGAAAAAACGTAAATACTGATATCAGGTGAGAGCATTTTTTGTCACAGGTTTGATCAGAATTAAAACTTATTTGTAAAAAAAACAAACAAATGTTAGTGCATAATATTATATATATATTACAAATTATGTACGTAAAGTACAAAATCAATTGAAAAAAAGTGTTAAAAAATATATATGTATAATGTATATAGTAACTTACAGGTTCAGATATGTCGTCTAAAATTGACATCATCTCAAATACTTAAGAATAATGTTCCGTTTTTTGCCAGCTGATCCACTATAGGTTTCTGTGCTTGTTCAATGCTCTTTGCTGCTATGTACCTAGTATATAACATAAACAGAACATGAACCATTTAATATATATATATATATATATATGATGTATATATATATACATATATTATATGAAACTATAATATAAAATAATATTAATATCAAACTATAACTATATGAACACTAGAAATTGCTTTTAGAAAATATAATTTCCTACTTCATCGTAAAATTGAATAAATAATCTACAACTATTGTGACAGATTTATCGTTAAAAGATTCTAAAAGCCAGGAAAAGAATTGACTGACTAGTTTTCAAGTGACCGCTTTTTATATAGATACATTAATAAGACGTCCGGATAGCCGGATAAAATAGTTTTGTCCGTTTAGATTTTCTGACAAACCCCATTCCCCCCCCCCCCTCTTTATTTTTTCGAAACAGCTAGATGGACAAAATACTTTTCCGGCTAGACGGACGTTTAGTCATATTTGCCTCCTGAGCCTAAACGTCCGGATAGACGGACAAAATATTTTATCCGGCTATCTGGGCCTATTAAAAAATGTGCAAATGTGACAAAAAATTTTCAAGCACAATTATTTTAATAGAATGAATAATTATTTTATCGCAATCCTATCGAGTTTTCAATTTTTAGAAATGGTTTGAACAATAGTAGAAATCCTAAATAATATATTTTTATAATTTGTATAAGATATATATTCTCAAAATATAAAGAATAAAATTGCAAAACTTACCTCCTAAACAATTACGAATTTTATTTCATATAAGGCTGCAACCTTCCGTTCCAAACTGTAACTGTACCAAAAATAGTAGTATTTATTATAGGAACATCATTATAAACCAAAAGATTTTTACAAACTATGATAATAATTCTTACCCATAATTAAAACTTGATTATCATTTTCAGATATGTATTGCCATATCTTCATCAAATTTTCCAAAACACCTATGTTTTTGCATGTGTTTTAAAAGAGAATTGCAGTAACCACACCTTTTAGTAAACTAAAAATTGAAAGAATTTTCAACTAAAAGTATTAACAGAATATATCTTGATATTATTGAATTACATTATATATTAGCATAAAATTAATATTAATATGGTATAGTTTATAACACTTTATACCGACTATTCCATTTAGAGATATGTTTAATATAATATTTATCAATATTATATAGAGTTTTGATCCGTTTTTACAATTTTGTAATAACATTGATCAAAAATCTATAATGTTAACATAACCTATAATAACGAAACTGTCAATAGCGGAACAATGAAGACAACAAATACTTTTAGATTGTTTGTACTGAAAGAATCATGAAATTTTGTTTACTTACCCCAACATTTTCCTTCTCAGAATTTGACATTTTATAAACAATGTTAACTCCAAAAAAACATTTTTGGTGAAAATTTAATTTTTTCT
This sequence comes from Ganaspis brasiliensis, assembly GCA_037103525.1. Taxonomy (NCBI): domain Eukaryota; kingdom Metazoa; phylum Arthropoda; class Insecta; order Hymenoptera; family Figitidae; genus Ganaspis; species Ganaspis brasiliensis. The sequence goes on from JAZKLR010000163.1 coordinate 390,616, forward strand.
TTCAATAATTAGGAACAAAGTGGAATGCGAATTGCTCAAAATTACAGTTCATGTAAATCCGCCTTAATCTCTTGGTGATTTTCTAAAACCTAGGGACAAAACTCACAACGCAAATCTTTGCGGAACAACGCACTCGTGGGACGGCACCTTAAGGGCGCAATTACATGTCTGCGTCGAACGCTGCGTATTTGCGTTGAATAGTAAGGGAGAGAGAGACAGAAATATAGTCACATCTTTGTCACTTTCAACATTCAACGCAAAAACGCAGCGTTCGACGCTGACATGTAATTGCGCCCTCAGGGCGCAATTACATGCCTGCGTCGAACGTTGCGTTTTTGCGTTTAATGGTGAGAGTGACAAAGATGTGACTATATGTCTGTCTTTCTCTCTCTCAACATACAACGCAAGAACGCAGCTTTCGACGCAGACATGTAATTGCGCCCTCAGGGCGCAATTACATGCCTGCGTTGAATGCTGCGTTTTTGCGTTGTGCGTTGTATCCCTAGGGACTGAGAGTTCGTGTATCGTGCTTAATGTAGTTCCCTGGAGTTCAGGTTTTATTTAGAAGTACGTATTCTAGTGTTTTGTTTGCTTATGGCCATTTACAACCTGTCAGATTTATTGTCTGCTATTTTTATTTAATTAACCGCAAATATAAATTGTATTCTAATTTGCGAAAAATGAATAAAGCTGTTGAGAAAAATGTTGAAGTAAATTATAAATTTGATCTATTAATGTAGTCAAGAAATATAACATTAGTATATTTAAATATATTGCAATGTGGAAAATTCCATTTTTCTTCAAAATTCCTTGCGTGTGAGAGGCACTCTTCTGTAGTTAAACGTGAAAATGATGTAGGTTTCAGTGCGACCCAAATAACTGTGCACGTTTCTCTAACAATCTTTGATACCAAACTTGGACTCACGCGGAATTGATATGAAATTGAATGCATAGAATCTCCTGAAGCGAGATAACGTAAAAAAATATGCAACCGTGTACGTGCTGCTACCGGTTCCCGAATCGCAAATTGTTTTTCAATGTGTAGGTTGTACTTTCTTAAGTAATTTGTTAAACAATTTCTTATTCATTCGTAAATAATTTAAATATTTTTCTCTATCTCCTGTCTCCATTTCATAAATAAGATTCTCACTGGCACCTTGAGCACGTCGTCGATCCACTGAGAAAATTGGACGAACCCAAAACCTATTACGTACTTTAGATTCCTGTCGATCCAGTTCTAAATACAAGATGTATAGGTGCATAATATGTTGTTGACTTTCTGCTGCTTCAGAAGGTGTCTAAACCAATGTATTGCAGTATTGCAATAACCAAAAAATATATAGAACATCAAGGGCTTTCATTGTCTTTTTCTTAATTCAATAAAGCTGAAACCGAGAATGAAAAATTATACCTTCAGATTTTATCGTTTTAATCAATTATTAGGGACAAATTATAAATCATTATTACTTCTATAAAGCTCGATTATTACGATTTAAAATCAAAACTTTGATCCCTAGCTTGCTTCGATCATAAAAAACTTACTCTAATAAACACATGTATATATTTGAATTTTTTATCACAAAATTCAATTAAAACTAGGATATCTCAATAAAAAATTCAGATAGAGGCTCAAATCTGATTATTTTAGTCGATAATTGGGAAAAAAATGTTTCCATTTTTTAAATGGAAAATGGAAATTCAAAAGTATTAAATGGTTTATATGCGATAAAAAAAGATTTCGCTTTTTTATAAATTATACGTATCTCTTTAATTAGTGCTTTTCCGTGTATGAAAAGGTATTGCAAAAAGTATCATAATATGTGCACTATACGTACGAAAGTGCATTTTCCGTCTTCGTGCAAATTTCTGCACTCGCTTTGCTCGAGCAGCAAACTTTGCACTCGTCGGAAAATAACAGCTTTCGATACTTGGTGCACAATATACTGTTATGTTTTGTGGTATATATTTAACATTTTTTAAACCTACGATACTATTCAATCAGTTTCTATCATAATGTAAAATTAATCCGTTTCATTTCAAACCTAGAAATTGTAATTCTTTTAAATCCTACGTTATTTCATTCCGATACAATCCATTCCAACTCTAATTGGATTTTAAACGGATTAATTCGGAGTGAAGTAAAACAGGATACAATTAAAAGGATTGAAACTCATAGAATTCAAACGCATTAATTCGGAATGATTAAGAAAAGAATTAATTTTCAAGTGAGAATATCATATATGAAACGCGCAGTAAAGGAGATGGGGACCTTGTTTTTTTAGATGTAAAAAACTATAGGTTATCTTTATAATCGTTTTATTTTAATTATTGGTTTCTTTTTTAATTTTAAAAATCAAATTTTATTCTTATGGAATACTTTAAACCTAATGAAAACTGAAATTTCATTAGTTTGCTTTCGAAGTTAATCCTTTTTTATTGTATTTTTCCTTTTTAAATAAAAAAACATAACCTAAAACCTTCCTTCGTTCTCGTAGATTCTATCGTTTTTGGAGCGTGTCACATATATAAATAATTAGTTACATAAATATATACGTATATTTATACATCGAGAGATAATTTATGCTAAAAATTCGATAATGTTATTAAAAAAATGTTTATGTTTACGATTGTATTTACTTCCTCCATATTAACTTTTATAAATTAACTTTTTATAAGAATATGTTTTGTAGAGTGTCGTTTATTAGCTATCGGAGGTAGTTATTTTTTTTATTATATTATTAAAAAAATATATATAACAACACTGTTAAACAAATATTTGAATTTCGTTTCATGCAAACAATTGCGTTTCCTTAAATCCTATGTTTACATGCATGCGTTTTAACGTGCGTTCTGACGTACTTTATTTTTAATCGCGAATTGAATACTAGGAAATCTGCTGGTGCCGAATAAAGAACTACGTTTATTGGTTGACAAATCACGGGACTATTCTGCTTTTCCGTTAAAACGCATGCATGTAAACATAGGACTTCTATTTCCGCAAAAACTATGCGTTGCGCGTGATTATTTGAACCCGTCTAAAGACGTTTCACTTACAACATAAAACAATATCTATAAACTGCGACTCTTCATTGTACTCTCTAAGACATTCGTGTTGAGAAATCTTTTTTAAATCTTTGATGAAAAAGCCACAATAACCACATTTTCCTGTAGCCTGCAATTAAAAAAATAAACATCAAATTTAATTTTTAAAATATAGATTTAAAAAACTTAGTTATTTATCATTTCATTGCTTTTAGGTTTACAAGTTACAATAAACAGATCCTTAAATAAATGTTGCTCTTATATATTTAAATATACTAATGTTATATTTCTTGACTACATTATTAGATCAAATTTATAATTTACTTCAACATTTTTCTCAACAGCTTTATTCATTTTTCGCAAATTAGAATACAATTTATATTTGCGGTTTATTAAATAAAAATAGCAGACAATAAATCTGACAGGTTGTAAATGGCCATAAGCAAACAAAACACTAGAATACGTACTTCTAAATAAAACCTGAACTCCAGGGAACTACATTAAGCACGGTACACGAACTCTCAGTCCCTAGGGATACAACGCACAACGCAAAAACGCAGCATTCAACGCAGGCATGTAATTGCGCCCTTAGATTACTTGAGGTAATTTACCTCCCGATCTCTGATCACAGCACAGAGCTTACATATGACGCTTAACGCTTAACTACACAACCCTGGATAAGTGTGTCTGTGACCCTACCCTGATAAACAATCGTTAAAACTGTTAAAAGTAGTTTAAAAGCCAAATTATTATTTTCTTAATGCAATTTTAATTTTAGTAGAAAGCATATAAAAACTTTTTTAAATATTTAAAGAGTAATGACTGCTATTCAACAAAAAACAAAATGTATAACGTTAAAGGGCTCAGCAGAATTAGTAAAACAATATATGAGTAAGTCTACTGACTAACCTAAAATTCATTAAATTTAACCTTGTTGCATGTATTTGAATCATTTGAATTTAACACTAACACATTTATTTTAAATTATAGTAATTTAAATGGTCAATCCATTATATTTCACCTAAATAATAAAATGAAATTTTAGAAAAATCTTATAATTCGTAGTAATGACTTTAAATATCCGTACAATTTATTTTTGGCAAATATCTTATAAAAATATTAGTATTTGCTTTGAAATTTTAATTTTGAAGTTGAGGTGCACGGAAAAAAGGTTATTTTGATTGCTGTGAAAACTCAATAAAAAAGCACAGAATTATTTTAGTTAGTAAAAATGATTTGATTTATATTTGTTCAAAATAGTTTAATTTACTTATATTAATTGATTGCTATGTACAAAAGTCCAAAATAATAGGTAAAAATAGATTTTTAAACTTACCTGACAATTGTCAAAATTCAAAATAATTCATTACATTTTTCTAGAAATTTTGTAAATATTAACAAATTTATTACTATTTAATATGAAGTACTTTCAATGTATTTTCATATGATGGGTTGACTTTTCAATTTAATTATGTAGAAATTTGAAAAATGTTACCTTGAATGTTAAACTTACCAGGATTTTCGGTGATTTTGAACACTTATAACTCCTCAAGTGCAAAATTAAAAAATCCAATTTTGGTCTTAATGTTTAAGCTAGATCTTGTTTTCCATCCTATTAAATTTTGGCGATGGATTTCGAGCTATTTTACAGTTTTATTCGGTTTGAAAAATCAGTTTCCAAAAACGAAAATGATGGTTAAAATGCAAGTAGTTTTACAAAACTAACGTTAGTTGTCTGAGTATTGATTTATTTGTTTAAATTCATATTTGTGTTTGTAAATAAGATTTATTCATTGAAATTCATGAATATTTTGATTTTTAACAATAATAATATGAATAATATTCAATTAAAAAATTATTATTAACAATCATAATATTCATAAATTTCATCAATTAAATTTTATTTACAAACCTAAATTTGAATTGAAATAAATAAATCGATAAATTCAGACAGCTAACGTCAGTTTTGTAAAACTACTTGCATTTTAACCGTCAATTTCGTTTTTGGAAGCTGATTTTTCAAACCGAACAAAACTATAAAGTAGCTCGAAATCCATCGCCAAAATGTAAGAGGATGGAAAACAAGATTTAACTTGAATATTAAGACCAAAATTTGATTTTTTAATTTTGCACTTGACGGTTTTAAATCACCGAAAATCCTGGAAAGCAAATACTAATAATTTTATAAAAATATTTGCCAAAAATTAATTGTACGGATATTTAATATCATTATGAATGTATCAGACTTTTCTAAATAATGTATTTATATCACTTTCTTCGTAATTAACACAAATTTCATGGAAGTTTCCTTAAATAATTTTAAGATCATATAGTAGAAACTTTGTTGAGAAACAAGACAAAATGTCGCATTGACTAAATAAAAAATATAAAACTATGTTAATTGTATTTTCTTTGTTTTTTCCAAGGATCGAATTTGATTTCTATATGTAAATACGGATTTAAAAGCAAAATAAAATTATTTTTAAAGATTTTGCACTTACTTGGATGCCTAAAGATAATGTCATTGACAATAAAAACGTATAGTAAAAGTCGCATTTGTTAATGATAAGTGTGTTGTATAGAAGTCTCTTATTTATGGAAGAACTTTCTAAAAATATATATCCTTATGTTTTCTTACTTTTGTCATTTTAACTACTATTATAAACAAAATATAAATTATTATTTTTATAGATTTAGAACATTTATTTAAACAAATAATATTTGTATTTATTAACAGTGTTTCAATAAATCGATAATAATATTAGTTACAAATTGTTAACTTTTCTTGTACATTAAAATTGTAACGATAAAAAACATTTATTTAATATTTTTGAATTGGTAGACGATATTATTTTATCCATGAATATATTATTTGGCTCACATAAAAGCAATTAATGCTTTCACGTTCCTACTCCATGTTCCGAAACTTAATTTTATTGAAGAATAGAAAATTGTTTCTTCATTTTAAAAATCTTGTTTTTGATATATTTGTGTAAATGTTAATTGTAAATAATATCAATGTACTTTTTATTTTAGCTTATGGAATCAACAGTATTTTATATCAACGTGGAATTTATCCTCCGGAGACATTTGAACCTTTAGAACGTTTTGGCATTTTCTTTTTGATGTCAACTGATGAGAAAATCAAAACCTTTTTAGAAACTGTTCTTGGCCAAGTTCAACTATGGTTGGAGGAGAGAAAAGTTCATAAAATTACTCTAGTTATTACAAATGTTAGCACGAAAGAAATCTTAGAGAAATGGGATTTTAAAGTAAGTTATGAAGATGAATCACCTAATGGAAATAGTAACAATGGAGAATTGGCCAAACTACCAGAAACTGGAACAAAAGATATTGCTACAATACAAAAAGAAATTCGAGAAGTTATTCGGCAAATTACAGGTAAAGTTGAAAATATATCGACCGCAAAATGACACCGCACAAAATATTTAAATGTTCTTTAAATCAGTTCAGTCGATATTTATATTTTTTAGTCTCTGAATTCGAATCCGATGTTGGAGTTCAAAAATTGACACGGGTTTTTTTTTAATCCCAAAAACAGTACATTTTTTGGTATATTTCTTGCCGTAAATTTAAAACTACATAAATTATTACTTTACAGCGTATTTTAATGAGACATGTAAATTTTAACCAATTTCAATTCACCAAAAATTATTGAATTTTTAATAGATACATAAATTAAATAAAAAAATAGTGATTTAGACTATATGAAGGAAAATAGGAAAAATCAAAGAAAGTCAGGGAATTTAAAAAATAAAAGATGTGTTTTGTTTTTTTAGTAAAAAGTTACAAAAGTTTTTTCAATTACAGAAAAATTTGCAAAACGCGATGTTTTTACCTCTGTGTAATTTTACAGAATTATAAAACAGGGTTTTTTGTTTTCTTTAATAATTTAGAATAATACAGTTTTTTTTTATAAATAATATAAATAAATTTACAAAGTAATAATAGAAGTTTGTTAAATCACATAATAAAACAACATGTTTGAATAATAAAAATATCTCTTTAATAAAAGTACCTAAAAATAAATTCATCAAAAGCCGATAATAAAACAATAATTGTAAAAAAATGACAAAAGATTTAAACAACTTTGTGACTGAATTATCAAATAAAAGAATTTTATAATTTATTTTTAATAAAAAAAAATATTAAAGCTCAAAAAACATTACTTTAATTTTAAATAAGAAATTATTACAAAAATCATGTTGTTATTCTTTGACCTTTTAATAGATTTTCTAATTTTATCATAATTTGTTTATTTCTTAAAAAGTTCTTTCCTTTCTAAAAACTGTTTTAATTTTTTCTTATAATTATTGTTCATTTTTTTATTACATTTAATTCGTATTATTCTCTAGATTTTCCATTATTTTTTAATTGTTTTCATTTTTAAAAAAAATGTTTACTTTTTTATTACATTTTCTGCTTTTCTCTCAATTTTACGTAAACTTGTTTAGTTCATCAAAAGAATTTTTGTTTTTATATAAATTTAAAAAAGTTTTAACTTCTTTGATTGATGTACACTTTCATTTTTATAATTTAAAAATATTGCGTAATATTTTTAAGAATTTTTCTTACTACACTTACATTTTTTTATTTTTGTCCTTCTTGTTATTTTTTATTGTTGCACAGTTTTATTTGTACAACTTTTCGTAGAACAGGTATTACATAGTTTTTTAATTTTTTCAAGATTTCATAATTTTTTCTTATATTTTCTAATATTTCAAGATTTGTTTGTTCTTTTAAATTTTTTAAAATATTTTGTTTTTTAAATTCAGCATTTTCAAAATATTTTCTCTACCTTTATTATTTTTAAACAAATTGCTCTACTTTTTGTAGTCATGTTGCTTTTTTTTTTACATTTTCTAACTTTGGAGTAAATTTTTCCTGATTTTATTATTTTTGGATTGTTTCATAATATTTTAAACAGTTTTTCTGACTTACCCATTTTTCGGTTTTAAATTTAAGATATTAGACTTTCCATAAATTTTATAATAATATATGTAAAGATTTATTTATTTAAAATTAATTTCATATATTTTTTAATTTCTTCATTTTTAAAATTTTTTGTTTTTTTTAACGATTTTCTTATGGTTGTTTGTAGATTTTTAACTTAATTTTTTTACATTTTCTCAATTTTTAGTTGATATCGTCCGATTTTCTTATTTTTGCATTCGTTCATAAAATTTGAGAATTTTTATGTAATTTTCTTATTTTTTCATTATTTGTTAAATTTTTAAAATAATTCTTCTGTGTTTTGTCAATTTCTGTTTAATATGTTTTATTAAAGACGCTCACTTTTCTTAAAATTTTTTTTTAAGTTTAAATTCGCCCTTAATGCTTTTTTTAAATCTCGTTTTTTAACTACAAAGGTTATAGTTTAAAACTATTATTTATTAAAAAAAGAAATTCGAGAATTAGTTGGAAATTTGAACATTATAATTCGCTACACACTCTGATAAAAACACATCGTTTAATTGTTCAAAACTTGAATTTTATTTTATTTATTGGACTTTTGTTAAACCTTATTTTACTATCTTCTTGCAAAATAAAAAAGAAATAAAAAAATATTTTTTTTACGTCAGAAAAATTCAGGGAATTTTAAAACAAAGATGTGGTGAGTACCTTGTCTAGTTGTAATTATGTCAATTTTGAATTAAATGTTTGACATAAACAAAAATATATTTCTGTACAAAAAGAGAAAATTAACAAAATTATTAATAGCATAAATAATAAATCGATTAAAATTTTTATTTTCTTTTTAGGTACGGTGAGTTTTTTACCTTTGTTGGACGACCCTTGCTCTTTTGATATTTTGACTTACACAGTTTCTGACTGTGGAATTCCAAAAGAGTGGGACGAAACTCAACCAGCTTTCATAGCTAACAGTCAGGAAGTTCAACTTCGCTCATTCTCTACTTCCATTCATAAAATGGATACCATTGTTAGCTATAAAAATACATGACACTTCGAATTGCTAAAATTATTTATATATTTGGAAGCGATTTTTTGTCCGAAATTTGGTCTTATAAATGAATTAACTGTAAAATATGGTTTCAACTGTTTTAAAGAAAATAGGAATAAAGTCAGGGAAATTGCAGACTAGTAATTTTTGTATTTGTAGTTTTAAAATAATTTAATGATCTGCACCAAATACTGTAAACAATGTAATGTAATTATAGAAAATAAATTTTAATTTTGTACCTTTTTAAAATTTGTTGATAGTTAATTATGCGCAATAATACACAAGCTTCAGTAGTTATTATTAGAGTTGCCAGAATTACCGATTTTTTTTCATTTAAACCTACTGATTTTTTTTATAAATTTCGTTAAATCTGCCGATTTGTCATACGGGATATAGATACCTACCTAGGATAGATTTCCTACCTAGAATATAGATTTTAACAGATTTAAAATTTCAAATAAAATGAAAACTTTTAATAGTTTTTAAAGTTACATTTTTTTTAATAATCTCTATATTATAAAAAGATATTGCAGCCGTCGCCGCCGCTGAGTCAGGATTTTTGAGTATAATCTCTTCCAAAAGTATGGAAGTGTATGTTTTTGGAAGGAACTGTACTAAAATTTTATATACAGTATTTTTGAAAGGAACTGTACTCAAAATTTATATAATTTTGGAAGGGACTGGGCCTAGAACACGGGATCAGGTATTAAATGAAAGAGTAGCAGAAGCAACTCATTCATGAGAAAGGCTGACGGACGTGCGCCCTGCTGCCGTTTTGTCGAAACTAAAATACGCGTGAGAATCCTCGGCGGCAATCTGCTAATATTTCAATTTGAATTTTTAAAGCATTTAAGGTATTAGTCGCTTAAATGCTCCCGCAAAACTCCCGCAAAATAAAAAGAACAAAAAATAAACTTTTATATCAACTCACTTGCTTCCTTGTGACCTCTTCTAATATAATATATGTAATTTTCACGATTTTGAGTCAGGTACTATAAGTTATCGTGATGTATTGCTTACACGTTTTCGACATTTTTCAATGAAACCACGTGAAAATGAAAAATTATGAATTTTTAAATTATTGTATTTTTATACGGCGTGGTCAATAAAATTAATTTTTTTTAAAGGATTTATTTTATCTCAAAGTGTAACTTAGTAGTTTTATTTGAAAAACTGACGACGTGTTTTTTTATAATTGAATATAAGAGACATTTTTTACATGCATTTTGTGCTATTGCATGTAAAAGGTATAAACTTTGAATTAATATTTTGAAGCTCAGAAGTGGTCAAAATTAATAGGATAGATCTCATTTCATAGATAAATACCTCATGAATACAGATACAAAGTTTTAAAAAAATCTGACGAAAATAATTTTACGCGACTAATACCTTAATCATATACAAGAAACAGAATATAATAATACCAGATTTATACAAATTCTTTCAATTCGTATCGCTTTCTGATTATTATTAAAAATAATATGCTTAGTTATAAATAATACTTATAATAAATATCTTCTAAAAATAAGTATTCAATTCTTGAAGATTTTGAAAATCTCTTAAAGGTCTGTCCTAAAGTTAAAAATTTTTGTTCTGAATTTATTGTAATTTAATTTCATTTTTTAGAAATTATAAATAAATTAATTAGTTATAAAGAAATCAGAAAGAATTTAAAAAGATAACAAACATTTTATTTTTTAAATAACATTAAATTCGGATTCTACCTTTCAATAATTAGTTACTTGAATTAAACCTTTTAAAAAAGCAACATTTTTAAAACTATTCACACTAATAAAAATATGTACAATATTTTATCAACAGCGCCTTATGATTCTTGTCATTTTTGTTGTTTTTATAGACGAAGTTTTTGACACGTGATTTTGTGTCTAAAAAAGTTTTATTACAGTTTTTTCTTAAGTTGGTAAAGTTATTTAAATTTGTGATTTAGAATAAGTACTTAACGTTATACTTATAATTTTTTGAGCCACCTAAATGAAATTTTTTATTTTCCGCCATGAAATGTAGAGTTATCGTTAGAGGGTTTGATAATCGATATCTTTCGATATTTTGTTACTTTCTTTCTGTTAAGCACTGTTAAGCTATTAAATTGAAGTTTTTAAAAAGGTTATTTCTTGATAAATACAGTAAAATGAATAAAAATTAGTTTAAGAAATGTTACACGATATTAATTTTTCATTTACCACATTTTTTAGAGTTATAAGAAGGTGTTCATCTTGGGCCATTTCTTTTAGATTGAAAATTTTAACAATTAGAAAAAATGTTTTGAAAAATGTTTATGTTGGAAATAAAATTTTTTCCTTGTGGCTATAAGTTATATCTAATATATTGTACTTTCATCCGGTATAAAATATTTTAATACAGTAAAACCCACATATATCGGAACCGGATTTATTGGATTCCTGCTTACATCGGAAAAATTTTCTGGTCCCTTGGATTTTTAGATGTTTTCTATGTTAAAATACCCGCTTATATCGGACCCTGTTATATTAGAAACTCGCTTACATCGAATGAATTTTAAAGTCCCTTAAGCTAAATTATTCCCATATATATCGGATCATAAATTTTTTTTTACAAAATTCAGATAAAATTTATATTCAGTTTTTGACAATTCATTTAATAAATTCGATTGTCAATTATTTTTCTCATTTCTCAATTACTTTCTTTATCATTTAATTATTTTAGTCATTTTGCAATTTTTCTTTCAATTATCAACTATTTTCTTAAAGTTTCAATTTAATTCTTTAATCTTCAATTTATTTATTTAATTTTTAATTATTTAAAATTTTCTTGAGATCTTAATTATTTTCTTCAATTTTCAATTGCATTCTACGTTTTCAATTATTTTATTCAATATTCAATGATTCTCACATTTTCTCAATTATTACTTATTTTCTTGAAATTTCAATACAATTCTTAAATTTTCATTTGTTTCCTAAAATTTTTTTCTAGAATTTTCATCAGTTTTCTAATGACAATTTATTCTTCTCCTTTAATTTTATGATTATAAATTAATTAAAAAAAATATTTGTTTGAATGCCATTTTTCGAATTTTGTTAATTATTTTCTTCGATGCTTAATTATTTTCTTCAATTTTGAATTGCATTCTTCGTTTTCAATTATTTTATTCAATATTTAAGAATTCTCCCATTTTCTCAATTATCAATTATTTTCTTGAAATTTCAATACAATTTTTCAATTTAAAAAAGATTTTTTGTTCAAATGCCGATAATTGTCTCCATTTTCCGATTTTTTTTCAATTGTAAATTATTTTTTTAATAGTTAATTATTTTCGTCAATATTTAGATAATTATTTTCGTCATATTGTCATTTTTTTAATTATCAATTATTTTCTTGAAATTTCCATTCAACTCTTTTATTTACAATCTATTTCTTTAATTTTTAAATATTTCCTTTAATTTCTAATTATTTTCATTGATTTTCAATTAATTTTTCAATATTCAATAATTCTCGGATTTTTTGAATTATTTCTTTCACTCTTAAAAATTGTTTTAAAATTTCAATTCAATTATTCAATTCTAGAACTATTCACTTTAATTCTCAGTTATTTTCTTCAAATTGAGATTCCACTTTTCAATTATTTTCTTTAATATTAAAAAATTATCGTGTTTTTTTTATTATTTTCTTCGATTATCATTAAGTTTCTTTAATTTTAAATACAATTGTTCAATTATTTTCTTTAATTTTTAACTTCATTCTTCAATTTTTATTTCCATTCTTCTGTTTTCAATTGTTTTCTTCTATATTCATAAACTCTCGGCTTTTTTCAATTACTTTTTTTCAATTTTTAAGTATATTCTTTAAATTTCAATTCCATTCTTTAATTTTTAATTGCTTTCTTCAATTTCCAATTATTTTTTTTAATTTTAATTATTTTTTTCGATTTCCAATTCAGTTGTTAAATGTGCAATTATTTCCAACAATTATTCCCATAATTATCTTAATTTTTCAATTTGCAATTCATTTCTTCAAATTTAATATTTCTTGTTTAATTTTGTCAATTATTTTTTTCAGTTGTCTATTAATCTAGTCATTTTTCGAATTTTGTTTTCAACTGACAATTATTTTTGTCATTTCTCACACATTTTCTTCAATTTTTCAATTATTCTCGTCATTTTTCAACTATTTTCTTCAATTATTAATTAGTTTTAATAATTTTCAATTATTCCCGACAATTTTTTAAATTTTCAATTATTACCTTAAAATTTTATAATTATTCTTTGATTTTTTAAATTATTTTGTTCGGTTGTGTATTAATCTAGTCATTGTTTGAATTTTGTTTTCAATTGTCAATTATTTTTGTCATTTTGTAGTTTTCTTTTAATTATCAATTATTTTTTCAAATTTTAATTTAATTTAAAAATTTTCAATTTATTTCCTTAATTTTTTATTATTTTCTTCGATTTCAATTATTTTTCTCGATTTTTAATCCAGTTGTTCAATTTGCAATTTATTATTTCCAACAGTTATTCTTATAATTTTTCAAAAATTTTGTTTAAACTTTATTCTTTTCAATTGTGTAATTATGTATAGACATTTTTCGAATTTTGTCTAAAATATTATTGTCAAAATATTAAGTTTTTAATATTTTGGGATAATAAACATTTTTAAGATTTAACTATAATTAATGAGGTTATAAGAATGTGTAAATTTTAATTTTAAGTATAAAGTTATATTTTAAATATAAAGGCGAATTTCGCAAAATTATAAATATTATATATGCTATATATTAATGGAAGTTGTCTGATATGAAATACATTTAATATACATCAATAAGTTACAATTTTAAATATGGGAAGTAACGTGGTTTCTCAGAGTTTTGCCTATATTATAATATTTTCTATTAAATAGGAAGTATTGATTTTAATAGAATCGTATACAAAGTACCTACCTAAAATTTTTGAATCAAAAAACGGTTTGAAATTTATAAACATTTTTTTACAGTTACACTACCGGCGATAATTGAGTGAACACCAGTTATAAGTGTTTCAAAATAATTAATTTTTTTGTTTAAAATTAGAAAAAATTTTTTTTCCTGTTATTGATTTAAAACTATCTAAATTCTGAAAAAATAGGCCCTGGATGAAGTCTTTTTGTCAATTTCTTCAACGTGTTTTGTAAAAATAATGTAAATCGTAATGTTTTTTTGATTTTTAAATGACTAATGAAATAAAAAATTTTTTTTTATGTTTATGGTCTCATTAAGAGTTATTTGGTCCGTCAAAAAAAAAATATAAATCAAATAAATAAATATTTAGAAAAACTGTGCAATTATTAATTTAAAATATTTTTAAAAATTTTTTTATCAATAACAATGTTATTTAAATTTTTTCCCTGAAGTCAGAAAAAAATTGTGTAATAATACCAATAAAAAAGTCGAACTGTATGAAAAATTAAGTTTAAAATGAGACCAAAAACATAAAAAAATCTGTATTATTTCTTGAGTTATTTAAAACTTGAAAAAACATTACGATTTACACTATTTTTACAATACAGGTTAAAGAAATTTACAAAAAGACTTCATCCTGGGTCTATTTCTTCAGAATTTAGATACACTAGAACCTCCGAAGTTTGGACTGCTCGGTCCTGGTGTCCAAAGTTCGGAGTGGACACCTTGACGCCGAAAAGTGTAAACACTCAGGGCTGTATGAAGCATAAAATCGAGGGGGTACCTAATATATTTATTGGCACATGGAATAATTATAATTATAAATAATTATGAAACTATAAATTTTTACCACTTTGTTTCACAGAGAAAAATGAATATTCATAATGATTCATATATGTATATTAAAATGTAGTATCTAGATATTAAAACATATATAATTTGTCGTCTCTAGAAATTAAAACTGAATATCTATAGATATTGAAATTTAATATCTTAGATTTATTTTCGATGTCTAAAGTAACATATTTTCTTTTTCGATTCATATTTACAAAAATAATAGGGCTGCAAGAAGGAACACTCAATACTGACGCTCCTGCACTTACTCAACTGTCCGCCATTATTTTCCCCTGACCCCACTACCCTGCCTCGTCTATCCCCACTTAGGTGCAGTCCAGACTTCGGAAGTCCAAACCTCGGGGGTTTGAGTGTAGTTTCAAACCAATAACAAAGAAAAAATTTATTTTAAAATTTTAAACAAAAAAAAATTAATTATTTTGAAACACTTAAAACATAAACTCAATTATGGCAAGTACTGTAACTATTGTTATAGTATTAAATTAATGTCACATAGATTTAAATCGTAATGATAAGAAGCAAATCCTTTATCTAAAAATATAAAATATGATCTCTTTTCTTTCCTAAGGCACCAAATAACTTTCGAATTTATTTAATGATCTTAAAAAAATTACGTAAAATTAAAGTTCCGTAAAATAATTTTGCTTTTCTTTATATCTTTTTGATTTAGATATTGAGCAGGTGTCTTTGAAATCTTCATATGCTAAATTAGCAACATTTCGTCCTCCGATTGCACTCATTTCCATTGCACTTGTAGTCCATTCAATCGCATTAACATGATAAAGACCTTTGTAAAGTTTAAATTTATCAAAGCGATTTTCTGATGAGTATAGTGGATATGCTTTCCAGACTTTTTCCTTTATTTGTTCAATCTTAAACAAATAAATAATATTACCAACCTGATTTCAAAAGTGTGTGTTGATATAAACATTTTGTTTCTTACCTTAGAAAATAATTTACTAGCAAGTGTAGGTGTTATGGTTTCTTTTGTGAATACCTTCCAAGTACTAAAAGCATTCTTTTTGTATTCATCAACAGGGGTGTTTTTTCCAATTGAAATAATTTTTGTCTTATTAGTATTGCAACTGAAAATAGCATCAATTTCTTCTTCTAATCAAAAATGAACCGTGTTTAAAGTTTAAACTCCCTTCTACGAATGTTGCAATGGTTGTTTGATATTTTCCGGCAAATTTAAATGTTTCATCATCAGGGAAGTCTTCGAAAATTATAGAAGATTCTTGATCGTCTGTTAATGGTGTTGCAATTATAACAATATCGTAAATATTGGTTAATGAAATTAAAGAATCTGTAAATAATTTTATAATCAAGTTTCATATTAAATTAACGATATATATTCGGGATATTTATACATTTTTCTATTCATACCTTTGTCAATGTAAGATAATTCATATTCAAATGAATCTTGATTCTTCAAAATTCTACGAATTTTTTGTACCCGCGCAGGGAACACATTAACACGGTTATTATTGTGTATTAAATATTCAGAAACCTGAACAGGTTATTAAGAAAATAAGATTAATATCAGAAAGGAGGGAGTTTAAAAGTTTTTCTAAAGGAAAATTAAAAATTTTTACCTGCTTATTTCCCCCTTGTACAGACCACAAATTCCCTTCAGCTCCAGCTAAAGAAATAAAACTGACAAAACTGTGAATATTAGTATCTTGTCCGTAATTAACAACTATTGTAGCTTTTACTAATTCGTCTATTATTTTATCTGAAAGACCTTTATGTTTCAAGTGATCCTTAATAGATTCTGTTAAAAGTGCAGGAAAATTTTCATTCATTGCTGCGAGTAATGAAGTTACATTTTCAAATCCTATTCCATTATCCTGAATTTTATAAATTTTTTCAAAGTTATCCATCATCCAATCGACTTGTCTAAAAAAAATCGTTTCAATATATATAATCGAATTTTTTTAAAGAATTTCTGTTAAAAATTACCTGTTAAGTGTAAGAGGGTCCAGTCCATATCTATAAAACATTTTTAAAGCACAAATTGACTGCCATTTGCTTTGCATGAAAACAAATTTGTCACCGTTCCATATCCCTGCTCTGGAATCACCTTCAGATTTACTTTTCTCAAGTCCTAGAATGCAATACAGTTAAAAAATGGTTTTTAAATATATTTATGAAAACTACATTAAAAGATTACCCAGAAGTTTAACAAAATCTTGCATATCCCTGCTAAGAGTAAAAAGATAAAAAGGGAAAGAAATGTGAGGATAGAAAGAGATTACTCTTTTTCTATCCCTTCCATATATCTACTTTGCATTTCCAAAACACAATATCTTTCTATCTCTAAACTTCTACCTCTTTATATCTTTTCTGTATTCGCTTTGAATATGTATCCGTTTCTATTCCCTTTCTATCATCTTCTAAAATAAATAAATCTCTTTCTATCTCTTCGTCCATCAACTATTTTTATCTCTTTCTATCCCTTTTCTATCCCCTTTTTTTTCCTTTTCTATAAAAAGTGAATCTCTTTCTATCCTCTTCTTTAAAAATTTAATCTCCATCTATCTTTTCCCTTATCTACCATTTTAAATACCCAATTGCTTTCGTTATTTTATATGGTATTATATATATCTATATATACTGAAATTAATCTGATATTTAAGGAGGATAGGTTCACGACGGTAGTCAAGATAACTATTTTTTTTTTAAATGTTCAAATATGAAATAAATTTTAATATGTAAATTAAAAGATCATTTTTTAAAATAATGTTGTGTACATTTTTATGTAAAAATCTGTAAATAATTAAAATTTTAAGAAAAAACAGTAATATTTTGAAGAACGTAGTGCTTTGCAGTTAGAGATCTGGCAACATGGCATGAACAGCTGATGCGAGCGCATCAGCTTTATTTGAATTACCGCGCTACTCCGCTTCTCCCACCGTTCTCTTCCCACCGCTCTCAACAGTTGCGATGTTGCCACGCACTCCGCGTCACTAACGTCAAAAAAAAATTACAAGTAACTTTAAGTTTTGGATAAATAATACTCTGCAACTAAACAGACGATTTCGTTCTCTTTGAAGTATTTTGTTCCTTAAACATTGAATTAATTTTGCTCTAATTTTGAGTTGAATCTCTCCGCTGTGTCAAAAGTTATTAACCAAGTTGTTATTTTTTTTTCATTTTTTTTTGCGGCCATTAGCTCAATGCTAAATACTGAGAAAAATAGTGAACTTTGGCCGTCAATATCTCGAAAACTATACAGTCAAATTCGCTCAGATTTAACAATAATATGCATTAATATGTCATTTAATTTTGCTGCAAATTTCAAACGAATCTCTATGATTCATGATTTTGAACTAACCTCCTTAACGCGTATAATACTGAAAAATCGTCAGCTATGATGGAGCGATCCCCTAACCTCGTGCGCATTAACCTAAGCACACTACCAACTGAGCTAACGAACGATACACTACAGATCACTCCTTTACTTGACTGACTTTTATCACTCTTACTCCCATCTCTTTTAATCTTCCTCTTCTATCTTTTTCTATCCCACATGGTATTTATATTTTTGGAGATCCATACTGGAAATAAAGAGATAGAAATCTTATCACTTTTTATCTTTTCTTATCTCTGTTATAGAAAGAGATACAGAAAACGTAAAATTTTCAATCCCGACTGTATACCTTCTTAACCCTTTCTATTGACCTCAAACCTCTTTCAATCTCTACCATAATCATAATTATCAGTTTTCCCCATTAATCACCTTCTCCCTATAACTTTCAATCTTTAATATTTACCATCCTTTCCCTTTCTATTGCCTTCAATCTCTTTCAATCTCCACCTTAATCATAATGATCAGTTATCACCATTAATCACCTTTTTCTTATAACTTTTAATCTCTAATCTATACCTTTCTATCCCGCCCTATCCCTACTTCAATGGACATAGCAAATTATCGCTTTTAATCATCTTTTTCTAGAACTTTGAATTAATGTCTAATCCTTTCACATCATTTCCAATCCCCACCTGAATGAAACACTATGTGCTTTCCCTTTTAATCACTTTTCATCTATAATTTTCAATAACCTATGTCATATACACATATTTTTTGCTATTCTTCTCTTAAGGTATTAGTCGCGTAAATGCTCCCGCAAAACTCCCGCAAAATAAAAAGAACACAAAATAAACTTTTATATCAACTCACTTGCTTCCTTGTGACCTCTTCTAATGTAATATATGTAATTTTCACGATTTTAAGTCAGGTACTATAAGTTATCGTGATGTATTGCTCACACGTTTTCGACATTTTTCAATGAAACCACGTGAAAATGAAAAATTATGAATTTTTAAATTATTGTATTTTTTATACGGCGTGGTCAATAAAATTAATTTTTTTTGAAAGGATTTATTTTATCTCAATGTGTAACTTAGTAGTTTTATTTGAAAAACTGACGACTTGTTTTTTTATAATTGAATATAAGTGACATTTTTTACATGCATTTTGTGCTAATGCATGTAAAAGTTATAAACTTTGAATTAATATTTTGAAGCTCAGAAGTGGTCAAAATTAATAGGATAGATCTCATTCCATAGATAAATACCTCATGAATACAGATACAAAGTTTTAAAAAAATCTGACGAAAACCATTTTACGCGACTAATACCTTAACCAGCATTATCGGTTTATGGCTTTTAATCACTTTCCTTCAATAACTTTTTATCTTTGACCTATCACTTTCTATCCCTTTCTATCTCTTTTTATCCTTTTCTATCCCTTTTTATATTTTCTTATCCCACCTGTATTAACATGATCATTTTTCGCTTTTAATCACTTTCCTTTCATTACTTTCAGTAATCTAGTGAGTGATCATGTTCTTTCAGTTGGTGATAGGAAAGTTTAAGTAGTTATAGAAAGAGATTAAAAGGGATAGGAAGAGATAGAAAGGGATAAAAAGAGATAGAAAAAGAAAGAAAGGGATAGGAAGGGATAGAAGGTGATAGGTGAAAGATTAAAAGATATAGAAGAAAGGTGATTAAAAGCGATAACTGATGATGCTGGTTAGAGTGGAATAGCAAAAAATATGTAGATATGTTATAGGTTATTGAAAAGTATTGATAAAAAGTGATTAAAAGGGAAAGCTCATCATGTTTATTCAGGTGGGATTTGGAAATAATATGAAGGTATTAGAAATTAATTGAAAGTTATAGAAAAAGGTGATTAAAAGCGATTACTCGCTATATCTATTAAGGTAGGGATAGGACTAGATAGAAAGGTATAGATTAGAGATTGAAAGTTATAGGAAAAAGGTGATTAATGGTGATAAGCTGGTCATTATGATTAAGGTAGAGATTGAAAGAGATTGGAGGCAATAGAAAGGTATAGGATGGTAAAGATAGAGATTGAAAGTTATAGGGAAAAGCCGATTAATGGCGATAAGCTGGTCATCGTGATTAAGGTAGAGATTGAAAGAGATTGGGGTCGATAGAAAGATATAATGAGATATAGAGTCGAGTTTGAAAATGATAGCTTTTCTGCATCTCTTTCTATAACAGGGATAAGAAAAGATAAAACGTGATAAGATTTCTATCTCTTTACTTCTAGTAGGGATATTTGTTTTTTGAGTGAATTGCTGCGCCGCCAGCTTCAAATTTATTTCCTCCAATTTCAATATTTGCCAAACGTCCTCCCAATTTTTTTGGTTCAAAAAGGTCAATTATTAAATTATCTTTAAATAATTCTGTGAGAAAGTAAGAAGCAGAAGCTCCTCCGATACCACCGCCAATAACAGCTGTTGAGTTTTATTTATTGAAATTAATTTTGATACATTGTGGAAAATATTTTTTGAATATTAAACTTAGTAAACTATAAAAATTTTAAAAGTTATTTAGTACTTTTGTCAAAATAAAGTATTTGTGATACTTACCAACTTTTGGTTTGCAAAGTACAGTGCAGAATGTTTGTTTGCAAATTAATAAGCCGCAAATGAATATTTTTATGAACTGAATCATTTTTATTGAATTTTATTTTTTAAATTTCGATTCTCTATAACTTCAAGAAGGTTACTTGTGTATTAGTTGTTAGTAAGTGAAACTTATATTCGGAAATACGTTCTTTTTGTTAAATTGCTGGCTTTTAACATAATAATTTATCCAAAATCTATATTTGCTTCATCAAATACATATTTCACAAGGTAGTAAACTTACTATAATGACAATGATACGATTAGAGTTCCTAAGGCATTAACAGATTAATCCCTACTTAAGAAAGACATTAGAAGTTGGGAGAAAAATAATAAAAAAATCACAGAGGAACAATATTTTTTTAAGAGGTGCTAATGTCTTTTCAAGAGGTTTTAATGAGCCTTTGTTTAAAGGAAAAAAAATTTTTTTAAGAGTTTTTTATTTTTTTCTAAGAGGTTCAAGTTGCTGCAAATTTTAAAAGTATAGTCAATGATCTTTTAAAAAGATTCTAAGAAGTTTCTATAAGGTAAAATAATAAGTTTTATTTTCCAAAACATATTTTTTTAAGATCTTTTAAAAGCTTTCTGAGAGTTTTCTAAAGCCATAAATTTTGTAAACTAACTAATGATCTTTGAAAGAGTTTCTAAGAGGTTTCAGTGAATCCTTTTCTTCCGAAAGTTTTAGTCCAAAAAGAAGAGTTCCTCAGGGATCTTCAATAGGATCACCACTTTTTTATATTTTTATAAATGACACCACTGAGGGTATTAAATCTTTTATTTTGCTCTTTGCGGATTATGTGAAGGTTTTTAGACTAATAATGATATGACGGAACTCCAGAATGACCTTGATCTGATCTACTCGTGTTTAGTCTTGAATAAATAAAAAAATATTTAACAAAATTTTCATATTAAATGAATTCTACGGTGTTTAATAATGATTTATATATATAGATATGCAATCACACTCTGCAATTGAGAAGCATGTCGTCGAGCCATCCCGATCTTGATCTGCACTTCTTTGATTCGCTTGCAGATCTTAGCAACGCGTTCCGCAACTGATTTTCTGTTACTTTTGCGAAGTAAGGACACAGCTTTTTAATACACAGCATAGTTCAATGTCCAGAGATCTACACTTTCTAACAGTAATGAGAGTTCATTGTTCCCTTCAGTCATTTTATCCATTTTAATGGAAATCTTAAGGTAAATTTTGGTTTTCCTTAATCTCATGTTTCCATCTTCGGCCGTTGGCGTTGCTGTTTCCCACAAAATTTGTGTGTGCCCTGAGGGGTCTTCCTGTTCTTGGAGAAGAGCTTTATATCCCCTTTTTCTCAAAGAGGATATCTGATCTCTTAAGTATTGAGACGTCATTTCCGTGTATTGGGGTGCATATTGAGCCATCGTGCATGTAACCTCTGCATATATCCTCTTCTGTTAGGAAAACTATGCCAACACAACAAAATGTCCCTCCTAAGTTGGTCCATCCATTTAAACCTTAATCGAGCTTGTCCCTGGTCGTTGCTTAGTCGTCGCCTGGGTTCTATCCTATGGCCACGTTTAACTGAACCCTGATCCCCATCCGAGAGACCTAATGTGGCTGTCACTACGCCTTACAGTCATCGTAACCGCAAATATTCTGAGTGGGAGGCTATATCTCAACACAGAGTGGACAATTCGTTCGGGTGCTCACCCCTATCTGACTTTGGTCCTCCTCGGGTATTTTAATTTCCTCGGTACCTCCCATATCTGAGAGGGCTTCTTCTATCCGCCCCCTGGAGAGGCGCCCGATTGCGGTGTCAGCAACCCGATCTCAAAGGCCATTCTAGTACATGAACTAGTCGGCTCAGAAATCCTATGATAATCCGTAACGGGAACCACAAGTCCCTTAGCAACTCGATCAAATACCTACACGATGTTCTGTAATGGTCATCCAAGTACTGAGCCAAGTATAGGAACAGCATATTTGAGCTGCTTAGTAACGGAGTCACCAAGCAACACAGTTCGGGAATAATGTATTATTATTATTATTATTACATTATTATTAAAAAAAAGTGAAACTAACTGTTATGGTTAGGCGAGAATTTTTGACATATAAGTAGCAGTTTTGCCTAGGCCTGGGAAACGGCCTATGATATTCCATGTATCAATGGGTCATCAAAATTAAAAGTGTCCACTAGGTTGGCGCTGGATAAGTAAGTTGGTCCGAATTTGCTATAGTCAAAGTATAAAATTTCGGCATAACTTACTGCTAGCGTTTACTTTAAAAATGTTTTCCCTTTTTTTAAATTTAAAATCTTTACCCTACAATTTTTTATTATTTAAAAGCATTTTTTCCTTTTAGTTAAAATAAGAATAAATTAAAACTGTTATATATCAATTGAAATTTAATTGAAACTTCAATTAATTAAGACTTAAATTTTAGATTTCCAATAATAAATAATTGTTTCAAAATTATAATTTTTATTATTATATTACTTATTGTTCTACTTTTATAATAAAGGGCAATTAATAATTAAATACATAAAATGAATTGTGGATTTAAATTTATCGAACTTTCTCGCTTCAGAACGCGAGTCTCTTTACAAATCTTAAAATAATCGAACCAAGAGCTCGAAAATTATTCTCACACAAGCAGCTACTCATACATACAAGGTGGATGCTTAAAGAGGGTAGCTTCGCGACTCGAAGCCAGCGCAAGGGCCTCTAGAGTGCGGGTGGATTCCGGACTCCAAATTCCATCAATGGTTCAGTCTTGTGTCATCCGTCGTGAGTGTAGTCTCATCGTTGTCGAAAAATTTTTTAAAAAATTCGGGACGCGTTCGCAGAATTAAACCTGGATTTCAATTCTCCTTCAAACAATCGGACCTTTTCAGAGACAATAAATCTTGTAATGTAAGATTTATACTATTTTTTCACACCAATAGTATATTTATTTTGTTGACGTTATTTGTGTAGGGCGTCCTTTTTCCTGTAATACATTTCCTATCATGCATTTCCTGTCATACTTTTTCGTAAGGGATAGACATGCCCAAACTACTTATTTACGTTTCTTTGTTAAAATTTAAACATTCTTTACAAAACCAGTTTTTTCCCTTAGATTTTTTTTAAATTAACACAAGTTAAATGAAACCAATCTGAACAACTATCACACCTTATGGATCTATTATGTTCTTTTTTCTCAACTAGTTCTTTTACATCAATTGTACATTTCCGCAGTTCCAAACATTTACAGTCGCTTTTAAAATATAAACATTGCTGACTGCGTCCCAAGCTCCATTTGTTAAAAATTGTTTTGCAAGCTCAAAATTTACTTCTTTATCTAATTTTGCAGAGCTTATTTTTTCAAGTCTTCTTTCAACGTCGTTTTTAATACCTTTTGCTCTAATAACGCTTTTGATACTGTTGTTCCACTCACAAACCAGTTTAAAATTTGTCTGATTTAAGTTTCAGTTTCTTTTTTGTTATAAGGAGCAGCAGCCTTTTTTATATTTTTATTTATTTTTGGTAGTCCTATCGACGTAGTTGTCACTAGATTTTTGGGTCTACCTCTCATCTTTTGTGTCGGAAGCATTTTTATAGTCTTAAAAAATTTAAGATTTCCGTCATCTTCTTGAATTTTTATAATTTTTCGATCTTCTTGTTTTTCTTGGTCAAGCCAAAAAAAATTAAGAATATCACAGTTCAAATCTAACAAAATACACTGTTGATTGTTTAAATTTTCGTTTTTTAAGTTAAATGAGTTTTCACGTGACCAGACGCGTTTTCTGAAAATGTCTCATTTTTTAGAAGAGACTCGTTTTCGTAAACTGATCCATTTCCAGAAAGTGAACCATTTGTGGGATGAGATGTGTTTTCGCAAAATGACCCACTTTCAGAAAGAAATGCGTTTTCGGAAGAAATACGATTTCGGAAAGTGATCCATTTCCTGGAAGAGATGCGTGTTTGTCATAGCCTTTCGTAAAGGTAACATTGCTGACTAAAGTATAGAGTTCTACCTTATCCCCCATATTGCTTCCTCACAGAGGAAGTATTATTGTTTTACCCTCAAATTATCGATTGCGATTTTTTGACAATCTCGACATATTTCGACTTCATGACGTTGAAAATGAGGTTTTTAAAAAATGTCCGTGAGTGTGTGGGTGTTTATGTCCACATTACGTTTGGCCCAATATCTCGAAAACTGTAATACTTAGAATTATGTTTTTTACGAAATTATAGGACCCTTAGGGACACAAATGATATACGTTTGAACCGAGCGATCAATTCTAACTATTTTTTCTTCGCATTTAAAAATTTTGAAAAAATCTTTTTTCTTCAAAATTGTATATTTAAAAAAAAATTTTAATTTAAGTATTTTATTACCCAGGCGCGAGAAACCAATGCTGACGCTGGGTAGAGGCTTGATTCTAGCTTTGACACCCAGAGTGGGTAACCGAGACTGGGAACAGTTTTTAAATCACTGTCGTTCAATATTGATTCAAGATTGGACACCAATGCTCGTTCCATGCTTGATTCAAGACTGCTTGAATCCTCATGCGCGAAGCTTGAACACCCAATCTAGATTCAAGCTTGAATCAACTGTGACACAATTGCTCAACTTATCATATTACATATTTTTTTATATATTAAAGTATAATATACATATAAAAAGTAATATTAATTAAATAATAAATATTACAACTGCTGCAGATTTAGTAATTTTATGAATATTTACTATTAATTTTGTATAAAATAAACTATAAATAAACAAACACAAATTATGCAATTTTACTTAATTGTAAAATATATTAGAAGTAAATTAAATTTGTAAATAATTATTTTCTTATTTTAAAAAAATAAATTTCAAAGAACCATATAACCAAACGAAATAATTTAAAGACAATTTTCAAATTTGAAAAATATTGAAGATATGATTACGTGCTCGATAGCGTAATTTTGTAAAATCATTCATTTCAAAAAAACTTTAATTATACAAATTGAATAAATTTCTTTATTTAAATAAAAGTGCCCTTCAATACATTATAAATAAACAATTTTTATAATTTACTTTTGTATTATATATTATTGAAATTAATTATTTAAATAATATTATTGAATTAAAGTTATAAATAAAAATGATAAATTAGTAGTTAATTTTGTTTACATATTTTGCAAATATTTTACAAAAATATTTATTTATAAAATATTAATAAGTTAGGATCGAGATTGGATTGTATAAACTGTATATCAGTAAATACAAAGGATACATAAATTTTATTCTATTTATTTAAATAATATTAAATTTTTAAATAATAATATTAAATTAAAGTTATAAATAATTAAATAATAATTAATCATTATCAGTTAATTTTGTTTACATATTTTGCAAATATTGTATAAGAATATTTATTTATAAAATATTAATAAGTTAAAAGATTGGATTGTATAAACTGTATATCAGTATAAACGAAGGATAAATAAATTCTATTCATTTATTTTTGATAATGAATATGTTCCAGAACTATTAAAATGTAAATAGCATATAATCCAGGTCTGAACCTCACAAAGTTATTTCTATTGACTCTCAACTACCTGTCGTAGCCGAGTGGTACTAATAGCGTGCGTTCACCGCGAGCGAATTCGTCTATAGGGCCGTGGGTTCGATCCCCCCTTGAGCGTGCGAAATTTTATTTCATAGGTTAAGTGTTTATATGTATTAAAATTGTTAATTAATCTTAAGTCGATAATAATTAAGTGTGTAAATGTGCAATTAATCTTAAATTATAAAAAAAAAACAATCTGAAGAATATCAATTTAAATAATTATAGAATGACATTAAAAATTTTTTTTATTTTATTAATTTTATGATAATCTGCAGCAGTACAGTAATTAAGAAAAAATGATAATAATAATATTATTATTGTATTTATAATTATAAATAATATAATATATAATAATAATATAATAATATTATTATTATTATAATTATAAGAATTATCATTATTAACAACATAATACAACAAGAATATTATTATATTAATAATTATTTAACGTTCTGTCTTCTGTAAGCGACAGTGGAATCAGGCTTGACGAAGCTATAATCGGACTTCCGAACATTGATTGGGTCTTGGACTCCAATCCTCAACCAAGCTTGGAGCGTCAGGCTTGAATCGCTGTTACATTCTAGCTTGGACGAGTCTTGCTTCCTCCGACTCACCAATCCTCAATCAATATTGACCAGTCCTCAGTCAAGCTTTATGAAGCCTGGGTAGTTTTGTTTTTTGAAAACGCATCGATTGAACTATTAGCGAACCCTCTAGTGCAATTTAATTCAAAGTTATTAGCATTTTAAAAATAGAAGATTTTGAAAATCTGGTTTATAATCAATTTTATTTTCATGCTTTTTACAAACTTCAATCTATTTTTATTGCTATATGGGTAATTAAAAAATACATCAAATGAGCTATTTGTGAACCTTATACTGTAATCCTGTTCCGAGTTATCAAGGTTTCAAAAATTGAAAATTTTTATAAATATTAATGTTTTTATGTTTTTTGGGTTCTTAAATAAATTTTATAAAGAATAATTTTTGCTCGTTTTGTAGATAATTCAAAAATGCATCAATTGGCCTGTTCAATATTTTTTTGCAAGCTATTAATGAAAACTTATTGATGTTTGTAGTAATCTCTATGAGAAAGAAATGTTCTCAAAAAATGAATACCAAAAATTACTCACACTAAATAAATACAAGTTGAGGCACAACTTGGCAACGTTTTTTACTTTATTGGCAAAATAACTGTTTTTCAAAATTATGAATAAAACCAAGATTCATGACATATATTATGACTTTCTAAAAACGATTCCAAAAATTTCAAATCGATATCGTTTTTGGTTTAGGCTTAAAAACTTAAAAATTCTAATTATTTTTCTTGCATTTTAAGAGCGACAAATTTCATTATTAAAATAAGGTTAGAGAAGTTTTGTTAATACACGGTAAAAAAAGTTCTTATGAACTATCAAAAGTATTCCCTGTAATAGGTAAACTTATAGCTAGAATGGATCCATGGATAATCCAAATTCGCTACAATAGTGAAAATGACATTTCTTAAGATATTTAACTATATTATAGATGCATTATGAATAGGATATAAATTCGATATGTCTGAAATAGTGATATTGAGAATCATCGAAATAGTCATTATCAACATATAACTGAAGTAAGATAATTATCATGAAAATCTAAGATTTGAGATCTTAAAAAAAACCTATTTAACAAGAGTCATAATTTTAAGAATGCTGACTGACGAAATGGAATTCTGAATATATTAGTTTTAAATATTTCCGATTAATAAAATATTTATTGTTTTTATTTTGACAATTATGAATCGGATTCAAAATTTTGGGGTTAGATTGTCATATATATTTCAAACTTAAATCAGAAATTTTTAACAACTGGACTTCTTAAATAATGTATGTGCTCTAGCATAAATATTGTAATACTTTTATAACTTGAACAAATATATGTATTTTCGTCAGATGTACTTATTATTCCATCCAAAAATTCGAAATCTTTTTTTGCATTCATGATAACGAATTAAGGTTTTTTTTGAAAAGTAGAGAAAGATTCTTGCTTATATGCTGGATTATTTAATTTACAGTTTTTAGGAGCAAAAACAACCCTCAAATCGAAAGTTATAAAGTATATTTTTAAAGGTCGAGAAAAATTATCGATTTAAAAGAGGTTATGTATTTCCTCTAATTCCATTTAATTCAAATAGATTGTACAAATGCAACACATTTTTCCTCTGAAAAAGTACCAACAATAAAATAAGTAAGAATATTATAAGTTAAATCTTAATAGACTTGTATAAATAAAAAGAAATTTAGCAATTAATATACTGCTCCCTCGCGACTGTCTGCTATAGACTAAACCGACTAAACCACGTGACAACATTAACAAAACATTGGATGGACAAAAATTATTGTAACCACAATAGTGGAAATATATTAACATATAAATTGCAGGATTAAATGTTTTTATATTAGAAAATTGGATATATCGACTTATAGCTTATTCTGTTGTTTGTGAAGTAAGTGAAAAGTGAATACCTACGCACTGATATTCAATATAACTGTTTTAGGTATTTGATTTATATATACCGAAAAATAGTATAACTATTTCATAAATGAGTATTGCTTTTTTATAAGTTGTTCATTTGTACTTTAAAGATAATAAACCTGTATTTACCATAAACAATATTCAATTTAGTTAAGGAAGTAAAAATACGAATATGCATATTTCAAATTAAACATTGATTTAAACTGAATAAACGATTTAAGCAATCAAGTGAGTTGAATTTCTTAATTTACTTATATTAATAATTTTTTGTATCCACGTTCATAAATTTTTTACCGTGTATCAAAAGTAGTGGATTACTCTCAACATAAGATTAAACCGTGAGAGTCGTCTTCTAATATTTTTCCTCTTCAAAACAGAGGAAAATACTATTGGTTATAGCATAATTAGCTCATATTGAGTAAAAAGCTCAAGAGGAGTTTATGATAGGAATGTTCCGCTCAAAAATAGTTATTTATGACACAAGGACCTGAAATGGCACTTTATAGTACGAGTAAGTATCGTAATACGAGCCTAAGTCCAATCGCAGCCGAGGCGAAGTAGAGGTGGTGACGAGGCTTCACCGAACGTAGCCGAGGCGAAGCCGAGGTGAAGTGAAGATATGAAGCCGAGGCTCCACCGAAAAGTAGCCGAGGCTCTGATGTGGCTGTGGCGAGTTGTACGATACACGAGAACTTAAGTGCCGAAAGGGTCCAAGTGTCATATAACATTTTTTATCACACAAAAAACTGAGAATTCGAACCTAGGGAGAGGTGATTATCGTAAAAAACGGCCTCAGGGGGCATTTCTAGGTGGGAGTAGGTCGACAGACTTAGAAATGCCCTCGGAGGGCGGCGAAACCCGTGAACAGCCGTGACGTTTGGGCCAGTTTGGGCAGCTGTACCATAAAGTAAAGGTCAGCTGACCAGCATCAGCCAATCAGATTGCGAGTTCATTTACTTTACGGCCTAGGCCGTGAAATGAGCTCTTATAGGTTTCCAAACAAGCCGTAAAATCTAACTTTTGATGTAAGTGTGATAAAAAAGGTATTTTTTTCAGTGTATAAGGACATTTTTTCTAAATACATTTTTTTTGACATCTTAGGGTCAAAATATACCAAGGTATGTCAAAAAGTCGCAATTAAGGTTTTTGGGGTAAAACAATATTTTCACTATGAGGAATTGAATAATATAACCATAACAAAAATTGAACCTTTAATATTGAACTTCTATCCCTGGCGTTTTCTAAAGATCGCTTTTGAACTGAATTTGATCAAGTTTTAATTAAGTTTGATTAGATATAGAATTTTGCTGCTAATCAATGAAATTTTATAACAGAAACCACTGCTAATAAAAAGAATATTAATATTTTAGTTGTTTTTTGCAAAAGTTGAGTTAAATTATTTTCTTATTTAATCACTATTTAATTAAAACATAATTTAACTCAAGTCTTGCGAAAAACAACTAAAACATTAATTTTGTATCATTATCAATTGTTTTTTTGCTAAAATTTAATTGATTAGTAGCAAAATTCCGTCTCCAATCAAACTTAATCAAATTCGGTTCAAAAGCAATTTCAGCGACATCGACAGGGTAGGCATTCAAAATTCACTTTGATGTGCAGATAAATTTTTTTTAGTATCATATATTACTAAAATAATTTCTCAGTAAAAGAGTACTAAGTTTTTTAATCAAGAAATTCCAAGAGCAAAAAGTTTCTAAAAGAATGTACCATCAAACTAGTTTCTTTGATAAAAAAAAACATACACACGTGTTGATAAACTTTTCTCACGCAACTCTTCTTTGCTGATTGTTTTCGTTTGAAATGTTTAGGCATACAAATGAACGTCTAAAGTATCTTTAGTTCTTCGTTATCGAGGACGACCAATTATTACGCGACCTAGTCCTTAATATGGTGAGGGCGGGCTTAATAAGGATAGACTTTCGGCGCGGTCCACAGCCGCACAAAGCGGAGGGCCCGATATAGGAGGTCAAAAATGCGTTCAAAAAATTGCCGCCAATTTGAATTGCTAATATCGTTGCGCTCCAGCCTACCGGTGGCAAAACAATGGCTGCATAGCGGTATAACCCTGCGGTGACGAAGTCCATATAAGTGTTCCGTTTGGTTCCGCAGAAATGCAGTCGAAGGAAAAACAAATAAAGAAAACAATTCAGCGTAGTAGGTCCGCGCCTTTGGGAAGAGAAAGGTAGGAAAGGATCGGGGACGCACACTAAATAATTAGCCACTGGCACGTTCGTAACTGCTCAACGACACCGACTCTAAGTTGTGAAAAGAAACTTGACAAAATGCTTTCTAGTATAATTATTTATTTATTAGATTCTCTAAACTATAAACCTCCAAACAACTCACTTTAAAATGAACACTTGAGTTCAATTATGAAAAAATTCGATTTAGTTTCTTTCAGAATACATTATGAGTTTGACAAATCAAATGAAATTAGTTGTATGGTAATAAAAATGTTTTTCTAACTAAACATCAAAGTCCTCCTAATTCAACAGATACTTAACTTTGAACAGGGTTTTAACTAATTAGACAAAATGTAGGTAATCCAACCAACTATCTTATGCTCCTATGCTTTTGGCAATATTTGTAAAGGAAACTTATACAGCAAGAATAAGGAAGAAAGCTTTACGAAATTATCAATTTATTTTTGCTATTGAACGGTTAGGAAGGTTTAAACTAGATTTAGTGACAAAGCTACATTCTTTTGTCATATCGCACATTACCAAAGGAGATCCATCAGATATCCGATGACGTTGGATGATTTGGTAGGATATACTAAAAATCTCCTCAAAATGTCCTTGGACATCCTCAGGATATCCGATGGATTTTGAAATTTCCGATTTCCCAGAAAATATCCGGGATATTTTCAGAATGTTTGAAATTCCAAATTAATATTCTGAACATATCCTAAGATACCCTTAAGATATCCAGAGTATGTTATTTCTGGATACTAATAGGATATCCTATAGATCTCCTGGATATTGAAATTTCAGCTCTCTCAGATATCCTGAAAATATCCATCAGACATCCTTTGAATATGTTACACTGAGAAAAAAATACTATTGAATCAATGACATCTGTCTTTGGTTCATTCAATAGTGTCATTGCGGGCTGCCATTAGCATATGCTATTAAGTCTAAAGCACTGCTTTTATGATTCTAAAGTGTCGCTTCTATTGAATCAAACCATGATTAGTTGCATTATCAGCAAATTGTTTTGAAATATATGTATATGCTGTAGATTTAATAAAATAAGTTCTATTGTATCAATAAGTCATTCCTACAGAAGAATAGTATATAATGTTACCCCTAAAGTAGCATTTTGTTACATTATATACAAATGCTTTCAATTTGATAGCATGGTGCTATCAAATCGAAAGTATCTGACTTTGAAGCAACAACACCATACTTTTGGGAGATAAATATAATGAGTCAAAATAAATATTAATTCTCATTAACTGGTAACATCCTATCAGTTGTACGGAATCTTTGTATTTATTTATTATATTTTATATTTATTATTTTCACTATTTTATAACATTTTTACATTATTTTTATACATATAACATATACATCTTAATTCTAACGCACAACTTATAAATTAAAATATTTGACGCTGAGAGGTCTCGAACGCGCGACCCCTGGGCCTAAAGCCCGACGCTCTAACCACTATGCCATACGCTCGCTGGTAGCCGTTTCACGAACCTCCCATATAAGCTACAATCCAAGAGGTGGGGGAAGAACATTGCCAAGACCTACGCGCAAATGGGCCGAATACAGTGCCTAAGGATTCAATAACATCTGCTATTGGCAGTCCGCAAATAC
The DNA here is from genome assembly GCA_037103525.1 of Ganaspis brasiliensis. Taxonomy (NCBI): domain Eukaryota; kingdom Metazoa; phylum Arthropoda; class Insecta; order Hymenoptera; family Figitidae; genus Ganaspis; species Ganaspis brasiliensis. The sequence goes on from JAZKLR010000163.1 coordinate 423,302, forward strand.
ACCGTTTATTCGAAACGAAAGCATATGCTATCAAATCTAAAGCAGGGTGTTTACAATTCTACAGTTTCTTATATGATTCAAATACTCAAATATTTTTTTCAAAAATACCATGACAATATTTTAAGAGAACTATGTTAAATAAATATTAAAATATGCTATTGATTTAAGTAAATTAACAATTGAGTAGATAGCAGCGATTTGATAGCACCATGCTATTATTTCAAAAACTTCAGACTTTTGCTTTAAAGGTTTATGCTTATGAACTAATAAATCTGTCAATGAAGTAATGACATGGAATTCAATAGCATGAATGTATTTGATTCAATAGCATTTTTTTCTCAGTGTAGGGATATCGAGGGATATTTTCTGGTTATCCGTCGGATATCCGCTTCTACCAGGGATTTTTCAACTTGCAAGAAAACAATGAGCACGAAAATGTTTTGTGCTCGTGTTTTGAGAAGACACTATACTGTGTCTAACAATATATATGTCTTTGGAGCCAAATGTCATGAAAGATGTGAAGAATAAGAAGTCTTCAGGCATATTATTATACGTGACGATTCGATAGCGTTTTTAGCAGGTGAAATTTAATATCCTTCCTATTTTTCTGGGAAGGGTGTTTATACTTCATCCAGTTAATCTAAATTGACGTTCTACATAAAGTTTACATTTTACGAAAAGAAAAATAATTAAATGTATTAGTTGTAAATTTGAGGTTATGTTATAAAACATGCAGTTTTTAAATTCCACAAACATTCTTTTAAGATACATATGAATATTTTTTAAATTAAATTGTTTGTACTTAAATGATATTTTATCTTTAGAAATGATGCAAATACGAAATCTTTATCAAAATATTTTACAAATCACTGCGACAAACAGACAAAATCTTCAAAATGTCGTTCTGACTAAAATGAGCTAAAGTGTATGCGCGTATGTATGCTGCGCCGATTGCGCAGAAGCGAACAACGTGTCTGTTGTTTCTTTAGTGGACATCGATAATTCTCAGTGAAAAATGAAATTACTGGCTAAATCAGCAAAAATTTCACTGATTCAGATTTAGAGAGTGGTATTTCAGCTACATAAAGTAATTAGTTTAAAAAATCGACACTACAGTAATTATAGTAATTTTTTGGAAGAAATGCAGTGGTCATAAAATAAAAGACGTCAACAATTTTTTTGAACATTTTTGAATTTTGAATTTTCGTAAAAATTGAAATAAGTTTATTAGCAGTACTTTTCAAGTTTACACAATGAAAGTGTCTGAAAAATTTCTATAATGTTTTAGAGTATTTTTCTATATAAACAAATCCCGGCTTAAAAATTTAATTAAACAATTTATCAAAAGTATTATCAGTTTACGGTAAAAAAAATTATTAAGAAATTAACAAGTTAGTTTTGGTTTATTAGAATCTGAAAAATTTTGAATTTGAGGACAGAACATTCGTTTGAATAATCTGAAGTTTTTATTTCTGCGTTCTGAGATGGATGGGCCTTCCTCACTTTGTCAGGAGGAACTTCAAGTATTTCCTCAATTCGCTTATTCGTTGATTCGATTATCGAATGTATTTATCTATAAAATATTATTTTCAAAAAATAGTTTCAAGTTCATAATCATGCAAAACAATTCTATTCCGCTGTAAAAAACTATGACGGTAGTTGGCTTACCTGAGGCCATAGATCTTTAGGATTCTGGCTATGTCATTGATTTTGAAATTATGTCAAAATACTGTAAATAATGCATCGTAGCTAAAAAAAAACTGGGAGAAGATAGTACCGAGTTTGATATTTGGTTTGAAGGGTATGCAATTACCAATTTAATCATACCGGATCTGCAGGAGCCATGGAAATTGCAGCTGTTGTTGAAATTTGGAAACAATCTGTAGTGATTCATTCAATTATTATTTTCAATATTCAATATGAAAATTAACAAGAATATTTCTATGTGAATAAATTTTTTCTAAAGAAAATTATTATAGCGTTAAACAAAAATCTTCAGCAAGACTAAGTAACAATTATATTACAAAAAAAATAGAGAAATTCGAATAAAAATTAATATGATAAATTAATATCTTTCATTTCTGATTCTAGCTTACTATTTGATTTCAAAAATATTTCAAAGTAATCAATTATCAAATGTTTGGTGAAAGAATAACAATCACAAGTGAGTCACAGGATTTAATATAATCTCTTAAAATAAAACTCGTCTGGCTATAATAATGATTAAAAACGATTTACAAAAGTTACGATGAAACATTAAATATTATACAAAATTAGATCAGTCTTTTTTTTTTTACTGAAAGTCACTCCACATAAATTTCAGCTACCTGCGACTAAATACTATATCAATTAGATCTCACCAAACATGCTGGTCGATTAGACTCTGGTCATTCCCAAGGAATCAAAACTCCTTACAGATCGTCAAGAAAGAAGATAGAACCATAACAATGCGTTGAACTTCAACAATTGAGCCAATTTTATGCCATAAAAAACTCCATTGGTTTGACACGTTTGTGGTCTCCTCTAAGTGTCCAGTAATTAAAATGGTAACTCGAGAAATAGTTGCTCCACACAACCAATAATCAAAATCGAGCCGTGTATAAAAATGCCACGCTACAAAAACGTATTTGTTTTTTTTTACAATAATATAACAAAGATTAAGACTTTATAATTTTTAACATTCTCATTACCTGAACAAGTGGAGAAATTCGACTTATCGATTCACTCAAATTATAATATTCGTTCAACCTGGCACTTCACACAAACTTCAACACTTTATTGAAGTTCAACTTTTTTTTTTTTTTTTTTTTTAATTAATAAAATTGTTTAAAAACGTATTTCTTTAAATAAGATAAATAAATTGATGTTTCTAGTTTTGCGTTTGATAATTGACTGACTAGTTCTATCTTTGAATTCTCTTTCGCCTTATTCATTCTCAATCGTTAAAGATCGCACTTTCCGAATCTATACGATTGATAAACACGCTAATTATATGATAAATCGTGAATCAAATCACTACAAATCTATAAAGCTTGGTTTTCGTTACTCGGTAACGCTCTTAGAGGTGCTGCTAAAACCTTACGGCATTTGGATGATTGAAAAGGTTGTGGGCCTAATTTTGACATCGAAAATAAAGAACCCATAAATCATGTGAATAAGAGGTAAGGATATTATGTAGAACAATCTAGAATAGGATTTTTTGATTGACCTACGAGTAAACACCTACTCGTAGTAAAGTAAATCCTATTTTGGACTCTCATTTATCTAAATAGTTTATGAAAATTTCGATTTTATTTTTATTATATAGATTAGGTTCAGGTCTTCAGAAGGAGATAAAAGCAACACGAAACCGTTGTGTCACACTTGGCGGACGTGCATATGGTGCTCTGAAAGCTACTACTATTGACAAGTTCTGCAAATGTTATCAGTCAGTTATTTACAGGAATAAAGAAAATGTACAGAAAATGAAGATATCTGTTATGGCTATTATCTTCCATACTGTTTCCATTGATAAGAAGCCAGAGCACCAATTTTGTTCCTCAGGAGAAGACTCTTGGTGCTTCTATTAATCAAGGAAAGCTAAAAGCCTTTTAGAGTCTCACGAAAAGAATATCAAACTCCCATAAATAGAGTTGTAAAAAGATAGATAACCCTGATTGTTCAATACTAAAAATGTTTATTTCATTATTGAACCATGTAAAGCTAATATTTCTAATTTCTCTTCCCTGCATAGGTTTTGAAGCAATTTTTACTGTCTTTGAAAGGTTATCTGTTGAAATCTTATTACAACGTTGTAGAAACTGCAACATACAAAAAGCAAATGAGAGTTTGGACAGTCCCATTTGGAACAAGTGTTCTCAGTGGCGTATCTGTTAAGGGTCAAAGTGGGTCAGTGCCCCGGGGCCCTTACTAATTATAGTTATTTATATTTTGATTAGGGCCCCATTTTTCTTTTTGCCCCAGGGCCCTTGTCTACCTAGTTACGCCACTCAATGTTCTAACCAAAAATTTGTTTCGAAGCAACGGTTGCAGATAGCGGTTGCTCAAGCGTTTGCAGAATATCTTGATGGGTTGCATAAATCTGCTAAAGCAATTCTGTGGCTGAAAGGCATAACATCATAACTAACATTTTATCGAATTTGAGATAATACCAGATTTAAGTTTATTTAGTAATGCTCTTTACAGTTTCATAACGGTAAAGTGATTTAAATGTTTATTTACGTAGAAAATAATTAATAACATAACAACATAACTGCATTCAAATCGAAAAAAAGGATTGATATTCTTCTTTGAAGCGTTTATATTTTATTAAAATTGATAAACAGATGTAAAAACTACACTAGAAAATAGGATACAATGCCAAACACCAAAAATATTGGTTAATTTTTTGATTTTACAAAACCAAGAAAAAAAACAAAAACAGATTTTTCTCAAAACAATGAAAATGCAGTTATGATGTTCTGCCTTTCAGCCACAGAATTTTACAAGCAAACAATTTATCATTTGGAAATGCTAGACAGAAAATTGCTCACCGAAGAGACCAAAGAAGGTCTAATAGAGGAATCAAGGACCGGGAAAAAGTATTCCAAAAAATAAAGAAAGCAAGGAAAATTGCAAAAAAGAGAATAGAATTGCAATTAGAAAGATCTGAAAGTATACAACAATCAAGGCAGGAGCATTTTAATGTGAGTATAAAAATTAATTACTCGTTAAAATAAATGTTCCATTCTCAAAATAAAGATTTTTTAGATTTTAAGAAACCAAACCTAACTGGACAATTTTTAAACAATTTTTTTACCGTAAACTAGTAATAATTTTGATAAATTGTTTAATTAAATTTTTTAACCGAGATTTTTTTTATAGAAAATACTCTAAAACATTACAGAAAATTTTCAGACACTTTCTTTGTATAAATTTACAAAACACTGCTAATAAACAATTTCTGTTTAGAAAAAAATACTTCAAAAATAGTAAAATTCAAAATTTTTTGTTGATAATTTCTTTTTTATTAAAAAACCGTATTTTTTGAAAAATAACGGGTGGATTTAAAAATCTTTCAACTTTTACAAAAATTCAAAAGTGGTCAAAAATTTTTTTGATCTATTTTATTTTATGACCATTGCATTTCTCTAAAAAAATTACTATAGTTACTGTAGTGTCGATTTTTTAAAATAATTACTTTATGTAGCTAAAGTATCTCTGTCCATATTTACATTTTATTTTTGGTTAGGTTAGTAAATTAAATCAATATTAATATAAATAAATATGATACATTATACATTTAAAAATAAGTAGAAAAATTAATTGAATTTCTTCATTCTTATTTGTTTGGCATTAATGTCTTAATTTTAAAAAAAAATTACCTAACCAAAAAGAAAATGTATACGCATTAAATTTTTGTTCATCTCTATTTTTAGTTATTCTGGTGTAATTAAAACTTTTTATACAGTTATTAAAAAATATTATGAATAATTTAAGAATGTTAAAAATATAAAACGGTTCATAATATTTTCAATTTATTAAGGGGATACACCACTGTAGAATTTTCAAAATATCAAATTTTTGTTTATTGGCTTAAAAATCCCTTTGAACCTTCTAGAATGTTCATGACACATTGTAAAACTTTAAACGCTTTTTTCTTGGAACACGATTTTTCAAATCTGCAAGCAGCACAACTCGAAAAATTTTCATGTTTTTTACTTAATTTTTATATCTCATATTTAAAACAACATTCTGTACAGAAATACCTAGTGGATTTTTGATATGTTATAATTTTGATGTTTTGGACACAAATAAGTACTTATTTTTTGGTAAAAAAATTTGACATTTAACTTTGAATGCTCGAAAATTAAAAAAAAAATGAAAAATTTTAAAATTGGCGACGTATTTTTGTAGCTGTTCCAATATAAATTAAGAAAAAAACATTCTTTTGGTCCAGATTCATTTTTCAACCCTGTGTACTGCTTGCAGTGGATCCCTTAAAAAATAGTCTAACCTCTAGTTTCAATTAACTCCGCCATTATAAAATGAAACTTGTTAATTGAACATAACTATGTAAAAATACTATAAACGTTGGGAAAAAATAGGTTGGAAAAAATGTACGTTGGTAAAGTAATAGGCTGGGAATTTCAACTATTGGGAAAAATAGCCACCACCAGGTACCCGTATCATACAAAAATCAGAAATAGCTTATACTCAATGAATTAGAAAGAACTGCGAATATAGTAGTTATATAATATTAAAGAAATAGAGTTCTTTGCACATTAAACATTTTAGACCACCTGCACAAGGACAAAGGTATATTTTAGTAACTGATCATACAGACTACCCAGCTTGAAGTAAACGGATCCAAACTTTATCCTTTATAATCTGCCCTTTATCCGCTGATATTCATTTGAATCCTTTCTGTATACTTCATTGTATTCCTTTAAATCGTCTAAATCTACTAAAGAGAGAAGAGTTCTTCCGTATTTGGAAAAGACAGAGACTGGTCCTCATAAGGAAAGGAGACAAACCTTTAGTTAAATTCTCATTCTACAGGTCTATATGCTTGTTAGATACGATGAGCAAACTTCTAGAGGATATGGTTCTGTAGAGAATGCAGTCTTACTTGATCGGTGATGAGAATAGTCTATCTGATAATCATCTTGGTTTCCACAAAGGTCAGTTCACAGTAGACGCCATCCAGACGACAGTGAACCTAACCAGACAAGGAGAGGACAAATTGGGACCAAGGAAGAAAAAGAGCTTCTGCGCGTTGGCAGCTGTTGCGGTTAATGGATAATTATCTTAGCAACATGTGGATAATAAACGAAGGTGATACTAGCACTCTGAAGGAAGAGATGCAGAGAAGTGACCCTCAAGGCTCGAGGATAGGACAATTCGTATGGAACGTCTCGTATGAGACGGACGACACGTTGATCGTGTCTACTTCCCTAACTGCAGAAGCCCTGAGCTTATTGGTAAACGAATGTTTGAGACTAGCTGGCTCATCCCTGCGACCAGTCATGAGCAAGGCCATTTCTAAAAGGATACTGTATGCGCAGAGGAGTGTTACCTTGTGTATTATCTCTGCCTACAGGACAAGCACTGACGAGTGCGGCCCAGGTCCTTGCCAGGGTCCCTCTTTTAGATAAACCAGATTCAGCAGCACCTGTTATTGAAGAACGTTGCAATTACTGCTTCTCTTTAATTGGTCGAGGTTCTTCTCACAAATGCAATCTGATTGTCGTCTGGGAAATCTAACAAGGTGTATAGAAGAGTCTGGTTCAAAAGTTAAAGAACAAGTTGCATCGTCGCTATTAAAAAAAAATCTTGCGAAGAACAAAAAATTACAAAAATGTCTGATTTACTCAACCTCGAGGTGGTCAGCAACTTCAAGTCAGTATTGGCCGAAACGCAGCTGGACATTCATTCAAACAGTAACTTCTTACTGCAGAAGACTTTTCGAAAATTAAAAACAGCTTCCATTTAAGTCAGAACAAAATAATTAGGATCGTTGCTGCTATTCGTGTTGCAACAAAAGATAGAAAGAGCATTGAACCTTGTCTAAAGAAGTGCTTGTCGGTTAATAGGCACGTGGACGATCAGTATTTTAAATGTGAAACATTTAAATTATCCAGAGTCAATTCTAATAAAATCTCGAATGAAGAGCAAACGATTGCTTATTTTATTAATCTGTACGGTCTCAATCGAGCATATTAAAAAAATACGTCAACTATCTGAATATCATTTAAAATTTGGAATAGATGGAGGTGGAGGTTTTTGAAAGTATATTTGTCTTTCCAATCTATTGAAAAAATGGAAGAACTGTCAATCGTCAAGGATTTACTTACTGCATTTCTGCTAAAAGGTTTAAGGATTCTGATATTAAGTTGATGGTATTAGCACTAGCACAGTGTACCCAAGAAAATTATAAGAATGTTTTGTTGTTGTGGTCTATCATTAAAATTAATAACTTCCAAGAAACTATTGCAACTGATTTAAAACTCGCAAATATCTTGGTAGGTATAATATCACGTAGCAGTTCATACCTATGGACTTGGTGTTATTCGATGAATGGAAAACTTCATGAAGGTGAAATTCATAGAACTTAGGGCAATACTGTGCAAAATTATAAACTTTTTTGTGAAGCAGAATCTCAGAAAGAAAAAGCTAAAAACTTTTACAATTACATTCATCCTCCAGTTTTCACTTCGAATGAAAATAAAACATTTCTTCAAATTATCCCTCCGCCTGAATTACACTTATTGCTAGGTGTTGTAAATAGTACCTTATTTGATAAATTGCTAGCTGAATTCAAAGACTATGCCACTAGATGGGCGAGATTGTGCGACATTCAACGAAAAATAACTTCTGGAAATCACGGATTCAATGGAAATTCGTGCTAAAAACTCTTGGAAAAAGTTAAAATGTTGCGTGAGACGGGACGAATAAAATGCTTGAATTATGTCCAAATCTTCGAGGATTTCAGAACTGTAATAAAAACATGTTCCAAAAGTTCACGCGGTCTTTTATCATGTAATAGATTTCTGCAATAAAATACAAACTAGTTTTGAATTCTATAGTGAACAGGCAATGGAGTTTGTTCACTTCGATTTTAAAACAGTTTGGACAAAATACAAAGTTTCCAAAGATCACAGCGAATAAGCAAACAGACTATTGGGTCGGAATTCTTGAAGTTGCCCCTAATTTTTGTTGAGTCTAGGGATTTTTTTAATTCATATGTTTTGGTCCATGATGATACTAGAAAAACCTATAAAGGGTTTTTCAAAACTTGAAGATTTTCCAAAGTTATGAACGATCAAATTTTTTTTGCATCGCTTCAGAAAATAACCATTTTTTCGCTTTTGGATGTACCGATTTTGATCAATTTTGAAAGAGAGAAATTTTGGAATTGTATTTGAGATAAACTGTCAAAATTTAAATAAACAATGCAATTTATTTAAGTAAAGTAAGTTTTTAATTATTAAGATAACAATTAAACAATGTTCTTCATCGATTTTATCATTTTTGTAAAAAGAATCTTCTAGAGAAAACGTTTAATATTATATTTCAACAATAAAAAAGTAAGATATTCTGTTACTTTAGTATTAACAATAATTTCAGTCTCGACAAATATTTGTAAAATAACAGAAATTTAAAATAAAACAATTGAATTTGCTCCTGCTACGCATTTTTACATATATGTATGTATGGTAAGTATGCTTTTGTTTTTTATATATTTACTATTTATTAGTTTGCGTTGTCAAAATTAGATGAGAATTTTTTCAAACAAAAGCATACTTACCATACATATAGATGTAAAATCTCGTAGCAAGAGAAAATTCATTTGTTTTACTTTAAACTTCTGTTCTTTTACAAAAATTTGTCGAGACTGAAATTATTGTTAATGCTAAAGTAACAGAACATCCCACTTTTTTATTCTTGAAATAGAATCTTGAAAGTTTTCTCTAGAAGATTGTTTTAAAAACAATGGTAAAATCGATGGAGAACATTGTTTATTTGTAACCTCAAACACTAAAAACTTAATTTATTTAAATAAATTGCATTGCTTATTTAAATTTTGACTGTTTATCTCAAGTACAATTCCTTATTAGCTTCTCATCAAAAATTGATGAAAATCGGTACTCTCAAAATTTTCAGAAGACATCCAAAAAATCAAAAAGAAATTTTTATACGCAAGCATACTTGAGTTGAACTTTATTCAGATTTACCGTGGATTCAGACAAAGACAAATTATTTATCAATTAAATACCGTCACTTAGAGAACATCTTCAGCCTCATATTTGTCGACTTGCGTTATTTAAGAATAGTCAGGAAACGAAAAGGATAAATTTCCAAAGAAATTATCAAAATAAATTTTTTTGTTGATGATTTATTTACAAGATTTATTTTTTTTTTGAAAATCGAAAAGAAGCTCGTGTGCTTTACGCGGCGAATTAAATAATTTATTAAAACTTGGTGGATTTAATTTGCGACAATTGCATTCAAATTGTGTATATAAAATCAGTGGATAATTCCTATAAGTCCATCCTGAAATATTAATATTTTTAAAATTTGGTTTTTCATTTAAATTACTTTTATACCCATCTTATTCACGTACTTGTGATTCTGGTGGTTTACAGTAAATTTTCTTTACGTAATTTTCAAACTTTTACTCATCTTCGTTGAAAATGCATTGCCATGTAAAAGCACGAAACGAATCGTTTGATCTCAAAGATGATTTATATAGTTCACAAGCAGCACAAAGTGAAGAATCATGGAAAGGAGGTAGAGAAACATTTCGGTTGAAAATCAAACGAAGGAACTTTTAGTTTAACATATGTTTGTTCTTTGTGCAGAAGAATGCGAATTTGACTCCGACTAAATTATATGTATGTGTATAAAGCGAAGGAAGTTCGCACGGTTGGCCACAATTTTATCTTTTTCAAGTAAGAAAACAAATGATGTGATCGATTCGAATTGACTTGTTTTTTGAATTTTTTCCCAACTTTATACTGTTGCTTTTCTTCTTTAATAAAAGTTAAGAAAATCTCCAGGTCAGAAAAAATTATGGAATTCATTTTTGTCTGGAAATGTCATAGAATTTCCTTTATGAACTGGAATTTCAATTTTTATTTGTAATAACTGATTAATTTGTCATTCTTCTATATTGAATTCAATGAAATTTTTACATATTTAAAATCGTTTTGCTTTTTAAAACATTTTTAACCAATGTATTTCTTGGATTGCATTAATAACACAGTCACAAAAATAGTATATTATGCATCAAGGGACGGAAGGCCGTGTTTTTTTGTCAAGTACAAATGTTCGAGACAAAAAATCGGCCTCTCGAGGTGCATATGCTATTTTCTATCACAGATGTACGAAATCTCGTGTTTCGTACGCGTTAGCGGGTCAGCACTCGCAGTTTTCAGGTTAGTGATGAGAGTTTTTTTCACTGTTCGGAAGTTTTTTTACCTCTAACGTTCACTGATCTAAAAACTGTGAGTTCTGCCCCGCTTAAGGCGAACGAAAACACGAGGTTTTCGTGCATGTGTGGTAGAAACAATTTTTATTCGACACACTACACTAGTGTATTTCCACGTATTTTTCTTCGCTGCATCCAAATCCGATTTCAAAATAACCTGATAAGATAAAATTTTTCAGATAATCTATAACAAATTTTAAAAACACAAATCAAAACCAAACAGGGTAAACCCCCATAGAAGACTTAGATTTATATGAGAGTGAGAGAGATAACGCTATAGTTGACTATATTGTGTTATCTCTTTCTCTCTCATATATGACCCCCCCTAAAAAGCTTGTTTGGAAACATGCCTGTAATCAGAACATGGTTGCTACAGAACCTAGAAAACCTGAAAATGTCAGAGATTTTTGAAAAAAGTCTGAATAACCTTGAAATATCAGGGAATTTACAAATCGAACCTGGAATTTCATTTATTTTAGTACTTTTTCTAAATTTTTCCAGACATAATCAAATAGTAGTGGAATTCTGGAAATTTTCCCAAAATCTGTTCTGGAAAACCTGGAAATGTCATGGAGTTTTTAATCTAGACTTCTGTAGCAACCATGCAAAAAAAAATTTTCTTTTTTTCCGGGACACAAAGCTCGTGTATTCCTACGTATTTAAGGTTAATCCAAAGTGCGCCAGACAGCCCCGGCCCGGGGTTGGTTGGCGTATAAGTGAAAAAATATAATTTAAAGTCTATTATATTGTGAGTCAAGCCTTGTTAAGGAATTTTTTAATCTATATTAACTAGTTTAAAATGAATATTCAGAGCTTAATAGTTGACTTTTGGTTTTTTTCTAATGACGTTTCTTAAAAAGGATATAACCAAAAAATCAAGATGTTTAAAATTTACTTTTGAATACGAAAATCAGTTTTTTCGACCTACAAACCGCAATAATTAATCAATAACAATCAAACTGGGTACAAAGTTACAGTTCATCAAGTATATTAACTTGAGAAATGAGCGAAATTAATTCGACTTTTCACCTTTGAATAAACTCAAGTGCGTCAACTACTCTCGTGTAATTATACAACAGACAAATTACATTTGAACATTTTTCAATTTACTGCTACTCCATTTCTCATAATTCATAAATAATTCATATTTCTACGACTTTCTTGTATATAATTTATTCCTTTTCAACAGAGCCGTCAACTTCCAGAATATCACCAACTCCTTTTGAGAATTTAGAAACCAATGCCAAAATTTTTAATATTACATCAAGAGTAATGACATTCGCAGATAACCAACATCAAGACACAGGTAACGTACTATTGAGCCTCAAGCGCCGGCCTAGGACGCTGAAGGATAAAAGTCTTTTTGAGAGCTAATTTAACGCAATTAATGTTCAATCGAATTGTTATTTTATTTCGGTTTATTGTGAATTTTTATAGTGTAGCGAAAGAAGTGGTCGGACTATTGAATGGAGTTTATTTAACTATTGTTTACTTAAGCGGTAAAATCAGGGAAACTTCGGATCACTTCACGCAATTTCTGCTAATGCTGCAACGATAAGTAACATTGATATATTATTAATATTTTATTTGGTGATCAATTCAACTTACAAATTCACATGTGTATTTTTCAACTGATCTTTTTTTGTGTATGAGTTTGCTGAATTCTGTTGTTAATTGACCAAGTTTTATAAACTGATTATTGATTGTAAAGAGGAATTTTAGACTGCAGTCTTGTTAAAATAACGATAAATTTTGAAAGACTGATTTTTTTGAGATAATTTTGTTTCGATCGTTAACCACACAGCATGGGATATCTCGTGAATATCTTATTGTGATCCCGGGACCTCTCAGGGATAACCCTGGGATATCCCACGGGATATCCTACGTGGGATATATTCTTTGCATCAAGTACTAATGTTTTTCTCTACTACTCATAACAACCTTTAATGGCTCAGTTAGTTACGGCCACGCTTGCTATACTCAAGGGCGCGGGTTTGAATCCTCTTACCTCCAAATTTTTTTTCTAAATCATTAGAGTATATCTCACACTGAGAAAAAATTTTGGTCAAAATTCCTGTGCCTTCACTATAAAAGCGTCATAATTGACAGTCCCCGAAATTTTACCGTGCTGTCTTACAATTTTTACCGGATTTTCTGGTAAATATTGTGGGAAATCTGGTAAAATTTGTAAGACAGCACTGTAAAATTTCGGGGACAGTTAATTATGACGCTTTTATAGTGAACAGCACAGGAATTTTTACCAAAAATTTTTCTCAGTGCATGAGGCGGAAATTTAGATAGACTGGGGATGTCCCTAGTATATCTCAAATTTCAGCGGGATATCCTTTTGTTATGAGGGTAATGTATTTTAATATTGTGTAAATGTTCTGACGATCATAATATAGTGATGTTTCTATTTCATTCATCCAATTGTTATTATTTCTTGGTTAAACTCAATTTTTGATTTTAATATATAACAAAAACGATCAGTAAATAATATATAGGTATCATTAAAGAATTTTAATTTTTATAGTGGTCGGAAATTTTAGTCACCATCTCCGGTGATTTGAAAATAGATCATTCATTTTATGATTAATAAAATAAATTTTTGGTTACAATGTTTTCATAATTCAAGGAAAAAGCACAATATTTAAATTATTTATTAATTTGCAGTTATTAAATACAGTGGTTGCCGAGATATCATAGTCACCGATTTTTGAAACATGCACAGTTAAAAATTTTGTGTATTTGTGTAGAAAACAGTCCTTGTTAAATTTTGTGTGTTAAAATTTAACAATTTTCGTGTGTTGATTTTACACATTTTTCAAATGTCATTTGATACTTGAACATAACCTCAAATTTTTTAGTATTAACTCTGTAATTTATGTTTATTTTTTTTGTTGCAAAAGCACAAATTCCTTATTGATAATTCATTTTAACTTGCAAAAGATAAAATACAATAGTAATTGCATAAAATATACACGCTTTAAATTATTATAATGCGTAAAATAAGAGGTTAAAATTTGTGTACAAAATTCAACCTATTTTTTTGTGTTGAATTAACACAAAGTTTTGAGTGGTTACGAGAACGAACGGTTTTAGAAACGACTTGCTACTGACAATACCTTGAAAATTTCTCGATATACATGGTATTGCAAGAAATAAAACATCTAAGGACTCTTTATAAACATATTAGAAATATGTCTAAACGTACTGCGGAAAAGGCTCGACTGGCACCTGCCTGTAGTGTGTAATCTGAAGGCTATGTGGCGCCGCTCGCACTCACAAAAGAACGTCACTCACTATGCTCTAACTTTCTTATTTTTTGAATTTTTGCTTGAAATTTTTACCAGGCATTCTTAAGATCTCAAACTTCAATCTCCAGCTACTGCTTCCAATCGAACTGAAGTACACTGCACTGTGGGTAACTTGACGATTTAGTGGCCGAACCCTCAAAAAGCATTAAAAATTTACAAAAATGGGTACATTCATGTTTTTGGGTTCCCAGAACACGAATCTGAAGTCTACGTTGCAAAATTCAAAATGTCGGATCCAACATGGCGGACATTTTTTTTATAATGTTGAATTTTAATGAAAATTGTATTCTAAAGGTTTTTGGGATCCCTGAATACAAATCTGAAGTCAACGTTTCAAAATTCAAAACGGCGAATCCAATATGGCAGACATTTTTTTCAAAATTGTTGGATTTTATTGAAAATTGTATTCTAGGTGTTTTTGGGATCTCTGAATACAAATCTGAAGTCAACGTTTCAAAATTCAAAATAGCGGATATAATATGGCAGATATTTTACTTCGAAATTGTTGGATTTTAATGAAAATTGTATTCTAGGGGTTTTTGGGATCCCTGAATACTAATCTAAAGTCAAATTTTCAAAATTCAAAATGGCGGTTCCAATATCGTGGTCATTTTATTTTAAAATTGTTGGATTTCAATGAAAGTTGTTATCTAGGGGTTTTTGGGGTCGCTGATTATTAATTTGAACACAAATTTTCCAATTGTTGGTAAACAGTCATTCTTAAGTTTCCCTTAATCAACAAAAAATAAATTTCCTTAAACTATTTTTTAAAAGTAATTTTGCTTAAGAACATAAGTAAAGGTGTGCGTATTATACATCATTTTTAATGCATTTACAAGCAATTTGAAAAATTGTTTTAATATGTTAAAAATTTTTATTCTTTCCAGATGTAAGTTTTTATTGATAATTGTATAGAATAAAAATACATTACAAGACAAAGATATATTGCAAGAAAAATCAACATAATTCATAATTCTATAAATTTATGAAAAATTAACAAGATATTAAACAAATTATAGTTTTTAAATTAACTATTACAAATATTTTACTCATTCTTTAATTTCAAATTATCTAACAAATTTTCAAATTTCATTGTTAAGTTACTTTCACATTAGCTTTCATCCTCATCCTCATCCTTATCATTATAAACAATATTTTGGTTTGGAACTTTAATGCATAATAGATTGATGATTTCTGCAATGGTACAAGTTCGCATAACCTATCCGTATTTGTCTGAGGAAAAAATTATTTATTCGAAAAACGCAAAAAATCGCAACGTAATTTTTTGCAGGGAGATAATAAAATAAACGTACTAAATATTTATAAAAGTTAGAAGGCTGTCAAACACAGCCAATTTTTTGTAACTCTTCAAAAAGTTTAGGATTAGAAAAAAAAGTTTAAAAATATGTATATTTTTTAATATTCTGAGATAAAAAAGTAATGATACTGTAATGATTAATTAAAACTTACTTTTCGCGTTCTATTTCACTTTTTATTATTTATTTTCTTTTATAAATTATTTAAATATAAATTTTTGAAATTAGCTTATTTTTTTGACGTTTGCGTTTTAAATGAGAGGTTACATTGAAGGGCCATTCTTAAAAACTAATAAATTAACTTTGTGCAACACCTGTAAGAAAAGTACCATTTATCTTGCCTGAAAAATAGACGCAAAATAGGTAATTGCTGCACATAGCAACAATGTATACTTTGCTGCATACTGTGCAGAAAAGTGCACTTTTCTGCACACTTTTCCGTCTGGTAGGTACCCGCGCAATTATTAATTAGTGCTTTACCTGAACAGGTGTTGCACAAAATAGCGTGTGGACCTCGAGCGAAAGAAGATTTTCCGTCTTCGTGCAAATTGCTGCGCTCGCTTCGCTCGGGCAGCAAATTTCGCACTCGTCGGAAAACACCTCCTTTCTGCTCTTGGTGCACAATATACTATTAAATGATTTTAGGGAAAATCTGGTAATGCAATTCCTTCCTTTAGGGTATCAATTTGATGGGTACAGGCAAATATTTTCATTTTTGAAAAAATTAAAATAATAGGTTTTGGCTAGAAAAAAGGTCAAATTACCCACTGTGCACTGTTACAAATTTGAAGAGTTAACAGCTGCTGGAGTTGGGAGTTAAACTTTGGAGTTAAAAATCAACCCCAAAAGGGAATGAGGCTCATACGCGTTATTGTAATGAAAAGTAGGGACTAAATGAATAACCGATAACTCCCTTTGCTTTAACTCATATACACTGCGATTTTTATAAAATCCCGTTGTGGGTTAAATTTTAACTCCTTTTTTTAACAGTGTAAATAAACAAAACACCTGCATAATGCTCTGAACCCTCGTTTATTTTATTTTGTTTGGGAAACTGTATTTATTCGTCAGTTTATGTAAAAATGGTCCTTCTGCATACCGTACACGTCAATTTTATGCACATCGAGGATGCGTTTTGTAAGGAGAAAGAGGATATCATATATTTCCTTAATGAGTAATATTCTCCCACCTCCTAGGTAATGAAGTTCCTAAACATATGTACGCGTGTAAGAACGCGACGAGTATCATTCTTCATTTTCCATTTTTCCAATTAACACATTTTGGCCAAAGTGTTCTATTCACATATAATGTGTCTGATATACGAACGTTCGAGAATTAATATAAAGTTGCAACTAATTTACATTATAATCGTGAGAGGCTGACCAGCGTATTTATTATAATAATTATATTTTGGGATACTCTCGAAAGGGAAAAGGAGATATTATCATTAATATGTCGACGAGTTAAGTATTTATTCACTTATAAAATTTTATTGTAAATTATTTGTTATATAATTGAAAGTAAAATCAAAGTCTATATTGTAATGTGGAGTGAGAATTGATATTGATTGTTTTATGTTCTGTATATGATTGTCATATAAGGTCAAATTAACTTATTACCTACTTTGTACTTTTAAAATTAATAATTTATTTTATTTGAATCCAAAATTAAATCGCCAGACACAGGCTGTGTGTTATTTGCCTAGCTCCAAGTCAACATTGTTTTATATCGTATCAAAAGGATTCATAATTTTACTTACAAGTAAAACTACCCAAGTGTCAGACCCCGAATTTATTGAAACTTTGCATACGTCAAGAGGGATAAAAAATAAGATATATGTGTTTTTTTATATCGGCGGTAACTGACTTTAAAGGGTAGAAACTACCCTTTTAATTTTAAGGAATGTAAATTCAATAGTCATCTTAAAATTGCTTAAATTCGCTGGAAACTGGTTACTCGGGGGTTTTTGGGGTCGCTGATTACGAATTCGATGTCAGTTTTTCAAAATTCAAAATGGCGGTTCCAAAATGGCGGACGAGATTTCTAAAAAAACCCCAAGTAACCAGTTTCCAGCGAATTTAAGCAATTTTTAGAAATCTCGTCCGCCATTTTGGAACCGCTATTTTGAATTTTGAAAAACTGATATCGAATTCGTAATCAGCGACCCTAAAAACCCCCGAGTAACCAGTTTCCAGCGAATTTAATCAATTTTAAGATAACTATTGAATTTACATTCCTTAAAATTAAAAGGGTAGTTTCTACCCTTTAAAGTCAGTTACCGCCGATATAAAAAAACACGTATATCTTATTTTTTATCCCTCTTGACGTATGCAAAGTTTCAATAAATTCGGCGTCTGACACTTGGGTAGTTTTACTTGTTAGTATGTCTTTGATTTAATAAATATTTATTTTATTATTTGAAAAATTATATAGATGTGTTTGTTCTTATTTCATCAATCCTAATCTTTCATACAAATTGTTAAATTATTGAATCGTTACAGTTTCCACTATGCGAATTTTCTGTCAGCATTTTTTTTTCTTACTCACGCAATTAAACTCCAAATCTTTGTCGAGAATATTGTTCCTCTAACTTTTCATATCTTTATCGCAGCTGGGGAGGGTCATAGAGAGGAATGATCTCCATACCGTGCATTAGGAATGTTTCATCTGTAAATAATGATGCATTTGAAACCAATTTCGAAACTTTTAGTGATACATTACATCAAATTTTTTATTTGCTTCTGCCAACAAATTCATCACCTTTCATCTTTCTTGTTTCAAAAAGAAGTTCATTAATTGCAGATTGATTGAAATTTCCTCCATCGCAAACTGTTGCATAAACCGTAAGTTAAGAATCCTTAACAGCACCAATTAAATTTAAACCCCAACATGAAAACCAATCCATGGCATGCAAAAAAGTTACTTGTCCTCATCCTGCCTCCCCAGTCTTCAAAAGCTAATTATTATTTTTTCAGTTTTGCAGTCATAATGTATAAGCCTATAGACATAGACCAACTACCGAATAACTCGTTTCACAAAATAACATTTTATTTATGTTTTTCAATTATTGGCAACCATTTTCATCCGGACACAAACTTTCTCTGTAACTCTATTGTCCAACTTAATATTATTTATTAATTTTTTAGGGTAGAAAATAACACAAGTTAAAACAATATGTCGTTGACCTAACCTCCAAATATCCACAACTATGCAGTGGTTTGCACTCAATGACTCGAGCAAGAAAGATTTATGGGGGTGTGCCTTCCTTCTCAGTGCGTTGACGGCGAGAGTAAAGGGTCTTGGCAAGTGTGCGAGAATGCAGGGGGCCAACAGAAATCTAGTACTGGGTGGTGTCAGGTTACAAGTTATGTATCCTTGGGTGTCTCAGACTTTATCTAGGCAGGAGTCCTTCCGAATAAGATGACTAAGAATCGTCCAGATTCAAATGTTCAATTGCAGAGGATTTTGATATTCACAATTTCTTATTTTGATACTTGGAATTCACAGTGAAAGGGTTAACTTTAAGGCGATTTAATGTGGGCAGTTAAATACGGGGATATTCCAG
Organism: Ganaspis brasiliensis; assembly: GCA_037103525.1. Lineage (NCBI taxonomy): Eukaryota > Metazoa > Arthropoda > Insecta > Hymenoptera > Figitidae > Ganaspis > Ganaspis brasiliensis. Next base: position 442,472 of record JAZKLR010000163.1, read on the forward strand.
GAGTGTTTTTAAGTTGTTCGTACCGACAAGCTATCCCTTACAAAAAAGAAGTACTGGATTCAGTACTGGGTTCAGTACTGCACGGAAAAAAATAAATTGTCTGCAGTGGGTAAATACACTGAGAAAATTCTATCTGTGATGATTACAGAACTAACCTGTACGGCTCGGACGAAATGACCATTTCTGTTTTATTTACTTATTAACCTTGTTGTTGTTAAGAATATGTCTGCTAATTTTACAAAACGTTCTGTTATCTGTCATAAGCTGTACTGTACTTCGCATCAAATTTTTGTTCTGTTATTATTACAGGATTAGGAAGAAAAAAATTACCTTTAAATACAGTGGTCTGTCATAAAAGAAAGTTAAATTATTACAAAACTCATTATATAAAGCTGTAAGGTTCCTTTAGGCACAGAGTGCAGTATAGGCAAGATAATTTTACAGAACTGCTTTGTAAGCATTACGTACGCAACATTAAAGAAGGTAACGTTCGGCAGCTTTCGGCTTCTTCCGGCATCTTACGGCTTCACTCGGCAACAGACGACGCTACACACGACGTTGTAGTTCATATAGACGGGTCAAAACTAACTGACATGTGCTATGATAGCTGTGGTCGTTAAGGCGTTCGCGATAGGGTCGGGTCGCGCGAGTTCGAATCTCTCACCATGCGAATTTGTTTTCAAATAGTTAAAAAAAATATATTTGTAAGTAACAGGAGGGAGGGTGTATCAGTAAATAAGTGTAGGTTACGTGCGAGTTGTGTACATAAATTGACTGAAAGAGAACAACTGAAAAACTAGAAGAAAAATTTTTTATATGTGAACAGGTTAAATTACAGAACTGTTTTGTAACGTTTCACGGTGAGTTTATATCTTCTTCCAAGTTATAACATAAGTCTTTCTTAGACTCTTTAATACTCGTTAAGTATATTTTGTCCTGTAATTTTATCACTACGTACGTTAATTTCTTTGTTTCTGGAACATTAAATAGTATGAGACAATCTCGTTTTTTTTATAACATCATTTTATTTACTATTTACTGAAGGTGGCGTTTCGTCCGAGCAGTACCATAGCAGTTCTGTAATCGTTACAGATATAATTTTCTCAGTGTAATATTTGCAGTTGAATCTTATAAAATTAATAACCACAGCAAATTATTTGATGTGACAATGAACAAAGTTTGCTGTGATAAGCAATATTAGAAAAAATTTTTTAAATTTACTCTCACAGCAAATTTGTTTGCTGTCCCTATATTTGCAAACTTATTTTGACATGGCAGCGAATACTTTACTGCCACAGTAAACTTCTTCTATGCGTGTAGGATAAGTACTGGGTTCAGTACTGGGTTTAGTACTGGGTTCAGTATTGGAAAACCAGTACTTTTTTCGCCATGCACACGGAAAGAAATCTGGTAGAATTAAATCAGTTGATAGTTCGATAGATTTTTAGTATCAATAGACAAATAGAATTTTATTATCTAATGTGACTAATATTAATATGAAAACATGAAAATATTCTAAAGAGCTTGAGATAGAAAGAAACCAACAGCCATTTATAAAATTTCCATCTATTTGATATTAAAAATGCTCGTAGGCCTTATTACAATTCCATCACACGCCAGCTAATATTATTCTATCGGACACCACTAATTTTCAGGCGAAGTTTGTAGAACACAAGCTAAGCTTTATATACATGTATGAACACACACACGCAAGCAATACATAGGCTGACGGATCAGCCAGCAGGCCTTCAGTCAATGCATTGCTTGTGTGTGTGTGTTTATACATGTATATAAAGCTTAGTTTGTGTTGTACAAACTTCGCCTGAAAATTAGTGGTGGCCGATAGAATAATATTAGCTGGCGTGTGATGGAATTGTAATAAGGCCTACGAGCATTTTTAATATCAAATAGATGGAAATTTTATAAATGGCTGTTGGTTTCTTTCTATCTCAAGCTCTTTAGAATATTTTCATGTTTTCATATTAATATTAGTCACATTAGATAATAAAATTCTATTTGTCTATTGATACTAAAAATCTATCGAACTATCAACTGATTTAATTCTACCAGATTTCTTTCCGTGCACTGTTGAAAATTTGTTCACGTTGCGCACTAAGTTTCTATGGGTCCTACCACTGCGCAGTAGTTTTTTGGTGTAAATTAAATAGAGAGGAATACATTGAACGCAAAATCACAGCTCCAATGAAATTTTAAAAAAAATTTGTTTCTGTGCTTAAAAAATTATATTGCGCGAAAAAAGTACTGGTTTCCCAGTAATTAACCCAGTACTTCTTCCCAGTACTGAATCCAGTACTACACACAAAAAACAAAGTATTAAAACGAGTCTAAATTTTGGAATTCTTTTAAGGTGTAAAAGAAAGAAGCCGCTGTGGGCTGAAATTCAGCAAAAGAAAATAACTTGAAAGCAATACACACAGTGGGCTGAAACAAAGCAACACTAAAAACTAAAATTTATGCAGAAGCCAATAAATGGGCTGAATTTCAAACCTTATACTGTATTATTCTATTGTCAATTATTAAGAAAGCTGAAATTAAACCTACATTTGAATTAAAAAATAGTTATCAAATCTTCTGGATTATCTAATTATGGCTGTAAAGGTTAGGAATAAAAGCATGTTCATATTTTAAAAAATCCTTCTTAAGAACTTATGTGTGATTTGGTATTATATTTAAAAACTGTAAATTAACTACAGTTTTTTATAAAATCCTAAATATCTTGTGAAATTATATGATATTTAACAGTTTAATTTAGCAGAGATGTGTTGACAATTTCACAAGATATTCTGAAATAAACTATTAGAAGTTTGTTTGTACATATAATCACAAATCACGCACAAATTCATTGTTCTGAAGAAAATTGTCTACATCACTCAAACAAATAAGCACCACAAACACAAAAATTCACTACAAAATTGTTCAAAATTATCGCGTCGCGAAATTTCTATACTGGACGCATCGCCATTAGCATATGATGTTTGCTCATGCGCAAGACCCTTCTGGTGAGGTCAGGCGGTCAGGACTACTTTTAAGCCTCCGGAAAGGCTGAAAAGTATCTTCGTAAGCATATTGTGATAAAACAGCTCAACTGTGTCTGGTTTTAAGCATCAACAACTAGAAACCAGGATATTTAACACTTAATTTTCACTTTAAGACTCGATATGTCTGTTATTTAGATATTTTTGCACTTTAATTCAGTTTTGGACTTAATTTAAGTCAAATCTTAAAAGTAGCCAATCATGATTTTAAGACTTTGTTTTTTGTGTGTACCTTTTTGTAAGGGATGTTGGGAGCTCTCAATTCACAATACACTTTATACTTTTATGCTAACACTACATTAAATTATTATTAAAACACTCCCCAATGGGAAACTAACGATTGGCGCATTAATGGACCAGTATTGGGACCCAATGGTGCCAATATTGGCGCATTAATGGAAACCAATATTGGACCACAGTTGGTCAATCCTTGGGATGATAACGGGTTTGCCAGTCATTGGCAGCCATCATTGGTTCAATATTGGTTGCCAATGATAATGCCAATAAATAAAATTTTTTAAATTAACAATATTAAAATCTATATTTTTATATTGTTAATTTATTTATTGTTTAAAAAAAATTTTTTTTTTAATAAATATTTTAATTTATTTATTAATGCATGTCAAGTATTGGTACAATAATTGGCTTTCAATATTGGTCCATCCTTGGGAGCCAATGAATAACCAACAATCTTATTTTTACAACTCTATATGGAAACAGAGTTGTTAAATTAATCTTCAGCCAATATTTGACAATGAAGACTTGAGTGTTGGTCACATTAGAAATGTATTTTTAGAGGTACGGGATCAGGCCTTATATAAAAGAGCTGAAGAAACTCGATCGTGAGAGAGGCTGACCGATGCGCGCCCTATGCCAGTTTCCGAAACCACAAACGCGTGAGAATCCTCGGCGCGCAGACGCGGCATAGATGCGGCGGGAAACTTCCACTATTTGAATTTGAATTTTTTATGCATTTAATCAAAAACAAGAAAAGAAATATAATAATACAAAAATTATACAAATTCTTAAATTTGTATAGTTTTCTGATTGATATTAAAAAGAAATACGCTTAATTATAAAGAAATACTTATAATAAATATCCTCCATAAATAATTGTTCAATTCTTGAAGATTTGAAAAACTCTTAAAGGTGTGTCCTAAGGTTAAAAATTATTGTTCTAAATCTACTTTAATCGATTTTCATGTTATAGAAATTATTTAAATAAATTAATTAGTTTTAAAGAAATCAGAAAGAAATTAAATTGATGAAAAAATAAACATTTAATATTAAAAATAATATTAATAAAAATAATCACATTAAAACTTTGCTTGTAAAATAAACAGAACGAAAAATTTTAAAATTAAAAAATTAATGAACAATTACAAAATATTAAAGAAGACTTTAATTTTATTAAAATGTAAACTTAAGTCACATAAATACAAATATTCATGTAAGTATTTAAATTTTAAATTCACCATTTTTTCTGTTTAAATTTAAAGTAAAATTTAACAAATTGTAAAGAATGATAGTTAATAAATATTTAACTTTATTTGTTATTCTTTTCGTTTTTCACATGCAAAAAATAATCATTTTTTTTTATAAAACTAAGAAACAAATTCTCTAAATTTGAATACAAATTAAAAATGAAAAAAATTTAATATATGTAAAAAAATTTTAAATTTGAATCATTTAATTAAATAATTTATTTAAACAAAATGACTTTCTAAATATAACTATCCAGAATATATAAAAAATATGAGCAAAAAAAATCAAAATTGGTTTTTAAAAATAAAAAAATAAACTTTTTAAAGTTCAAAATAAATTAAATTTTTTTTAAATTTTGTTATTCTAAAATTAATATTAAACTTGAATAATAATTTTCAATACAATTACTTAAAGTTAGTTTTCAAAAAATTCAATTATCATTAAAATGAATCTTTCCAAATAATAAAACTTAAACAGAAAGAATTAATGGTTTCTTTTAAATTAAAGAAATAATAGAGCATTAAACATAGTTAATTTAATATTTTGAATACTATTAAAAAAAATTTAACTTTAAAAAAATTAATGATATCAAAAATATTATTTTTCGATCGTAATTTAAAAAAAAATTCATTTTAATTTAGCTTTATTGAACAGTGTTGATTTTTAAATTTTAAAATTTGTGTCTAGGTATTAAGCTTTAAATTAGATTACATCTTATTTTTTTTCATGTCCATATCTTTTATTAAAATTAAATTAAAATTTGTTTTTAAAAATAAAAAATAAACATTTTAAAGTTTAAAGTTGAATTGAAAATTTTTTAAAATTCGTTATATTAAAATTATAATATTAATCTTAAATAATAATTTCAAATATAATTACTTAAAGTTAGTTTCCAAAAACTTGAATTAATTTTAAAACGAATCTTTACAAATAGTAAAACTTGAACAGAAAAAATTAAAGGTTTCTTTAAAATTAAAGAAATAATAAAGCATTAAACATGGTTAATTTAATGTTTTGAATATTATTAAAAAAAAATTAAGTTTAAAAAATTTAATGACATCAAAAATATTATTTTTTATCTTAATTTTAAAAAAAAATTCATATTAATTTAACTTTATAAAACAGTGTTGATTTTTAAATTTAAAATTTTTAAATTTGAGTCTAGGTATTAAGCTTTAAATTAGTTTACATCTTATTTTCTTTTTTGTCCATATCTTTTATTAAAATTGAATTAAAATTTGTTTTTAAAAATAAAATATAAACTTTTTAAAGTTTAAAGTTGAATTGAAAATTATTTAAAATTCGTTATATTAAAATTAAGATTAATCTTAAATAATAATTTCAAATATAATTACTTAAAGTTAGTTTCCAAAAACTTGAATTAATTTTAAAACGAAACTTTACAAATAGTAAAACTTGAACAGAAAAAATTAAAGGTTTTAAATACTATTAAAAAAAATTTAAGTTTAAAAAAATTAATGACATCAGAAATATTATTTTTCGATCTTAATTTAAAAAAAAAATTCATATTAATTTAGCTTTATAAAACAGTATTGATTTTTAAATTTAAAATTTTAAAATTTGTGTCTAGGTATTAAGCTTTAAATTAGTTTACATCCTATTTTCTTTTATGTCCATATCTTTTATTAAAATTAAATTAAAATTTGTTTTTAAAAATAAAATATAAATTTTTTAAAGTTTAAAGTTGAATTAAAAATATTTTGAAATTCGTTATATTAAAATTAATATTAATCTTAAATAATATTTTCAAATACAATTACTTAAAGTTAGTTTCCAAAAACTTAAATTAATTTTAAAACGAATCTTTACAAATAGTAAAACTTGAACAGAAAAAATTAAAGGTTTCTTTTAAATTAAAGAAATAATAGAGCATTAAACATGGTTAATTAAAATTTTGGAATAAAATTAAAAAAAAATTAAGTTTAAAAAAATTAATAATATCAAAAATTTTAAAATTTTAAAGTAAACATTTCGAATATTATTAAAAATGTGCTCAGAAAGTAAAAACTTTGTTTAAAATTTTTTAAACTTTTAAGTTAAACTGGAAATAAGATGTGAACTAAATTAAACCTTTCTATACAAATTTAAATTTTAAAACTCAATCCCGTTTTGTAATAGCTAAATTGAAATAAGTTACATTTTTTAATTAGGATCGAAAAATAATATTTTTGATATCATTAATTTTTTTAAAGTTAAATTTTTTTTAATAGTATTCAAAATATTAAATTAACTATGTTTAATGCTCTATTATTTCTTTAATTTAAAAGAAACCATTAATTCTTTCTGTTTAAGTTTTATTATTTGGAAAGATTCATTTTAATGATAATTGAATTTTTTGAAAACTAACTTTAAGTAATTGTATTGAAAATTATTATTCAAGTTTAATATTAATTTTAGAATAACAAAATTTAAAAAAAATTTAATTTATTTTGAACTTTAAAAAGTTTATTTTTTTATTTTTAAAAACCAATTTTGATTTTTTTTGCTCATATTTTTTATATATTCTGGATAGTTATATTTAGAAAGTCATTTTGTTTAAATAAATTATTTAATTAAATGATTCAAATTTAAAATTTTTTTACATATATTAAATTTTTTTCATTTTTAATTTGTATTCAAATTTAGAGAATTTGTTTCTTAGTTTTATAAAAAAAAATGATTATTTTTTGCATGTGAAAAACGAAAAGAATAACAAATAAAGTTAAATATTTATTAACTATCATTCTTTACAATTTGTTAAATTTTACTTTAAATTTAAACAGAAAAAATGGTGAATTTAAAATTTAAATACTTACATGAATATTTGTATTTATGTGACTTAAGTTTACATTTTAATAAAATTAAAGTCTTCTTTAATATTTTGTAATTGTTCATTAATTTTTTAATTTTAAAATTTTTCGTTCTGTTTATTTTACAAGCAAAGTTTTAATGTGATTATTTTTATTAATATTATTTTTAATATTAAATGTTTATTTTTTCATCAATTTAATTTCTTTCTGATTTCTTTAAAACTAATTAATTTATTTAAATAATTTCTATAACATGAAAATCGATTAAAGTAGATTTAGAACAATAATTTTTAACCTTAGGACACACCTTTAAGAGTTTTTCAAATCTTCAAGAATTGAACAATTATTTATGGAGGATATTTATTATAAGTATTTCTTTATAATTAAGCGTATTACTTTTTAATAACAATCAGAAAACTATACAAATTTAAGAATTTGTATAATTTTTGTATTATTATATTTCTTTTCTTGTTTTTGATTAAATGCATAAAAAATTCAAATTCAAATAGTGGAAGTTTCCCGCCGCATCTATGCCGCGTCTGCGCGCCGAGGATTCTCACGCGTTTGTGGTTTCGGAAACTGGCATAGGGCGCGCATCGGTCAGCCTCTCTCACGATCGAGTTTCTTCAGCTCTTTTATATAAGGCCTGATCCCGTACCTCTAAAAATACATTTCTAATGTGACCAACACTCAAGTCTTCATTGTCAAATATTGGCTGAAGATTAATTTAACAACTCTGTTTCCATATAGAGTTGTAAAAATAAGATTGTTGGTTATTCATTGGCTCCCAAGGATGGACCAATATTGAAAGCCAATTATTGTACCAATACTTGACATGCATTAATAAATAAATTAAAATATTTATTAAAAAAAAAAATTTTTTTAAACAATAAATAAATTAACAATATAAAAATATAGATTTTAATATTGTTAATTTAAAAAATTTTATTTATTGGCATTATCATTGGCAACCAATATTGAACCAATGATGGCTTCCAATGACTGGCAAACCCGTTATCATCCCAAGGATTGACCAACTGTGGTCCAATATTGGTTGCCAATAGTTTGCCAAGAAAAAACTGTTGGCCGCCAATCATGGGACCATTATTTAGCCAATGGTGATCATTGGCAATTTCCCATTGGGTCATATTTATTTATGATTTGAAGATGGAGTTGCAATAAAGATTAAGGACGTTGGAAGGAGAAACTTTGCTATGGTTGTCGAACCAGACACTTTTTTAAAAAAAGGGAATTGTATTACCAAAGTTTTTGAGATAAGGAATTTTTGAAACGTTTGTTTGACACGAACAGATGTCTCTACGAGCGTCAAAATTATCTCAAGGATTGACATTAACAGATTTTCTGTAGAAGATTGCAGCTACACGTCACCTGAGTACGTGGCAGGCCGGAAGTTGACTCCGCGCTTACCATATGATTTGTCGAGCTTCATGCGACGACGCACAGATAGCGTCTGCTTATTAAACGCCAAAGTCTGTCAGTTTTGAGAATTTCGAACTTGGAGTTAATTTTTACGATCAAGGAGACATATGCTGGTGACAAAAAAAAAATACTTTGCAATTTCTATACCCCTCAAACTTTGGTAATATAAGGCTCTTTTCAAGAAAGTGTCTAAATTAAAAAAAAAATCGCCAAATATATGATGAATTTAGGCAAGCCATGCATCCAGGTAGATAAGTTAGAGGGCTACTTGATATAAACTTTGAAGAGAATATTTTATTTTGGAAAATAAAAATAACAATATACATGTTTATAATTAGGGTTGTAACAAAATTATTTATTTAAATATAAAATAAATTCTTTTAACAATATATAAACATCAGTTGTGATGCATCACCATTCCGTCATTCAAAATTTATACAATATGATTTAGATACATAGATAATTATAATAAAAACCGTTTCTATCATGAGAATAATTAGAGACAATAAATCAAACAAAACAAATAGATTTTGTTAAAATCGAGAGTACTTATCATCATAGATGAAGATTCGCCATCGATTTGAATTTACTTGATGCTCCTGGTGAAGAACTTTCTGCCAATTTGAATTTAATACAAAATTTCCCAAAATTCACAGAAGTGAGTCGACGATTCAGGATAATTTTCCAATTGAGATTGGTGTTCTTCATAACGGATCAAGCTTCAAAAAACTTCGATGAGGAACACATAGACAATTTGTCCCCAGGTGAAGATATAATTTCAGAATATAATTAAACGCCGCACTGCAATAATAATTAGGACACAAATTGATATCACAGAATATTTCTCGTTTGATTCTCACACAATTTTTAAATAAATACCTTAATAATCTTCATTTAGTTATTTAAGTTCGGCGCACGTTCTGATTTTAAATTTAGACTTTATACAAATGAATCTCATGATAGATGAAGCTCGATGAAACTATATTTCAGCTTATATGTAAACGCATGGGGTGGGGTTGATTTTAAAGACATTTCCCTCTCTTGATTGAACTAGCCATGAGGTGCGAATACTTGAGATATTTTAAATATGGAAATATACAAATTTCCTACAGGGTATTGTAAAAAAAAACATTATAATCATGATGTGACAACAATTTTCTGTGATTCTTGATGATAATAAATAAAGTGTATAGGCAAAATTCGATTTTTATAAATTTTTCAGAATGATAATTTTAATAGATAATGTGATTTGAGAATGTTATTAAATAGTAAAATTGGTAAGACCTTTTTCGTAGACTCAGAAAAGTAATTTAACTATGTTTAAAAAAAACATTTTTTTAAATTGCTTGTAACCAGTAACACAAAATAATGTACTGGTGAAAATACTAAGGTTTGATTTTTAAATATCACAAAGAACAAGGTACTTTTAACCGGATTTTATAGCAATAACATAAAAATAATAAATAAAAAATGCCAATTTATAATTATTAAAATATTAGAAATGTATTAGTAAATACATGAAATGATAATAACTTTAAAAGCATCAATATATCATTTCAGTAAATAAGATAAAATTTACATCAAAGTAACTATTGAAAATAAAGTCATGAACAGTGACAAACTGTCTGGAATTCTTGCCATTTCTCAGCAATTCGACGGCTGCAGAAGTATTTGTTTTTTTCTAATTATATTTCAGTTCTTCTCCCAATCCTTCCAAACATTTCTAGAATCTCTGACTAATTTGGACACTTTTGATGAATCCTGACAAACATTAAAAATTCTGAACTGGTCACGTGCCATATATAGAGAATCGTTATTCTTATTCGTTTTTTAAAAACTAATGATGTATTTCAAATTTACTTTACAAATTTTAAAATGAAAAAATAATTTGGAAAATTATAAATCCATTTTTAAAATTAGTAAATTTTTGGTACAAAAAATGTAAATCTTCTGTCAAATTTATGAATTTGATAATATTATTTAAAATTTATTAATTTTACAGAAGAGAATAAAAGAGGAAAATCCTTTCTATTAAAAAGGAGTTTCATTATGTATTATCAATAAGAGGGATACCTCGAAGATATTCAAATTATTCAGATAGATACATATTATGAAATTCAATTTCTTCAATACGATCAATTATTTCAATTTTAAGAATTAATTCATTAATTTTTATTATTTAAGAAAGATTTTATTCTGAGAGTCTTATTTTATTAAAAAATTATTTAAATTCCTCCATTGAATGATACCACAATTATCCTCCTTTAACTCATTCTTGTAATAAAATTTCATTATTATTTTCATTTAATAAAAAAATTTAAATATTAAATTAATATTATAAGAACATGAGATTCTTTAAATTTTCAAGATTTCAACCTTCCGATTCCCGATATGACTCTTATTTCGAAAGTTAAAGAGTTCGAATTATAATAATTTGGATATATCATTATTTTGATTAATAATAATTCAATAATATAGTTCCCCCCAAATAAATAATATTAATATTTCAGGTCCATTTACCCTCTAAAATTTACTGCTACTAACCAATGGATCTATTTTTGATAAAAATTGCATTAATTGTTGAAGAAACGGTACAAAAGTCGTTCAAAGGTTCGTACTAACAATTTCATAAAATGAGAAAATTCGAAAACCTCTGAAAAAAATTCTAAAATAACATAAAGAAAGTGTACTTTATATATTATTTGGCTTCTAACATTCAATTTCCTGTCATAAGGGCATTTAAAAAAAGAAAAACCAGTTCCATCTCACCCGGACGATTTTATATCTCCCGGAATTGTTGTTTTTTAATTTTTTTTTTAAATTTAGAAAAAATGAAAAAATTGAAAACCGTTTCACGTGCGAATTTGCAAAGGTTAATATTAAAGTATTCTATAAAAATTTGAATTTCTAGCCAAATTCCTTAGATTTTGCAGTGGTTTTCAAAAGGGTGCTCCATCTCTCCCCGACTTACCCTTCTTTAAATTTATATGTTGGGTTAAAAGTCATAATTGTGACGAAAACCATAAATTTATAAATTGCTATACTATGTGTTGGCAGCACAAATTACTTCATGAATGAGTATAAGTCATTGAGAAATAGTACGAAAGAAATAACAAAATTTAAAGATAAACACAAAAGTAAATGGCTCAATTAGTGAACTACCAAAAATTTTATTAAAGTAAATGAAGAAAAAATTAGTTTCATATTCTTCTATGAAAATAATTTTGTGCAATTATGAAGTCAATCATTTTATGAACTTAAAACGATTTTGATTTAGGTTTTGTTATCAAAATATAATGAATTATCGTTTTTTAGGATCATAAATCAATAGGAAGTATAAGGTAAAATTAATAAAATTTGTTTAAATTATACTATTTTTATATTATTTTGCATACTTAAACACAGAAGGTCACAAATTAGTACGTGTCTACAAATTGGGACATTTATTTTAAAACATTTATGAAAACTACAAGAATTATTATATTATTATAAAATTTATAAACATTACGTTAATGTACATCATGTTGTCCAAGACGTTTAATAACTTGCCAATTTTATACAACCGATTGATAAATTTAAAGTAAATTAATTACGTTACATTGTTTTTAAGGGGTCAAACAAAGTAATGTGAGGTTATTAATGTACAAAATAATGAATAATTGATTAATTATTTGGCTCAAAATTTTTGTCATTTATTATTTTGATTATTGTCATCAATTTTCCATTATATAACGATTTTTTAATTATTTTCTTTTGCTTGAAAATAAATTCTGCAATTTTTCTTGATTTTCATCAATTTATAATTATTTTCATTATTTTATTTATTTATTTATTCATCTGTTAACGGGCTTTGCATTATTTTAGCATTATTTTTAAAAATTTCTATTATTTATCCGAAATTCCAATTATTTTCATCAATTTCCGTTATTTCAGCGATTTTTAAATTATTCTCTTTAATTAAAATTTTTCAAGTAATTTTTTATTTATCTCAATTTTCAATCATTTTTTTTCACTATTTAATTATTTTCTCTAATTTTTCATCTTATTGGATAAATATTATTTATCGATTTATTATTGTAGTTTAATTTCTAAAATGTATGAAAAACTAATTTTATTTTGATAGTTTGTCATGTATTTTCGATAGTACGATTAGGTTCTCTTTTGTTTTGAACTTGAAATTAATGTTGTTAAATAACAATAAATAATTAAATATACAATAAACAATTGTAAAAATGAGCGTGAATATTGTGAATTAAATAAAATTAATGTAAAAAACGAAATATATATTTAAATGAAAAAAAGTATTTTTTGGGTGAATGCACATTTACAAGACACGCGGGTGGCCGCCGTGTTTTCTTAAGCTGGCGCAAAATTGCACACTGCCGATTTCGAGACGTGAGGTTGCCTCTTTTCACTCCCACTTGATGGTATTTTTCGTGAGTAAGAGAGACAGAGAAGCAAAAGAGTTCTTAGTGGTTTTGTTTTTCGGCGTTCCTTTATAGCCCTCCCCCCACAATCAAAAGCAAGTAAAACGTAAAAAATTACCAAGCAGATCCCGTGGAGGGTCGAAGGCTGAAAAACTATTGACTGTTCCTCTGTAGATTTTGTTCTCCGTTTGACCAGCTCTTTGCCGACAAGTATCGACGCGTTCAACGTCTTCGCTAGTGAAACTTGCTACCTGAATGGAAAAAAGTTCTTAAGTGCACCCGCACTCAAATTGTAACGTTTGATTAAAACATGAATTTCAAGTTATATCCTCGTATATTATTTTAATGCCCAGTTAAAATACAAAATTAAAGAAATGTTACTTCTTGCGAATATAATTTCTTTTCATTATAAAATTCTTTAGGGGGTTACTTGACGTTTTTCAATCTCGTTAAGGTTTCAGTAGATTGTTTGGTTGGAAAAGAGGCTGAACCGAAAATATGAGCTCGAGGGACGTCTTCACGGGACGTTAACGAGCTGGTAAATATGTTGACTACCACGTAGCGAGTTATGCCCGGTGTGTGTATACACGCTGGCGAAATGATTATTATAGTTCTTAACCGAAGAGCTGCCCATTTTAGAGCCTGTAGAAGCCGCCGTATAATTTTCCACCCACTAAAATAGCCATCGCCCTGTCTCCCCGAGACCAATCCACTCGCGATTACTGGCAAATAAGGTACAGTACCTTAAGAAAATTAATCTTCCGCCTCGTTAAATTATTAAAACGGGAACCCTCACAACTTTAACAAAAATAAACTCTTCATTCTCCAAACATCATACACAATTTATTTCTCTACATTACATCCAATACATTCATGCATATTAGATTAGGGTGCTTAAAAAAAACAAGTTTTGAATTTTTTTGCTGGCAACCCCTAGGATCGTTCTTTGGCGACAAAAAATACTTCTATTTTTTTATTTGCAAAGTTAATGATAGTTAGTGGTAGCTTAAAGACTCAAGTTTCTCATGTAGTTTTTCATGTAAAATGCATGGGAAAAAATACGTTTTCGTAGATTTTATATAGAATCTTGGAGAATTAATATTTTTTAATCGGACAACGCTGCTTCTCTTCAAAAATGCACGAAACAACAATGAATGAATAAGGAGACAAAAAAATTATAATATGTGTATGTCCGTATGAAAAGGGCCCACTTTGTCAATTTTACTTTCCGAGATTATTATTTTCCTATTTTTCTAAAGGAGGTTCAGATTTTCGAATTTTTTTATCGCAGAAAAACTAACTACGTAATGTCCCACGTCGAATTATGCGTTTATCGGAACTTTATCGTAATTAAAAACATAAAATAATATTATTTTTAATTTTAATAATGCATGGGCACACAGTGGGCTAGATTGCTTAAAAATCCGACAAAACTAAAAAAATGAACTTTTAAATTTTTTATTTTTATTTAAGGAATATCATAGATGATGTATTACTATATTGATTTCTGAAAAACTTGGTTTATAATCTTTGCTGTATTTAACAAACGGCGCGTCTGACCTTAACATTTTTTAAACGACAATTGCAACGATTTTTTCAACGAAATATTGAATTGGTTTCAATTAAATATTTTTTATCTGAGTTGAAAAATTTAAAAACCTTTTAATGGAAAATAATCTGTAAGGTATGTAGATTATATTTCGATAGAATGACAATTAAAAATCGTTTCTATTGTATATATTGATAAGAAAATTAAAAATATGTATTTCAAGTAATCATGTGAATTTCACAATCTAAAATACCTCTGCCAAGTTGTACCTCAAGTAGTAATTTTTGGTATTCATTCTTTGGAAACATCGATTACTACAAACATCACTAAGTTTTAATTAGTAGCTCGCAAAAAATATTAAATAGGCCAATTGATGCATTTTTGAATTGCCTACAAAACGAGCAAAAATTATTCTTCATCAAAGTTATATAAAACGCAAAAAAACATAAAAAAAATTCATTTTTTTAAATTTTTCAATTTTTGAAACCTTGATAACTCGGAACAGGATTACAGTACAAGGTTTGCAAATAGCTCATTCGATGTGTTTTTTAATTACCTACATAATAATGAAAATATATTGAAGCTTGTAATAGGGTCATTTTCAATGAACGCGTAAATAATAACAATAATTTGTTTAAAAAAATTAGCAATTATAAAAAATTAAAAGTTAAAAATATTTCTAAAGTATTTTTCAATACTCTCTTGATATCTTGGAGTGAGCTTTCACTTCATAAAGAGTGAAAATTAAGCCACTCCAATCGGAGTGAAAAACCCACGCTAAAAGAGTGAGATCTCACTCTTATAGAGTAAAATTTCACTCCAGTTCGAGGGTATATTCACGCTCGAATTGGAGTGAAAATTCACTCTATAAGAGTGAACTTTAACTCTAATTTCAGTGGAAATTCGCTTCAAAATTAGAATGAGAGTTCACTTTATGCTTGAAGTGAAAAATTCACTCTATAAGAGAGAGATCTCACTTTTTTAAAGTGGATTTATCACTCTTGATTGGAGTGGCTCAATTTCCACTCTCAGTGGAGTGAGAACTCACTCCAAAAAATTTAGAGAGTAGTTTTGCAATTTATGGCGTATATTTGCTGACCTGTAAAGAATAGTTAATAATAAAAAATTTATAAATAAATGATTGGATGTTGTTCTTTGAACATTTCTTAAGAGAAACAGCGTTGTCTGATTAAAAAATATTAATTTTCCAAGATTCTATATCAAATCTACGAAAACGTCTTTTTTCCCATGCATTTTACATATGGGAAACTTCATTGGCTTTGAGCTACCTCTGAATAACATTTAATTTGCAAATAAAAAAATAGGTGTTTTTTTTCGCCAACAAATAATCATAGGAGGTGCCAGCATTGAAAATAAAAAAAAAATTTCAATGCATTTTTGGACCACCCTACTATTAGAAACATATTCTATTCAAAATTTTTCACAATTTTTTTATTTTTTGGATATCTATACTGGTTCAATAAAAAAGAACTGAATTAAAATTTTTTTAATCTGTGTGCAATTAAATTTAACTGTTTAGAGTTTGAAAGAATTAAATTTGAAATTAATTAAAATTTTAATTAATGCATGTTTTTGTACATTAAAATTAAGATTTATTGAAATTTAGATTGATTAAAATTTGAATTCAGTAAATTTAGAAAAAGAATATTTTCGGAAATTACGTTCTATTTTTCCTGATAATTTATTGAAATAAAAAAAAATTTTATTTGAAAAGTGAATATTTGAAAGAAACAACATATTAGATGAGTTTTTTGATTTACTGATAATGATAGTTTAAAGGAGGATGAAACCTGAGAATACAAAATTGTCACCTGATTCCAATCATAAAGCTTTTCGATTGTAATAAAAAAAAATTGAAAAATGTCGATTTATTAGAAACAGAAGAGTGACACAGAAGGGTACTTTCGTAATTCTTTTGTTTCTCAAAACAGTTGAAAACTATTTATAGATAATTTCTCCCAAAATTCTGAGAATAATATATAAATGATATTCACCTCTCTTTTAAAACAAAATCATCATGAATAAACTGTCATGTTTGCTCTTCTGTTTTTAATAAATCGGAATTTTACAATATATTTTGATTATTACAACTGAAAAACAAGATTGTTTCTATTGTTTCTATTGTTATTAATTAAATCAAATCGATTATTACATCACATATAATAACATAGCACCACAAAAATAAAGTTTTTGTGCGAGACACTACCTAAATTTAAATTGATTATTTTTGTTAAAATATTATAATTCTTGTCAAAGACCGAAAATAGTAACTGAAAACTATCGTTAATGAGTCTTGATATGTAGTGACCAATAGGTAGTCTGTTATTTTGTCAGAACATCGATTTACCATATAGAACGATTTGACCCTGATTCTGCCAAATTCAGAGTGAAATATCGTCAACCGCATTTGACATGAAAAATAAACATGACAAAAAGGTGTCTTTCGTGTAAAAGTCAAAGTGTAGCGTGATTTAAAAGGTAAGCATTTTTTAAACATAAAATAAGAAAAGAATAAAAAATTAATTAAAATGAATTAAAAAGTAGAAAAAAATACTGAAAAATGATTACATAAATATTATTTTATAAATTAGAAATTATTTTTTTCAATGTTCACAATTTGATAAAAAAAATTATTAATTAATTACAGAAGTCCAAAAATATAATTATTTTTAAAAGAAATACAATTTTTTTCAAATTGAAAAAGGAAATTAAAAATTACCGTAATTTATATTCTCTTCAATATTCTTATTATTATCAAATACAGTATTTTCGTTACTATCGAAATTGTTGTCTTTTAAAACATTATTTTCTTCAATTCTTGTTGCATTTATATCAATATTTTCGCTAACATTGAAATTGTTTCTCTCTACAGCAATATTTCCTTTAATTCTTGTTTCTTTTACATTAGTTTTTTCAGATTCTTAAAAACAAAAAATATATATCAGAAATATTATAATAACTATAAAAACAATTTAGAATTTTTAAATTTTTGGATAAAGTATACAAAATGTTTTTCATAATATTACATAAAAATATATAAGAATTACGTAGATTATTCTTAAAGTTATATCATTTTTATTTTTCAAACCATTGTTATTTCTTCTTTTTACTAACTTCGATTATAGAATATCCCTTTTTCTTGCAAATGTCTTTTTATCTTCAATAAACTATTAAGATTAATTTTTTTGGTAGAATGCATTTTAATAAGGTATTAGTCGCGTCCGTGCTACAGGGCAAAAACTGATTAAAAAAAGGACAATAAATAAACTTGTATATCAACTCATTTGTTTCCTTATGATCTCTTCTAATGTAACGTAAATATATTTCATGATTTTGAATCATATACTATAAGTACTCGTGATGTGCTGTTGTCACGTTTTAGACATTTTACAATGAAACTACATAAAACTTAAAATTTTGCATTTTTAACTTAATGTATTTTCTATTCTGTACGGTCCATAAAATTCACTTTTTTTCAAGCATTTGTTTTATCTCAGTATGCGACATAGCGGTTTTATTTGAAAATCTAAAGATTTGTTTTCATATAAATGAATATAAGAAACATTAATTACGTGCATTGAGCGCTAGCGCATGTAAAAGATATGAACTTTGAATTTTTATTTTGAAGATCAGAAGCGGTCAAAATTGATGAGATAGGTCTTATTTCATACACTGCAAAAACAAATGCAAACAAATGTCTCAAATATGGGGACACAAGACACATATTGTGTCTCACTCTGAGACATATGCGTCTCAAAGTGTCTCATTTTGAGACATATTGTCTCAGCAATTTTTACAGTGTAGATAAATACTTCAGAAATACTGATGCAAAGTTTAAAAATAGATAGCTGAAACTGAACTGTTTGTTATTTGGGTTTACATCTTTTGTTTTAGTTTTTCATTTATAGTATCGATTGTCATAAATACAAAATACTTTATGAATATGACAAAATAAGATCAACTTTTTAAAAAATTTAAATCATCTAATTTATACAAAGTAAAAATTGACGAAACTTATATCAACCAAATGAATAGAGGAGGAAATAAAATTAGTTCTCTTAAGACTAATCAAACCTGTGAACAAAATGCTATCACCTGATTTCAATGTTGAAGTTTCTCACTCTTAAAAACAAAATAAATTAGTAAATGTTGTTTTATTAGAAATAAAAGAGTGGTACAAGTGGTAAAACTTCAACTTTGTTGCTATAAAATGGAGCTTTAAAATAGAGATTTTGAAAAATTATTAAAAAATAATATTTAGCTTTATTTATAATATTTCTATTTATTTATTTATTAATTTTTTTAATATTTTGAATTATTATATTTTATCTGTTGTTTATATTCTTTTGACGCATCTTTTCTTCTCTGCACTTTGCAGGCAGATCAATATTTTCGTCAGCATTTTCAACTTTAATACTTTCTGGATTCAAATCAATATCTATTGTCCGATCTAAATTCAACAGACTAGACTTTTCATCTGCTAATAAATTTTCGTAAAAATATTTTTGACGATGGACTAAGAAAGAAGGTCAACCTTCTCTTTTTATGTGCACAGATCACCTTTATAACGTAATTCCAGCTTCTTATTAGGATCAAAATCTGATACTTCTCTTCTTCGCAAATTTAATACTTGGAACTTTTCGTCCTAAAGTAAACTGGTTTTATAGTAAACTAGACCTTGAGATTTGGTGTGTCCAAGCTATTTAACATTAATCATAAGAAAGAGTTCTTTGTCCACACTTTTGTTCTCCATAACAACAAGAGGTTCTTTTAATAGTTGTACAAAATTGTAGAAATTATCTTCACACATTTTTGTAATGTTAAGTGGCTTGTATCTTACGTCTTAAACTAAATCCGCAAATTTGCAATATTTTCGTTTTTACTCTTAGTTCAGTCAATTCTTTCTTATATTTATATAATTCGCACATTGCATTGTAGGAAGCTCCAAGATATTTTTTTCATGTGTGTGTTCTAGAACAGTGTTTTTCATAATCAGGAAATTTGTTAATGTATGTGCTTCAATTTCTTATATTTTTTGCCTTCAAGTTTGTATTTAATAAAAAAATTTTCGTTCTTTAAATTCTCTTGCAAAATTGTATTGTTTCTTCTAAAGAATACTTTTAACAATATAATATTTAATTTATTTAAAATCCATTTTTTTATTAAAATTATATTTAGAAGTTGCCATATTACACCATTAGATGATTATTATTATTATTATAAATGTTTTCTCGTCGAGTTTCATATGTTTTACATTGAAAACAAATGAATCTCGATAAATTTACAAATTCCTGTGTACCCTGAGGTATATTCAGTTGTTTTACATGGGTTCCAATGTAAAACATATGCATGCCGAGTACCTATACACAGTGCCGCTCAATAAGTTTCGCCCACCCTATATCATCTAGAAATCACCACATTTCAATTCTAAAAGTAACACTTGAAAGTTTATATCACCTTTCAAACGATTTTTTGAAAACTGCTCTACGATAATTTTCAAGGAGGGGCAGAGTTTCTAAAGTCGCCCCCTTATTTTTGTTGAGTCTAGGGATTTTTTTTATTTAAATGTAGGTATGTTTTAATAGTCCATGATGATACTAGAAAAACCTATAAAGTGTTTTTCAAAATTTGAATATTTTTCAAAGTTATAAACGATCAAAGTTTTTTGCATCGCACCGAAAAAAAAATATTCTTCTAAAGAAAGTAACATTCCTTTCGTGAAATCCTCTCACGTTTTTACATTGTTTTGAGAGTATCCTCTACTTTTGAGAGGAAAATTCGCATCAAAATGAGAGTATCCTCTCAAAATGAGAGGATCCTTTAGAGGCCATATTGTAGAGGAAAATTCGCATCAAAATGAGAGGATTCCTCTCAATCCAAGTATATTTTTTTTTCGGTGCGTTTCAGAAAATATCATTTTCTCGTGTTTGGCTGTACCGATTTTGATAAATTTTGTAAGAGAGACCAACAAGGAATCGTACTTGAGATAAATGTTCAAAATTAAAAAAAAACAATGCAGTTTATTTAAATAAATTAATTTGGTTTTTGCGGTTCTGCTAGTCAATAATTAAAAAATAAAACAGTTGAATTTTTTTATTTAAAGTTTTTTAAAATAAAAAAATTGAATTTTCTTTTAATTTTTCAATTTTTTAATTATTGACTAGCAGAACCGCAAAAACCAAATTAATTATATAAATTGCTAGTGAGTTATAACAAGCTTTTAAATCTTAAAACTAAATAAATGAGGTTTTTAATTTTTCAGGTTACAAATAAGCAATGTTCTCCATCGATTTTACCATTTTTTGTAAAACAATCTTCTAGAGAAAACTCTTAAGATTTTATTTCAACAATAAAAAATTGGGATATTCTGTTACTTTAGTAATAACAATGATTTCAGTTTCTCCAAATTTTTCTAAATAAAACAAATGAATTTGCTCTTGCTACGGGTATTTACATCTATATGTATGGTAGGTATGCTTTTGTTTGAAAAAATTATTAACTAATTTTGACAACAACTAATAATTATATTAAAAACAAAAGCATACTTACAATACATATAGATGTAAAACCTCGTATAGCAAGAGCGAATTCATTTGTTTTATTTTAAATGCTTGGTATTTAACAAAAATTTGGCGGGACTGAAATTATTGTTATTACTAAAGTAACAGAAAATCTCCATTTTTTATTGTTGAAATACAGTTTTGAAAGTTTTTTCTAGATGATTATTTTTAAAAAAATGGTAAAATCGATGGAGAACATTATTGTTTATTTGTAACCTCAAAAATTAAAAACTTAATTTATTTAAATAAATTACATTGTTTATTTCAATTTTTAACATTTATCTCAAGTATGATTTCGTATTAGTCTCTCTTTAAAAATTAGTAAAATCGGTGCAGCCAAACGCGAGAAAATGGTTACTTTCTGAAACGATGCAAAAAACTTTGATCGTTTATAACTTTGGAAAATATTAAAATTTTAAAAAACTCTTTACAAGTTTTTCTAGTATCATCGTGGACTATCAAAACATATATATGAATGAAAAAAATCTCTAGACTCAACAAAAATTAGTGGTCCACATCAGAAATTTTTACCCAGAAAGATGTGATAATTTGTTTTTAAGAAATGTCATTTTTTTAATTGATGATAACTTAAGAACAATTCACTTTTGGAAAAATTGTTTAGAGAAAAAATGTTTCTTCTTATGTGTAGAATGAAATATTTAAAAATTAAAAAAAAAATTTTTTTTTTGCTACATTCTGGACATTTTAGACTTATGTTTTTAAAAGCAGTAACTTGTATGCTCAGAATTTAGCAAAAAATTCGACATATAGGAAGAAACATTTTTTCTCTAAATAATTTTTTCCAAAAATCAATTGTTCTTAAATTATCAATAATTGAAAAATAGCTCTGTTTTTTAAATAAATGATCACAACTTCCTTAAAAATGATCGTAAAACAATTTTCAGAAAATCGTTTGAAAGATAACAAAATAAGCTTTCAAGTGCTTTTTTCGAAATTAAAATTTGGTGATTTCTTAAAAAATTATTTCAATTTGAAAATTACAAAAAAAAAAAAAAATGGGAAAATGGAGAGTTGAATTCATCAAAAAAATGGTTGACATGTAACAAAATCCAAATAAAAGTTTTCGAATAAATTACAGCATTTCAAATTGAATTTATAATTTGAAAAATCTCTTACCAAACAGGAATTCCAAAAGCAAAGTAAACCAATTTTGCACAATTTAATTCACAATATTTAAATCTAATAATTAATTGAATACAACTTTTTCTTTCTTCTACATGATGATGTCCCTTCGGAGGTTGCTGACAAAAAAGTGTTTCTTCGTTTAATTTTCTTTACTAATTCAACTTGTATTTGGCGCTTCTCTTTTGTTTTTGCTATTACCAAACTTAGTTTCCGGCTGTTGCTAGGACATTTCAGAAACGTAAGTTAAGTACGTGCGAGTCCAAATTAAAATTCTTTAAACTAATTCAGATATTCCAGATGTTGAAAAATAAACCATTAAATAATAATCCTTCAGGCTCTCCTCCATTATTCCCTAATACTTTCTGAATGACAAAATTACACCACGAAACAAAATAGGACTAAATCCTAAAACTTAAGTGAATTAATTGAAATCAGGTCCGTATGATAATTCAAATGGGCCTCAGGCATAGGAGGCGAATTCCACGTCAACTGTTAACAAGATATTTTTTTATGGAATGGGATACGGCTATAAATGGGCTTAAATAATACTATTGTAGTAAGCATAATTGACAACAAGTACTTTTTCAAAATTTTAAAAAATGTCGGAGATACAGGACTTTCAATTTTAAAACTATTTTTTTTTTTTAAATACTATAACTTTTATGCTAGTTGGTGATTGAATATCGTTCAATTACGTACCAATTTATCGTGAGATCTTCCGATTTTTGTCCATTTCTCCCGCTCTCATGATAAGTTGCGATTTCTTCAAATTTTTCAAGCAAGAGATAAAAAATACTTTAGGGAGGGGGAAATCTTACGATTTTGTGACCTGACCATCTGGTAACCCTACCTAGGAAAAATATGAAGCATGGGCTAGACTTTCATTTTTTTCCTAGGAAAAAATAGACGCGATTTTCATATGTTGGAAGAAATGAACGACTTTTCAATGCCTGTCTTCAGGTATTTAAAAGCGCTAATTTTTGTGCCTGAGGAATAAAAAATAATATATGCCGCCACGCGAAAAGTTAGTTTTCTTTATTCGAAATTATTTAAGCACTTTTTGCGAACCAGTGTGAGTTCCAACAGTAGATAATTAACAGAAGATAATGCATTATAGAACTGTCAGAAGTTGAGATTATGTTTTGATAGCTTCATCTTGTTTTCACAAACATTTTAATTTAGTTTGAATACTTTTAAATAAACTTTTACTAATTCCCGCTATCTTAGTTGCTAGGTTTGTTCAGGCTTGACAAGATTTCTCGTATATCTAATTTTTTATTTAATTATTAAATAGTAAACAACTTTTATTGTGACAAATTGCTTTTATTTGGAAGAATGCTTATCAAGGAAATGCTTTACGGGTAAAAAGCTGTTCCACAATTTATATTTTTCAAAAAAGAAAGTGTAAGAGTGTTCAGGATTCGAAAGACGATACATCATAGCAACTAAACATTTCATAGTCTGGCATATATAATAATCTTTATTTACTGAAGTCACACTACATTCCTTTCGCATTCGAATACAATTTAAGACTAATTCATTATTCCCTTTTCCCTCTGCGACAACCGAACGGTCCTAGCTTTTATCGGCCCTACCTTTTTTTCCCTTTTATCTCTCCTATTCTTACAAAAGGAATATAAATATAAATATTTTTGAGTAAATATTTATAGTATTTTAAAAATACTTATTATAAATAAGTGGTTAATTTTGGGTCCATTTTGCTGATTGTGATAATTAAGTGAAGAGATTAGCTTCAATTTAGTGTTCAACATTTTATTAATTACTTCAGCATGAAATATTTACACCTGTTGGAAATTTTTACTATCTAATGTATGACAGTCTCCCCTATTATTATTCTCTATTATAACATAAACTTAATTGAATTATTAAGTTTACGTGACGATATCTGCCATTGACACTTGGAGAAAATGACATTACCCCACTCTAAAAACAAGTGTCTCGAAAGTGTCTTATTTTAAGACATTTTAGTGTCTTTATTGTATCTAAGTCGCAATAAAGATCTTAAAATGAGACATTTTTTGTGTCTTAGATACAAAAAGACACCAAAATTTCTTAAAATAAGACATTTAGAAGACAGCAGATTTCGCAGTGCTGAAACTTGATTATCAATCAAAAACTGCCTTATTATACAGTCATGTTTATTTTACACAACATATGCAGTTTCACACATCAAGCAGTTTTAACTGATTTTTTTTTCAGTGTACCCCCTTCACTAGCTTCCTTAGCCTTAATTGATGCTTGCAGCATCAATTGCCTTGTTGGTCTCCGGAAGAAAGGATCTCGTCTTAGAAAAATGTAGGCCCAGGTAAGTATATTGCTTCACAACTTCAATATATTCCGTTCTAAATTTAAATGACTTAAATTTCTTTTTTGCAACTGCATTTCCTGATCTATGGAAAAATGACAATCTTAAATTTCTTCACGTAGACAGTGAGATAATTCTCGCGGGAATATTAGCGCAAAATTTTAAACTTTTTGTTCACTTCGAACGGAGAATCTGAGAGATACGCATAATCATCAACATACCCCAATTTCGATGAAACTGACTTTCAATCAAATAGCAATTCTGCCAAATTAATATTCTATACATTCGATTTTCTGCAAAATTGATATTCTGCCAAATTATTATTCTGTAGAATTAATATTTTATAAAATTAGCATTCTGCAAAACAAATATTCTGCAAAATTGATATTCTATCAAAATCCGATTCGCACAAATTGAGTTTCGATCAAAATGACTATTGGTAAAATTAATTTTCGACCAAATAACTTGTAACGGTTCGTCTTGAGATACTAATAATCTCCCAGGGTACACCGCAAGGCTCTTCGGATCTCTCAATTGTTGCTGGTGTATCTTTTTTCCGGTGTACTCCGAAAGGCTGCCAGAAGATTTTTTCGATTTTGTTCCCGGTGTACGCCAAAGGCTGCCGAAACATCTTTAATTTGATTTCCGGTCCACGTCAGGAGGCTATGGAATTTGTATTTTCCAATCGTTTCTCTATACGGAGTTGATCCTGGGTCGACTGTGTTGTCTGTCTTAATACCTACCGCTAATGAGTGTCTTTTCACCAGAGAGCCTTGATGTCAAACATAGAAGAAAAGAACAGTTACTTTATTTTAAGTTTAGTTTCTCTTTTATACTTACTTTTATTTCGATGAGTGTAATTCCACCGAGGAACTGCGCCGGGTCATACCTTTGAAAAGAAAGAAACATTGATTAATTTTGTTATAATATTGAACGTGTAGTTTGTTTCTTATATGTACCTTTATTTAATGAGTGTGCCTATTCTGCATTACTAATATGCTGTGCATTTTCTTTTCTGCAAAATTAATAATTGGACAAAATAATATTCTGTAGAATTGATGTTCTGTAAAATTAGAATTCTGCAAAATTGATGTTCTATTAAAATCCAACAGGGTTGCCATTGCCAACCATCAACTAGAAGCGATTGTACCACCCCTCCGATAATTTTTTTGTGCAAGCTGTTCATTCCAAAACGGAATTGTACTGATTCCATAATCGAGGTGGATAGGTTAGTGAGCAGTACTGGAACTGCAAACGAGCTCCTCTTCCCCGTTGTGTTTTCACCCGACGATTGTAAGTACCTTCGAAATAATTTATCATATGATTCAATTCTTCTCGTAGATCATCGCGAATGTCCAAAAAATGTTATTTCTGTATCGCTTGGAACAAATGCCAAAGCGTAAAGAGCGTGAAAGCTTTTTTTACAACTTCGATCTTCACTATTGTACTGTTTTTGAAGCCCTTCTGTCTGAATGCCTCGATAAACATTTTGGCACAAATGGAAAAAACAGTATTTTACTCCATCATCCCATCATCATCGTCAAAAACTTCACGAAGAGCATGTATTGTGTCAACTTCGAAATCAGTCATTAAGTTTGTTGGCATTTGCAAGTTTTGGAGTCTAAGGTTTTTGCCTTCCTGTAAAATTATGTTGAACACTTTCAAATACGAAGATTGCCTTTTATTTTCTAACAGTGCATGAACAAAAGGCAATCAAACAGTCTGCAGTCTTCTTTTTTCACCAGCTTGAGTTACAGCACTAAAAATTGAAAATAATTGGAAAAATAAAGAAGGAGCATTCTTAAAGGTTCCATTCACGAACCGAACATTACACCTGTACAGCCCCATTAAATTATCTGATAAAGAAAAAATTAGAATTCTCCCGCAATCATCTTCGTCTTTATCATTCTGATGAGAATCATACAAAAGAAAGTTACATCAACCGAGAGTTTGCCTATATTGTTAGTGAATTTCTGTTAAATCGTAGATACGAACAGGGTTACTGGGCATTTTTCGTAAGCGAGTTCAAGAAAGTTGTTTTCGAAGATTTGTCCGTTCAGGCATCTCTGGCACGATTTCTTTACAGGATTATTTAATTCTATTACTAAAGTTTACCTGAAGGGACTCAAACTCTCGGTTTGGAGCATGGTTATGAGGAAATTTTTCAGGACCCTTTATAAGTAGATATTTTATTTTCTAAGTCGCTAGATGTAGTTGCTTGAGCGTGACATTCACCCTTTCTTTTGCAATTCCAATATATTTGACCCAGTTTAACATTTGACAAATCTTTATAATACATTTGTATTTTATTATACCTATAGCAATATTCAAATTCAAACTTTTATTTGTAGGAATGAGTTCTAAATTTGTTTCAACCATATAATACTTAAGCTTTTTCACTTCAAATTTAAACAGAACATATAACGAAACTTATAAAAACGGTTATAAATAAAAAATTATTTATTTATTATACAGGACAATAAAGTAAGTCGATCATATCTTGGAAACTCTTGCAATTGTCCATCGCGAAAAACAATTTCGACAAAAAATATTCATTGAGAAAAACGTCCATTGGGGTAAATAAAATTTTTGGGAAAAATATTTATTGCGAAAGAATTTTAAATACGGTTGTCAAACGTATTTAAAAATAAATTATCAATAAAGTTAAGCATTTACGCCTTTCAACTAGTAGTTTTTAATTTGAGTCTCAGGGCTGTCATTGCTAGTATTTGTATTTGCTAGTTTTTAAAAAAAATTAAAAACATAGGTAATATCTTGAAAACTTAACCATAAAAAATTTTTTTCTTATGATTTTTAAGTTCAGAAGAGCAAACTGAACAAGAAAAAATAGTAGCATTTAATGTACAAAATCGCTGTAAACAAGTGTAATTAGACCTTTTAACTTCTTGAAATGCATGAACATTAAGAAATAATTCCCTTTTCAGTATACTTCGCTGTTCGTTTCTTTTCAACGCTTTGTTTTTACTTATTAACATTCGTTCAGTTGGAAATCACAGAATTGTCTCATTATCCTTGTTTTAATAAGTTTTCCGTAAAATTCCAAAAGCAATTATTCGTTGTGAATATGTGTTTTTGGCATATATAATTAAAATTTCTATTAAGGATTCTATATTTTCGTAAGTACAGTTATTCACTGAGAGAAATTTGTTCATGTATCAATGCATTTTTGCTTTCTGTCAAGTATAAATTATCTTTAGGACCAAAACTACCTACTATAATTATTCTTGGATCAAGAATAATTTCTCACTCATTGAAATTTATATTCTTAGATCAAGGATAATTATTTTTGATCCAGAATCATTTATTATTGATCCAAATGTACATTTTTGGATCAAAGATAATTTTTCTTGAACTAAAATTAATTATAATAAGTATATTATATTACAAGTATCTACATTTTTATTCTTGATAAAAGAAATCTTATCTCTTAGAGTAACTATTGGAAAATGTTTTTCGTAACTATATATTTTAAAAATTTCTTAATATTTACATTTGTCTTGGAAAAAATAGTTCATGAACATTATTAGCATTTTTTCTCAGATAGTTATATGAATGACAAATAATTTTTTATATTTGAAATGCTCGAATAAAAAATGGTTTAAAAATCTTAAATCGAAATTTAATAAGAATAAATTTATGTTATATACAATTATACCAATACTTTCGATATTCATTTATTTTAAATTGAAACCCATGAAAAACAAATGAATATTGACGGTCAGGCATTTATGAACCTCAGTGTACTTTCATTATTTAAAAAATCTTTAACACTAAGAGAATTTATCGTAAGTGGAAGATGGTCACCGTTAAAAATTACATTCTTAAAAAAAATAAACAATTAAAAAGTTTTAGTTAAATAAATTTCAAAATTTAATAAGTAAGAGGTCAGTACTTTCGGCATTTCTAATCCAAAATAATAATGACTTGTAGAGCGCCGTACGAAATTGAAAAAAAAGCTAAAAGAATAAATTAATTTGATTAAAAGTCAATTAAAAGTCAAAACATTTATAAAATGATTTCAATTACAAAAAATTATTTAAGGGCATGTGATGGAGAACGATGTCATTAGTATCGACAAAATTTGTATTTTTAATTTAATGTTTCTTAAAAAAAAAAAAACTTTGAAAGAATAAAATATATTCGCTAAATATTTTACTGTATAATGTAATACATATACTATGTTTTCGTTTGCAATAATAAATGTTAACTTATATTTAAAAACTAATTTTTAAAAATAACATTTAAAATTTTTTTTAAATACGACTAATGTATAATCTCATTTAGTTGTGTTCAAAAATTGTAAAAATATTATTATTAAATATTACTTAAATATAATTTAACATTTTATTATTGTAAACAAAAACATAGTATATATTGTTACGTTCGTAACCTACATATATACACTGACAACAATTCTTAATAGATTTGACTACTTTTTAACTAAAATTTTTAGTTCAATAAGTCCCCAATTATTTTTTTGTAATTACGTTAAATATGAAATCTTAGTTTAGTGAACTAAGAAAACCATTAACGGAACTATTCTTTGTCATTGATTTGACTACTTTCACCATTTAACTGTTGTATTGTAGTTAATTCTATTATTTTTTACAATTGTTTTAATGATATTTTCTCAACTAAGAAAAACTAGTTGATTTTAGTAAGTTAAAATGTCTCACTTTACTACAAATTAATTGGTTTTCATTCTACTAAGGAAAAGTAGTTGGATTTTTCACAAAAATTTTTTCAGTTTACTACATGTACATTGTTAATTATGTCTATATTCAATTCTTATAAATATAAGAATTCTTATCGCATTGTATATCATTTTGGTTAATATTGTATACGAATATTAGACAAGAGTAGATTTGATTTTGTAATTGAGAACGTTTGAGGAAGGAAGAGATTATGTTAACATAAGACAAATGCAAATCTAGAACAGATACCTCTTGGTAGAGGGTACTTCAAGTCTAGACACCTATAAAGGAACGGGGAGAAGGGACAAGCAAAGACAACCATTTTTTAATACTTTCTCTTTGGGGTAGAGAATTACAAACTTTAACCTATGCAAGGGGAACGGAAGGAAAATAGGTATGGGTATCTATGCAAGAGGAAGCGGAGTGCAGGGATAGGCAAAAGCAGCCAATATCACTTCCAATTTTTCAATATAAATTGGATCAACAGAACGACAAGACCAGTTGTTGAGTTTATACGAGAGTCTTACGTTATTTAATACTTCAAGTCTATTATACGGTTATCATCTTGTGTACAGTCTTACTGTATTACAACACGCTAATAAGTGTAAATCTAAATATTATTCAAATTCTATTGATTTGGTCCAATTTGTCACTCCACGTGTTTTGGAGATTCACATCGTTATCGCAAGAAAACAAGTTTTTAAGTCTCTTGCAAAAAGATCCTATTCTTTACAAGAATTCACCTGCATCGGTGTCCAGCGATTAGGATTACCGACTGTTTACTCAACGCCTAATTAACTACAAACTACTCCAGCATTATCGCTTGTCTTCAACAAACAAATCTTCCAGTTTAACGGTAATCTTTTCCATCTTTCAAAAGTAAGACTCAATTTATAAAATCATATTTGTAAATTCTCAACTCATAATTATCTAA
Source organism: Ganaspis brasiliensis (assembly GCA_037103525.1). Lineage (NCBI taxonomy): Eukaryota > Metazoa > Arthropoda > Insecta > Hymenoptera > Figitidae > Ganaspis > Ganaspis brasiliensis. Next base: position 472,941 of record JAZKLR010000163.1, read on the forward strand.
TAAATAAATATTATACAACATATTTTAGTGCTCTCATTGACTTAATCCTCATCCCAAATCAAATTCTTAATTGAAATTGATTTAAAAGGAGGAACTAGGGTATATTGTAAGGGTTTTTGTACATCAAAACGTAACAATATATTACATTATATAGTAAAATATAAAATATAGTTATAATAAATTATTTAGCGAATGTTTTTCAATCTATCAAATTCATTTTTTAAGAAACATTAAATTAAAAATATAGAAAATAAGATTTTAAACATTTATAAAACATTTAAAAATAATCTAACTTTATAACTATCGCATAAGTATACTGTATGTGTTCATAATATTTATTTTAGAAATTATTATAACATTTGTATTTTACTTTTCTTATTTAAAAGTTTCTGAAGATTCAGCATATTTAAAGAAGAAAAAACAAAAGATACAGATAGTATATTGTTGTTGACAACATCATATTAGTAATTAAACGGAATTTCTTTGAATAAAATTAAAAATATCTTATTCGTAGAATGTGATCCACAAAATTTTATTTTTGGGAAATGTGAACAATTGTATCAAGAATAATATTAAAAAAGAACGAAGTTAATATCTCATTAAGAACAGGCTTAATTTTTAATTTGTTTGTAACAAGTGTTGATTATTTAAACAAATTGCATGCGTTTTTAAAAGAAAACATTTGGTTTTTCGACAAGCGCCTATTTCTAAGTAATAGTTCAAATTTTTATACACGGAAAAAATTAGTTGTAGAATAATTCTTGAATTAGTACAGGAACTTAGGATACGAGAATTTTTTGGGAGTTCTTATTATCAATTCTTTGACATATACCTAAGAGTTTTTCTAGAAGACTTATAATAAATTTCAAGAAGACTCACGAAATTTAGAATAAGAATTACGGAACTCGTTTAAGAAGAGAAAATTTTTTTAATTTGAAAAAAATTTTCACCCATGAGTACTCGAACTCAGTTCCTTGAGACTACAGAAAATCTCTTCGCTTTGTCCAACTGAGCTAACACGCGATTGTAATATTGTACGCATAAATCATACTTGAGTGAACTAAGCGCTATATGGGGGCCTGGTCAGTGTACTGCGCCTTCTATTTCAGTTCCAGAACTTTTAGATCACCGCGAAAGCAATCTTCCAATTGCGCAGCTATTAAGAATTCTTGAAGATCTTTTTACAAATACTTGAAAAATTTCAGAAAGATTATTGAAATTTTTAGACATATCGCCGAATTATTTTCGTATCCTGAGTTTTTGAACTAATTCAAGAATTATTCTAGAACTAATTTTTTCCGTGTAACATTCTGCTAATTAGAACGGAAGCAATTAGGTTGTTTTCAAAAGACTTTGATTGTTTATAACTATTGAAATATCAACATTTTTTAAATTATGTTATAGGGTTCTGTTTATCTTAATATTTACTATCAAAATTTAGAATTTGAATTAAATCAGAAAACCTTTTAAAAATGATGGACATACTTCAGGAATCCTTACTCACTTTATCTCCTTTTTACGTTTAATTAATTGTCTATTAAAATTTAAGAATCCGTTAAACGTTCTAAGACCGCATCTTTGCCTTTATTTTAAATCTTCAATGCGACATTTGAGGAGATAAAACATCTTTTTGATCTTTAGTTGCTCTGTAATATTTTCTTTTCCATTTTAAATTTTGCTTCTGACTTTCTTTTACATTATTCTCTAAAATAATTTTTTTCGTAAACGAGCTTCTAATTTTCTCGATGGAGGTTCATATGGTTTTTCGTCCTTTGTTCCTTCTCTTTAATGCGTTCTTTCCGTTTTTCGTTTTCTTTTCTTTTCTCGGAAAATTTGGTGTTATAATTGCGACGGTCTTCACTTTGTTTCCATTTTTACGTTTTAAATAGTTTTTTTTTCGTTTTTTCAAATGTTCACGTAACATAAGATCAGTTTTAATTTTGCTTGGACATTTTATATAATCTTTTCTCGCTTTCTCTTTAGTTTCCAAAAGTATTTCTAGGTAATTCAAAGCTGAGCGATTTTGGAATTTTAATATTTGTTAAAGAATTCGACTTAGGAAGGAAGTCAGTGAGCCGGTTTTCTATCAGGAAATGTAAAGTATACGTTAATACAAAAATGTGTACCATAGTAAAATTATTTTTTCAATGAAGTATGATGATTGATTAAAAAATCTTGTTGAATATAAATAACAAAAATAAGATTCTAATGATGTGATAAAAATAAAAGTGTTCAGGTACAAACCTTTTCAGTTTGTGCATTGATGATTCAAAATTTGTTGACTGATCAGGATTAAGAAGGGAGTAATCAGGAACTAATTGAGACGTGTTTTTAGCACTATCTCAGTAATAAGAAAACGTAAAAATAAGTTACATACAAAAATGTATATTGTACTGAAATTAGGATGATGATCATTCACTTCAAAAACATATTGAATGTTAATAAAAAAATAAGTTTTTAATGATGTAATAAAAATAAGAATGTTGAGATACAAAAGTTTGCATTTTGCTTATAAATATGATTAAATATTTTTTAAAAGAACGAGAATAGAAAGAGGTCCATGAAAGAACTTAATTTTTAAAAATAATCAATTTTAATAATATAATTTTTCTACAAATCGTATAGTTTTGTGAAAATTAGTAAATATATAAAATTAAGAAACTCTAAATAACAATAATATAATAAATAGTTAAATTTTACTTAAATGCCTTCCGTCGCATTTCGTTTCTTTCTTCATTTTTTTCTTTTGCCTTGCATCCTTCTTTTGTCGCTTCTCTCTCATTTTGTTACGTTTAATTACTCTTTTCTCTTCATCCATTATTTGTTATTAATTAAACGTCATTTAACATAATTTGCGTATTTTGAGATAAATGAAGTAAAACCCATGAATGCCAAACTTCAGCTAGATCGCAAAAGCATTTGTTTGACCAAGCTACTATTTGACGAGCCACTATTTGCTTAACCACATTAAATAAATTACTAAACAGCAATGCTAATTAATGGTAATGCATGAAAAACTTTAAATACATCAAGATTAATAAGTGCCACGATTTTAAAGCAAATTTATAAAGTAATTTCTTAATACTTAATTATTTTGTAACCTATATTGTGCCTATATTGTAACCCTAAAAAAAATAATTAAATAAATAATAATAAATAAGTTCCAATTAATCTGAATTAAATCAAAAGATTTGATAGAAGCGCCAAATTCTAATCTTAAAAATTAAATACAAATTTAATCTTATTAGGTTACAAAAACTAAATTTAGAATCAAAATTTAATACCAAAAAGAAATTAATTTAAGGTCACAAAGCGTAAGACGAAAATTGAATAATTCAAAACGCTGGGCGCCAGACCTTTCTTGGGTCAATCTACAAACAAAAATAAAAATAAAAGACAAAGGGAAGATGCTAGAAGACCAAATTGACAACTAAAAATAATTAGAAGCTCAACTGGAAAAAAGAATTTGATTGACAATTAAAAACAACTGGAAGCTCAATCCAGAAAATTGTTGACAACTAAAAATAATAGGAAGCTCAACAAAAACTTGTTGAAAACTAAAAAAAATTAAAAGCTCAATTTAGGTTAAGGGCACCATAAGAATAAAAGAAGAAGAAAAGCTCAAAGACCAAAAGAAATAATGCAGAAAACCAAAGTTTAAAATTTAGAAAATTAAGTTTAATTAAATTACCGAAATAAATATAAATTCAAAAGTCCTCCGCAAAATAATTTTATTTCGACTAGAAGGTCCCGAATCTGGATAGTGGCAGAGGGGGTGATTCGTTACTAATGTGAAAAGATTAATTTAATTTAACAAAAATAAATCGCAAAATAAGATACTTATTTCACAACAATAATATATTATTTCAAAATGGACTCTTAATTGTTTAACAGCAACATAAAAGATACAAATTTTTGAGGTTAGATTTTAAAAGTTAAAATCTCAATTTATTAATATTTAAAGTGACAAATTACATTTTCGACAACTCAAATTTTGAGGTTATAAACCAAAGTTATAATCTGTTAGTCTATCTGGTTATAATTTCAGCCCCCCTTACCTTGTTAAAAATTGAGATATTTAAGTTCAAATATTTAATTTTTCACCTTTTTTCGTGTAAAATTAAAATTTTAAACCTGAATATCACAATTTTTACCAAGTTAAGGGGTACTAAAATTTTAATCAGATAGAAGGCACATATAAAGTAACGTTTTCTCACAATTTAAATAAAATCCTAAGAAAATCGATTTTTTCAAGTATTACAGCCGGTGAAATATGTTTAATTAAATTATTCGAGAAATGAAATTTAGATTGAACTACACAAAAATTCAAAAATATAAATTTAAAATTTAGTAAAATTAGACTAAATTCTAATTTTGTGATTCTGCATAAGGAAATACATGAGTTTTCGAATGAAGAAATAGAAAGAAACTGACAAAAATTGTAATCTTGAATGAATTAAATTAATATAATCAAACACATTAAATTAAATATTGCTTGAAAATTAGTTAATAAATATTAAATTAAAGAAAAAAACCTGAAACCTCTCTGAAATTAAAATAAGATCTTACCCTTGAAGTAACACTTTAAAGTTCAGCAAAACGAATGTTAAATTTCAAATTGGTAATCCTCAAAATGAGTTTCCTTTCTCTCAATAGAAGATTAATTTTCCAATCAAGATTCCTCTAATTTTCTTTGATAAGATTCCTTCAAAAACACGTCCGATCTCTCTAGTAGGGAGCAAAAGAATAATATGGCGACGTTTGTTATTTTTCACGGTTACCAACGCAACGATAAAAAAAATGAGAGTACTTCTGAAACTTGTTAAAACAAAATCCCTAAACTAAGATCACTGAATTTGGTTAAAATACAATGGAGACTTTCAACAAAAATAAAATATAATCTAAATGCTTCTTTCCCATTGGCTGAAATTCAAATGCGAAATTTAAATCTTCTTATTTTATATAAAATAAATACTGAAATCTTCTGAATTAATTCGAAACAAAAACAATTAATTAATTCGGCCTTCGAGATGGTAGATCAAAGTATTACTCCTCCAAAAATATAACTCCCGAATAGTATGTCAACATGAACAACTGGTAAATCCCTGATATGAATCTTGAAGAACTTGAATCCATAAAGTCATCAACCATTCTCAAATTTAAAATAGATATAGTTCCAACCAGGGCCGTTTCAAGGGGGGGGGGGGGGGTCAAGAGGGCGACCGCCCCGGGCGCCATGATTTTAGGGGCGCTAAATTTGGAACTACACAATTTTAAAGAAAAAAATTTTTTAATTTGGAACATAAAAATATAATATTTTAGTATTTGCACAAAATGGAGCATTGTATGTCAGTACTTAAACCACGCAATTATTATGAAATTCTAATGAAAATTGTAGAAAAGGGAGAGGGTTGAAGATTCTGGTCAAAAACAAAGAAAAAGGAGATTTATTTTATTTCGTGAATTTAAAGTGCACATATTAAGCTTTTAAAAGAAAAAAATGTCTTGTTTAAAAAAAAAGTAAAAAAAAAAATTATTTTCGGAAAAAGTAGGTTAAATTTTGAAAATTTAAAAAGTCTTTTTACACTATTGAAAAGAGGAGAAAAAAACCTTTCGAAAACATACAGGTCAAATTTTTGTCCACCCTGTTGCATAATAGTTATGATTTTGCAAAAAATCCCCTCTTCACACTTGACCAGAATCTTCAACCCCCTCCCCCTTCTATAATTTTTATTAGAATTTCATAATAATTGCGTGGTTTAAGTGCTGTCATACAATACTACATTTTGTGCAAATATTAGCCATTTTCTTTTTTTCGATTAGTAGAGGAGACCGAAGTGAGTTAAAACAGAGGCGAGATAAAACAGCGTCAATTTCTCGAAAGCAATGACCTTTTGGAAAATTTGAAAAACGTGAATTTATTACTTTTTTGATTCACTACTTGATCAAAATTTAGTTGACCGGATGAGAAAAATTTTTGGGGTATATTTGACGTATGTCTAAAAAAAAATGCCAAAATTAAGTTTCTGACCGATATTTTGATACTTTATTATTCGACACTTATAAGGTTGTTGTTGTTCTAATTTTTATTTTATAAACTGTTGGATAATTAAGTTTCATGGAATGATATTGTTTTTTTGTGTCAGTCTCGAAATTTACAATAAAAGACCATTATTTGAACCGATGCGATGCACAATTTTACGCACCGAGGCGAGTTGAAACAGTTGTTTCAACTCGCCTCGGTATACGCAAAATTGATCTTTAATCGAATAGTGACTGTTTAATTGTTTGCTAAAGTATATTTTTATACATTATAGCTTTAAAAGCATTAAAAATTTTCCAAATTTTCGTGTAAAATCACTTTTATATTGTCGAAAGTTACAAAAATATTAAATTTTTCGCTACCGGATGGACGACACCCCGGATAGACACGAGAATATTTGAATTGTAATATCTTCTAAATTGTGTTAATCTAATTACAATTTTAAGTCACTGAACAAATTTTTATTTAATTTTGAAAAATTAAAAAAAAAAGTTTTTTTCACGCTTCTTCTTGTTTATATAAGATAACATTTGTAAATGTATGTACGTGGTCTACTAAGGTAACTCGAAGCATTTTAAATGTTTTATGACATGTACATGTACATTGTAAAATACAGATTAAAATCATCGAAGTTTTTGATCTGTATCAACAAGTATTATATTTTTAAAAACATTACCTTGAATTTACATTTGTTTAAACAAATTATTTTTGTATTTACTAACTTCCTACACACTAAACCTAGAAAAATGCAGTTTTTTTTCTAAATTTTGCAATTAACCGAACGTTATACAATGTTGGATAAAGAATACAACTGATGTTATTATTTAAACAACTTATAAACAAATTTTTATTGTTATATATAATCTTCCGTAGTTATAAGAAGTTTGGTAAATTGCAAAATTTGAGAAAACCTGCATCTTTCTAAATGTACTGAGTAAAAAAAAGTTTTTAAATAACAATAATTTGTTTAAAACTTGTTTAAATAACAATTTTATTTGTATAATGAAATTGTATAATGTTTAGTTAGTTGCAAAATTACAAAAAAACTGCATCTTTCTAGGCGCACTGAATAAAAATTTGTCAGATAACAATAATAATTTGTTTAAAAAGATTGTTTAAATAATAATTTTATTTGTTATCTTTAACTGTTATTGTGTAATGTTAAATGATCTGAAAAATTTGAAAAAACTGCATCTCTCTAGGAGCACTGAATAAAAAATTGGTAAATAAGAATAATAATTTGTTTAAACAACTTTTTATTTATTTTGATAACTTTTAATTCAATATTTTAAATAATTTAATGATTTAGTACAGAGTAATGCTTAAAACTTCACAAGTTTTTTGAAGTCTGATACTCACACTGTTATTAGCTTTGGAAATGTTATAAATTTGCAATAGTAAATAGTTTAAACAATTACAAAATTCATCGTAATAAATAAAATTTCTTTACTAACTAATAGAATTATTTAAATTAAATTTTCTTTTTTAAAATCCTAAAATTCACAACTGTTCCAACAGACCTTGGCTTGTGTATCAACTCACCTCGGTACTAGGTGAGTTGAAACCAAAGACTAAGAAAACGCTCACGGTGAGCTTGGACTGACTTCAACTCAAAAGGTTCTCCACCTCCCATTTTTTTTCTGATATTTTTTCGGTGATGCCTGACGATTATTTTAAGACATAAAATAAAAAAATCGCCCGAGGGAATCTCAAATAAACTCAATTATTCGATTTTTTTGCTAGGTTATTGAATGAATTTCGTCCACTATAGCACTTACAAAGTTCAATTTCATACGGAATCTTTCTATTTGCGCCAAAAAAGAGTTCTATAGTAGAAAACACTGGTTACTACTTTAAAATCTTGAAAAAATTCAAAAAATATTGGAAAATTAGGGGTTATCATCAATTTTTCACAAATTTCTCAACTAGGAGGAATTTTACAGAAAAACGGGTTATAGACAAATAAAAGTACATTAAATCTTGAATGAAACAAAAAAAAAAGAGAATACATTTATCTTCTATAGTTTCGAAAATATCTGCATTCGAACTTTATTTTTAGCAAAGAAAATCATTTATAACTGCTTTCAATTAAGGTTTTTCACTAATAGTTTGATTTTATGAATCGTAAGTAATAGTTAAAATAACATGATCTTAAATTAACTCAATTTCCAGCGATTCAAGAGAGATGCAATCAATTCATCTCATGTATATGCAAAGTTATCATGCTTACAATTAATGCAATTTCTCGTAAAATCCTACTGTCTCAAAAGCTTCTATTTTCTGTTCTTACAATTAAAGTATTATTGTTTCCATGGTAACTATTCAATTTTTAATTTGTTTTCTCTTTCTTATTTATTATTTATTCGAAATGTTTACTGTCACTACTTTATGAGTATTTTTAAAAATGCCGAAAGCAGGCACGCATTGGGACAATCGACTGAAAATTTGTTTGCTATGTTTTGGAAAAACGAAAGTTATGGTACGCATTCAAGGCAAGTTGAAAGATCGCTTGGAAGCAGTTTTCGAGTACGATGAGTCAGATGAAAGGTTACCTCTCGTTTTGTGCAACTACTGTAAAAGAAACTTATATGACGAAAATAAGAAAGAAAACATCGCAAAATTACCAAATTTTTCTGCTCTTGAGCCGTATAGGAAAATAAAGACTAGATTAAGTGACACAGTTACTTGTTTTTGTCATATTTGTCAACTTGCTAGGAAACCAGGACACAAAAATTTCTCAAATCCTACATCCAATAGTATTTGCTCGGATCCAAATGTGATTCACGAAACAAGTAACAAACATCCAGGTATGATATTTCATATGGAGCATATAGATAGATAAGAAAAGTCTTTATCGTTTTTTTACATATGCAAGCGTGGGCGGTGTCTAAAATATTTTTAATCCCTTATTTTTAGAAAAAATCAAGTCTCCCTCTGTTGAAAGCAGATGCAGTTACTGTTTTTCATTAATTGGTAGAGGAATATCCCACAAATGTAACTTGTCAAGTCGCTTGAATAATTTAACAAAAACTGTCATGGAATCGGGTCCAAAAGTAGTTGAACAAGTTGTTTCTTCACTGATAAAACGAAAAATTGACGAGAATGAAGGGAATAATGCAACTTTATCATTGAGTCAATCACGTGGTGGTCAATGTCTGCAGGTCACTGTAGGTAGAAAAAAGAAGACAAATACCTTCGGAGGATCGCTTTTAAGTGCTTCTGACTTTTTAAAAATTCAATCCCGGTTTCATCTAAGTCAGAGGAATGTTCTTGGCATTGCGCAAGCTTTTCGTGTAGCTACAAGAAACTCCAAACTTAATGAACCTCATTTGAAAAAAAAGTATCAGCGGAAAGTCACTGTATGGATACATTTTTTGAAACTAAGAATTTTTATTTCGTCAATTTGAAAAGTAACAAAACTATTTCATCTTCAACAGAAGTAGTCGCTTACTGCGTGGATCTTGAAGGTCTCATAAATTACATCAAAGAAAAGCGAGAACTCACTACGTATCATTTAAAGTTTGGTATTGACGGCGGTGGAGGATTTTTGAAAATATGTCTTTCTATTCAATCAACTGCTGAAGAAGACGAGCTCAACAGTTCGCGCCAGAAATACGATGAAGGAATTCTCGCAAAACGCTTTAAAGATTCAGGTGTTCATAAGCTGTTTATATTAGCATTAGCGCAATGCTGCCAGGAAAACTATGAAAATGTAATTCAATTGTGGACAGCATTAAGAATCAATCAGTTTGACGGGACCATTGCAACAGACTTAAAGTTAGCTAACATCATGGTTGGCATCATGTCACACAGCAGCGTCTTCCTATGTACCTGGTGCTATGCAAAAAACTCTGAACTTGGAGAGCGTTCCTCTTATAGAACAGTGGGCAATACACTTGAAAACTATCTCAATTGGCAAGAAGCAGGTGGGATAAAATCGAAGGCAAAAGAATACAAAAATTGTATTCACCCTCCTCTTCTAATACCTAAAGAAGATAAAACTTTTCTTCAGATGCTCCCACCTCCAGAATTGCATCTGATGCTAGGTGCAGTTAATACTGTTTTCTCTCACTTGTTGACTGATTGCGAAGAAGATGCTCTGCGGTGGGTGAAGGATTGCAATGTCCAGCGAGATGTTACTCACGGAAGTCCTTCATTCAATGGCAACTCATGCAGAATTTTGTTGAATAAACTTGATGTACTTCGCTCTAGAAGCAGAAATTTGGGCTGTCTCAAATATATTCAAGCTCTTGAAACATTCAAAAAAGTTCTCGACGCTTGTTTTGGGAATGAACTTCATCCATCATTTGAAGAAGCAATTGCAGCTTTTAGGAAAGATTATATGGAACTAGGCAAACCTATTACTCCGAAAGTTCATGCAATCTTCTTCCATGTTCTTGATTTTTGTAAAGAAACTCAGAGTGCTCTTGGATTTTACAGTGAACAATCAATGGAGTCCGTACACTCTGATTTTAAGAACATTTGGATCAAATACAAAGTCTCTCGGAGTCATTCTGAGTATTCGAAGAGATTGCAACGAGCTATTAGTGAGTACAACAGTCTGCACTCATTTTAAAAAGAAGCAGAATATATGATAATTGCGTGACTGATTTTGAGGTCTGAATTGATGTACTTATGTTTTTTTTCTAAATAAACCTAAACTTTAAATGTTAAAAAATTAGCATTCTTATATTAAATACAAGATAACTCTGCATTTAAGAAATAAAGAAATTATGTCACTATCAAATTGTTAAGAATTGACACAGTTTAAGACTATGTTATTTTAACTTTTACTTACAATTCATAGAATCAAACTATTAGTGAAATACCTTAACTGAAAGCAGTCATAAATGGTTTTCTTTGCTAAAAATAAAGTTCAAATGCAGATATTTTCGAAACTATAGAAGATAAATGGTTTCTCTTTTTTTTGTTTCATTCAAGATTTAATGTACTTTTATTTGTCTATAACCCGTTTTTCTGTAAAATTCCTCCTAGTTGAGAAATTTGTGAAAAATTGATGATAACCCCTAATTTTCCAATATTTTTTGAATTTTTTCATGATTTTAAAGTAGTTACCAGTGTTTTCTACTATAGAACTCTTGTTTGGCGCAAATAGAAAGATTCCGTATGAAATTGAACTTTGTAAGTGCTATAGTGGACGAAATTCATTCAATAACCTAGCAAAAAAATCGAATAATTGAGTTTATTTGAGATTCCCTCGGGCGATTTTTTTATTTTATGTCTTAAAATAATCGTCAGGCATCACCGAAAAAATATCAGAAAAAACATGGGAGGTGGAGAACCTTTTGGGTTGAAGTCAGTTCAAGCTCACCGTGCGCTATTAAAGCTTCAATTTATAAACAAAATTTTAATTAAATTCATTCTTAAGTTTTACAAATGAAAAGAAAGTAAATTCTAATTTGTATAGACTGCATATTTTCAATCTAGAATTTTAGAAACTATTTAAAACATGTATCTCTCCCAAAAATGTCAAGATATCCCGACTCTAAATTATTTTAATGCAAAGTTTGCTGCACAACTTTTTGTAGTGTATAGTCTACAGTTTTATCTAAATAAAATAAAATATTTGTTTTTAATAAGGTGAGTAAATGTAAAAATTTAAAAACAAAATTTTATTCTGATTGGGAAAATGGATGAGGAGGAGGGGGAACCGATTGAAAGTTTTGCCCCAGGTGAAAATTTTCCTAGACACGGCCCTGGTTCCAACTACATCGTTCTCAAATTATTGGCCTTGGTAAAACCGCAGCAGCAAGAGATTTAATTAAAAATTAAATAAACGTTGAAACCTTCCTAGGTTTAATTATTTTAAATAACGCTCCAGGCGACTAACAATAATGATTTTTTTATAATTATTCATGTCATCTCGTTATAATTGGGTGATTCTTTAGAAAGTGGTTACTTTGAACAACATTAAATTTTTAAATTAAAAATCTTTCTTCTTGAATATTACTTATGTAGTACTTATTAACAATTACTAAAATAAATAATTTTATAAAAGTTTGAGCTTAAACTCATGTTTTTAGTCTTACATCGAAAATTTAAGGTTTTAAATTTTAAAGGTTAAAAAAATTAATTTAAAATGTTTAATTTTTTACCTTAACTTGTTAGTTGGAGGATGCGCTAAGATATCCAAGGATCTTCTTCGGTTATTTAATTATAAATTAAAATAAACGTATTTAATTAAATAATTATATATAAAAAATCAATATTTTGGTAATAATCCAGGTTAACGATATTTTGTATAGAAAACAAAACACTATTCCCATGCTTTTTGAATATAATGAACCGGAGTTTACAAATCAATGAAAATAAATTATTATAGCCGTAAAACTTAATAAAATAAGAAGACCTTTGCAGAATACTGCATAGATTTGCCTACTTTACATCACTATTATTTTTATTTTATTTTAAATATAAACAATTCAGTCATTTTTGGCGAACCGGAGTTTACATGTCATTAAAATACGCAGTAAAATTAATAATAATTTTTTAATTTTAAAACTAAATATCCCATTTCTTCATGTAAGTATATCCATACATCAAAGTGTTCATCTTACTAACATAAATAGTTAGTGAAAATTCACTATATAAATGAATAAAATTGCTGAAAAACAATGAAAATGTAAACTCCTGTTCCAAATAACGAAAAGGTGGAGAAAGTATTAAAAAATGATTTACGCAAAACTTATTAATAAAATCTGGAAGATAGTACAACAAAAACAAAGTTTTTGAGATAAACTATCGATTAGAATAGATAAAAACATTTTAAAAGTATGTTTTAAGTGAAATAAAATGTATTAAATCTTACGAGTCCTATGTGGAGAACCTAGAAAAGTGCAGATTTTTAATCGTTTTTAACAATTCTATATATTTTGATGTTAAAAAAAAATATTTTTCAGTTATATTATTAATAAAAATGATAAAAAAGAAAAGATTTACAAAGTATTAAATATATTTTTAAATAATTTTTAAAGTTATTAAGGGGGCGGTTCAAATTCTACACATTTAAACTCTACAATGATGAATTCTACACGTTAAATTCTACACAGTTAAACTCTACAATTTAAAATTCTACACATTTAAACTCTACAAAGTTAAATTCTACACGTTAAATTCTACACAGTAAAATTCTACAATACGATTTTTTAACAAATATTAATATTAAATCCTACATAGTTAAATTCTACAAATTAAAATTCTACAATATGATTTTTTATCAAAAATTAATAATATATTATGCTTAGTTAAATTCTACAATTTAAATTGTACACATTTAAACTGTACAATGTTAAACTCTACACGATATTCAATTTGGATTTTCTTACAAATTCTTTTGTTTATAAAAAATTAATAACCTTTAGATTTAACTTAATATATTAAAAAATCGTATTCCTTATTAATTCAAAATCATTCGACTGACTTATATAAAGTTTATATTTAGTTAAAATTTTAAAAAATAAAGTGAAATTTTCATACTTCTTAAAAATTAGCTCATTGTTTCCTTAAAGAAAAAGTTAGAAAGGACCCCGCACACAATGTACTGAAAAAAAGTCTCGGTCAAATTTGTTGTAACTTGGCAGATTTGTAGTTTAGGATCTCCTGAACAAAAAATGTAAGTGGTAAAACTCCCAAAAATTGTTAGTTTTTCTGTTAGAGCGTGTGGAAAGGGTAGTTACACAATGCGTATAAAGACAAATTAAATGAGATCAAACAATAACTGCAACAAATGAATCGTAGAACCTATGATATCGGGATGTTTATCAGATCGACGAACATTAATGTGAAGTTAGTTTTCAAAAATTCAAAATGGCGGATCCAATATGGCGATGTTATTTCTTAAAAAATGGTTTTGTTTTACGAATATTGGTGCTAAGAAGTCATTTATATCACTAAACAAAAATCTGAAGTTAGTTGTCCAAATTCAAATTGGCGTATTCAATATGTCGTTGGAATTTTTAAAACAATTTTGTTATTGCTAGGTTATCGAGATTTATTAAAAACTCGTTAACTCTTACAAATTGCAATACCTCTAGGTTTTTCAAATATCTAATCTTGCATCTGACGTTTGTTTTTAAAACTTCAAAACGGCGGACCAATATGATGATGAGGTTTTTAAAAAAATATTCATCTACTTTGAATTTTTGTACTGCTCAGATTTACAGACCTTACTGAAAAAGTCTACGTCGAAAACTACGTCGAGCACGAAGTCTCAATCTACGTCGACCACGACGTCATAAACGACGCCGTTTACTGCGACATATTTTCAGAGAGTATATGACGTTGCACACGAAGTCGTATAGGACTTAGTTTTTGACGTAGTTTATGACGTCGTGCAATTTGATTGTAATCGTAATTTAAGTTGTAGTTTCTTTCCCCTCATGAAGAAGTATGTCCGGAAAAGAATGATCAACTAAATGTTTAAAAAAAAGAGAACACGACGTCGTAATCTACGTCGTGAATTACGTCGTATACTACGTCGTGTACTCTCTGAAAATAAGTCGCAGTAAACGACGTCGTGGTCGACATAATTTACAACATCTTATTGGACGTCGCCTTTTTAATTAAGGAATAACTGATTATGAATCTGAAGTTTGTTTTCAAAAATTCAAAATGGCGGATGCAATATGGTGGTAGGATTGTAAAAAAATAGGCAATTCCGAATCTTTGTACTGTATTTGTATTCTTGGCACCTATTTTAGAATAATACATTCTTATATTAAGGATATAATATTCCTAAAACAAGAAGAATAATCTTAAAATAAGAAGCACATTCTTAAACTAAGAAACATATTCTCAAGAACATAAGAAAATAATCTTAATTTAAGAATATGCTTCTTATTTTAAGAATATTCTTCTCATTTTACAATATTATATTCTTAATATAAGAATGTCTTATTTCTAAATAGTCACCAAGAATAATTCTTAAAGTAAGAATACTGTTTTTTCGGTGCATTAGCAGTGTTATTTAGCTCATCATTCTTCGTCACTATTTTTCATTGGAATTTTTCATTGCCTTTCTAAGAATTCAATCAATTTGGTATTAATTGTTGTGTAACAACTCAAGAAGACGGAAAAAGTAACTCATGAAAACTTGGTTTCATTGATGTCTAAAACTGTATTCAACAAAATAAATAAATATAAATAAAATTAATAAAATTAAAAATTACCTAATTAATTAAAAATTAAAAAAACAAATTCAACAAAGTCTAGTTTAAAAAAAAGATTCTTTTTACATTTCGCAGATATATTACTAATCTTTAGTAAAGAGATGTTAAAATAACCGAAAATACAAAGTAATAAGACACAAGATTGGTGCAAGTAACACCATTTTTTACCCTCTATAAAGAGTTAATGCAAAATTAACTGTATACAACGTAATTCACGACGTAGTTTACGACGTCGTGTACTCTTTTTTTTAAACATTTAGTTGATCATTCTTTTCCGGACATACTTCTTAATGAAGGGAAAGAAACTACAACTTAAATTACGATTACAATCAAATTACACGACGTCATAAACTAAGTCCTGAACGACGTCGTGTGCTACGTCGTATACTGTCTGAAAATATGTCGCAGTAAACGGCGTCGTTTACGACGTCGTGGTCGACGTAGTTTGAGACGTCGTGCTCGACGTAGTTTTCGACGTAGACTTTTTCAATAAGGTCTGTAAGTCTGAGCAGTACAAAAATTCAAAGTAGATGAATATTTTTTTTAAAACCTCATCATCATATTGGTCCGCCATTTTGAAGTTTTAAAAACAAACGTCAGATGCAAGATTAGATATTTGAAAAACCTAGAGGTATTGCGATTTGTAAGAGTTAACGAGTTTTTAATAAATCTCGATAACCTAGCAATAACAAAATTGTTTTAAAAATTCCAACGACATATTGAATACGCTATTTTGAATTTGGACAAATAACTTCAGATTTTTGTTTAGTGATATTAATGACTTCTTAGCACCAATATTCGTAAAACAAAACCATTTTTTAAGAAATAACGTCGCCATTTTGGATCCGCCATTTTGAATTTTTGAAAACTAACTTCACATTATTGTTCGTTGATCTGATAAACATCCCGATATCATAGGTTCTGGGATTCATTTGTTGCAGTTATTGTTTGGTCACATTTAATTTGTCTTTATACGCATTGTGTAACTACCCTTTCCACACGCTCTAACAGAAAAACTAACAATTTTTGGGAGTTTTACCACTTACATTTTTTGTTCAGAAGATCCTAAACTACAAATCTGCCAAGTTACAACAAATTTGACCCAGACTTTTTTTCAGTACATTGTGTGCGGGGTCCTTTAATAATTTGAAATATTTCTAATATAATACCTAACTGACTAATATAATTAGTCATTATATTTTTGAAACTATTAAAAAAATGTAATACGAAACATTTTCTGTTAACTAACAATGATGATTGCGTATATATTTTGTATTTGTAATTGTATTTTAAATTTTACTATTGAAAAATGAATGATTGAATTTAAACTTTTAAAAATATGTATGTAATAACAGTGAAAAATAAGTACAACAAATTCATTAAGGTAATAATAATACAATTTATTATTAAATTAAACGAAATTACAATGAATATCATAATAAAAATAACCTAAAACACTAAACAATAATTGTATTTTAAATTTCACTTCGACATCTGGGAGAGCAGAGACATAAAAGATAAGAAATTAATTCAAAAATAAGCAACAGATATTTTTGTAATTATCTTCCTACATAATGGACAAACAGGATCCAAAAATTTAGAGGCGCATTCGTAGCAGAGGCATAGGTGGCAACACGGATGGATAATAATATATTCTGAATAGTTCTGCATGCATATGCAGCACCTTGAGACTTCCCTTCTTTGAGAACTTGCTGTTCGTGGATGTGCTGCAGAAGGAGATAGTACAAGCAGTGTAGGGGGTCTTGCTGGATGAGGAGGTGATGCAGATGGTGTAGGAGGTGATGCTGGATGTGGAGGTGATGCAGGTGGTGTACGAGGTGATGCAGGTGGTGCTATTGGTAACTCAACTTCATTTACCATTTCATCTAAAATTTCAACAAATAATAATTATAACCCAAACAAATATAGTAATGGAGAGTTATTCAGTGGTATGTGTAATTATTAATTTTTAATAATCTTGAAATTCTATTTATTTTTTTAAATAGATTCAAAGTCTAGGTCCTCTTGCACATATTTTGAAGAATTTTTTTCACAGTTTAATTTATTAACAATTCTTCGAATTTTTATATATTACATCACATACATTAAAGTAAATTAAAATTTTTTTTGGTACTTTTTGCTTCATTTATGGCTACAAAATGTCGATTGTAAGGGTAGTCCACACGAATCTGGTTGACATGATATCTCGAGTCAGGAAAGTCCAAAACAAAGAAACAGAAATGTGTAACTGGAATCTAATTAAGCTACTATAGCAGGTAGTAAAATTAAAAATTTTTTTTAAAAAGATAATTTCAAATGTTTCTGAATCGAGATAACATGTCAATTAGATTTTTTTGAACTGTCCTTACTGTTGCCATTTTGTAGACTTAAATTAAGCAAAACGAACCAAAAAAAATTTTAGCTTACTGCAAAGTGTGTGAGATAATATATAAAAATTTTAAGATCTTCAAATAAATATTACTATAAAAAAAAATCTCTAAAATGTGTGCAAAAGACGTTTTTATCACACTTACATCAAAAGTTAGATTTTACGGCTTGTTTGGAAACCTTTAAGAGCTCATTTCACGGCCTAGGCCGTAAAGTAAATGAACTCGCAATCTGATTGGCTGATGCTGGTCAGCTGACCTTTACTTTATGGTACAGCTGCCCAAACTGGCCCAAACGTCACGGCTGTTCATGGGTTTCGCCGCCCTCCGGGGGCATTTCTAAGTCTGTCGACCTACTCCCACCTAGAAATGCCCCCTGAGGCCGTTTTTTACGATAATCACCTCTCCCTAGGTTCGAATTCTCAGTTTTTTGTGTGATAAAAAATGTTATATGACACTTGGACCCTTTCGGCACTTAAGTTCTCGTGTATCGTACAACTCGCCACAGCCACATCAGAGCCTCGGTTACTTTTCGGTGGAGCCTCGGCTTCATATCTTCACTTCACCTCGGCTTCGCCTCGGCTACGTTCAATGAAGCCTCGTCACCACCTCTACTTCGCCTCGGCTGCGATTGGACTTAGGCTCGTATTACGATACTTACTCGTACTATAAAGTGCCATTTCAGGTCCTTGTGTCATAAATAACTATTTTTTTAGATTAAAAAATTCTATAAATATAATATCAAATATCGTCTTGAAAAATAAATAAATAATAATGAGTTAAAAGAACTCTAAAGTATTAATTTTTTTAAAATGTAAAGAAAAAGTTACTTTCTGTATAAATTGAATTTAGAATCTTTACCTAAGTTGTCAGGTTCTTCTGCACCCTGACGCCTTCCTCTGCCTCTGCCTCTTGCCCTTCCGTTACCCCTTTGTCTTTCATTATCCTGATGCCTTTCATTACCCCTTCCCCGGCCTCCACCTCTTGGTCTGCCTCTGCCTCTGACCCGTTGTCCACCTTCATCATCATCAGGCATGTTGATGTTTGGTTCAACTTCCACCATTTCCACATCTACAAATACAACAAAAACAATTATTTTCAAGTTTATTTGAGTGTTGATTCAATAATTTTATTACCTTGCACAATTTCGACGTTATCCATTTGGAACGTCCTTCGGATAGCATCAAGATCTTAAAATATATACATAATAAGAGTAAAATAGTTTCTGCATACAAAAAATCTAAACTCAATGTACAAAAAAAAGCGTACCTGGAACATTGTTATTTTCCTCGAATCTTGCTGGATCTACAAGCTCCGGATCTTCGGTTGGAAAATTTGCTGGTAAAGCTGGTAATATAAATAATAATAATAATATTATTTTTATTATTAAATTGAATCTACCACTTTGTACTGTAGTTGTACTTACGCGCTCCTATTTCACTTTCAAGGGCTTGACGTCTTTGGAAAGTCACTACCGTTTTCAAAAAGTCTTCCAAAGATAATCTAAGAATAAAATTATAGACATTAAAGTTCTCTGAAAGTAATTATACTGAATTGTCATAAGTATATTATGTATAAAGTATTATGTTAAATGTCATAGTTTGAACACGATTATGTAATTCTAGTTTTAATTAAAATTTTATTTTTAATATAAAAAATGGATGAAGAAAATCAAGAGATTGATGAAATAATTGTTGTGCAAGGTGAAAGAACAAACAGTCGGAAATATTTTCATGATGGATACGGTTAGCATAAGGATACGCGTTCCCGACATCCCTATGAGGAATACCGTTGTTCGTTAAGATCAGAAAATCGCTGTTCTGGTTATTTTAGAAAAAATATAATAACGGGAAGAATTGACAAAATAAAAGTACACCCAAGGCATGGCCCTGATGTTATTGGATTGTCCCTCACTTAATTGAAATTACAATTGAAGAATGAAGCTGCAAATTCAAGAGGTTCAAGAAATTTGCGAAGAATATTTGATGAAATTTGTTCAAGGTATATATAAACCATTTTAATAATTTAAATAATTATTGCGCAACTTAACTGTCTTTGTATGCCTTAAATGGTCTTAAAAAAGAAAAAGAAAAGTTGGAAAATTTTTTTTTTCTTTTCAATTACAAATTGTTACAAGAATTAACCAGTTTAACAAATATTTTCATGATAACTAGATTTCCAATTGAGGTTACAAGACTCATAAATTATAGTTCATTAAGGGGAATGATGTTCTACCAAATGGCACGGAGTAGAGGGCCAATTCCGTTACAATTATTACAATTTGGACAAGCCTTGGAAAGATTAAACTTAAAATCTGTCGAAGGCCTTTATCGTGGTGCTGTTGTAGGAACTGACAATTCCGTAGCACTGATATTTGCCACAGACAGGATGATCAAGTTATTTCAGAGCAATACAGATTTCTCAATGGATGGAACATTCGACGTATGGTTTTTAGAATAATGACAATACTAATTTGTTTAAAAATATATTATATTATATATTAAGGTAGACCTCTATGTATTATATAATTTTGTAATATTGCAGATCGCACCAAATAGATCTAGAGTCACACAGCTGTACACAGTTCACGTTCGCAGTGCTGATATTGTAAATATAAATGTTTATTATTCCTTTAAACTTTTATTTCATTGTATTTAGTTATTAATTTTTTTTTATAATGCAACTAATACTGACAACACAGAAAATTTCTATAAATTTTATAATAAATTTTGAAGAAATCTCCAGGGGCGTATGATTATAAACTAAAATTGATTATTTAAAATTATTATTTTATAGAATTTCAATAAATAGAATTTTACTTTTACAGAATTTTCTTTTTGGAATTTGTCTTTAATCGAATTAAAATAAATCAGAATATAATGCCATCAAATTTAATCAAATTTTCATTTAGTAGAATTTTTATTTAACATAATTTTAAGCAAATAAGAATTTTTTAATTATAGAATATCCATTTGTATATATAGGTTTATCCAGTAATTTGGACTCTATGCGACAGAAAAACTAAAGAACTGTATAAAGCGATTTGGACTAAAATTTTGGAATTGGCACCGGAAATAAGGACAAATGAGATAAGCATACTGTCTGATTTTGAAATTGCACCACATTCAGCAATAGAGGAGTTATTGCCAAACACAGTATTTCGCGGTTGCCGCTTTCATTATGACCAGGCGTTGTCCAGAAAATGGAGAAGACTTGGACTAAAGGATGCTCCAAAAGAAATTTTATGGATGTCCATGTGTTTAGCGCTGGCGCCGTCTGATCAATTTGAAGCTGGATTAAATATTATTCAAGCAAAAGCTGACATCCTTGGAGTGAATTATCCTGCAGTTTTACAATTTACATCGTATTTGCGTTTGCAGTGGCTTCCTAGGTGCAGAATTGTAAGCGTGTACCGTTGTCCAGTGCAAACAAACAACGCAGTTGAAGCATTTAATCGTCAGCTTTCGGACAGATTCGGCGGAACGGGCCAAAATATATATACGTTTCTCGGTAATAAAGTCACATTGACTTTCTTTTTTCAATGATTTTTCAGATAATTGATATGTCTCATTGATGTTGACTCTCCTATACAGATGGATTAAAAACGTATACAAATGGACAAGACGCTGAACATGAAAGATCCTTACAAGGTTTAAATATAAGGCGGCCTAGAAGGGCAAGATCTATGATGGATGACTTGCATATTTTGCAGTGCCAAGATAGTTTGGATATTGGAAGGTTCGCATGAACGTTTTTAGATATCACTGGGATTTTTAAAAAGTTTTCAAGGAAGTTTTCAAGGGAAGTTTCCGAAAGTTTCTAAGGAAAACTTCCTAGAATCGAAACATTTCATTATTCTCAGAAACTTTTCTGGAAGCTTCCCTTAGTACTTTACGAACTTACCATGATAAGCTTTTAGGAAACTTCCTATGAATTCTGGTGTTATCTGAGTAGAGAATTCTACTAATAACTAGTAATTTTTTACTAGAAATTAATAAACATTTTTACTATTTAATGGTAACCGATTTTTCGCTAATGCATTAGTAGAAAATCACTAATTAAGATTTTGAAAGTTCTTGAACAGTAACTCGAAAAAATGAAAATTTGGTTTAATACACTGAGAGAAATAGATACTACGGGATACCATCTAGATGGTACCAGATACCATATCTGATCTTAAATATACGGACAAGAATCTAGATGGTACGAGATAGCATCTGTATGGTACGGGTTAGCATCTGATAGCATCTAGATAGTACGATGTAGCATCTAGATGGTACGGTGTAGTATCTCTGATGGTAGAGTGTAACATAACCTCTCTACCATCAAAGATAGTAAAGTTCTTACCATCTATTTCTCTCAGTGTATATATTTGGATAAATAAAAATTCAATATTTAAAATAAATTTTATTATATGAACAATTCAGTATAATTACTTTCAGAGAACTTTAATGTTTATAATTTTATTCTTAGATTATTTTTGGAAGACTTTTTGAAAACGGTAGTGACTTTCCAAAGACGTCAAGCCCTTGAAAGTGAAATAGGAGCGCGTAAGTACAACTACAGTACAAAGTGGTAGATTCAATTTAATAATAAAAATAATATTATTATTATTATTTATATTACCAGCTTTACCAGCAAATTTTCCAACCGAAGATCCGGAGCTTGTAGATCCAGCAAGATTCGAGGAAAATAACAATGTTCCAGGTACGCTTTTTTTTGTATATTGAGTTTAGATTTTTTGTATGCAGAAACTATTTTACTCTTATTATGTATATATTTTAAGATCTTGATGCTATCCGAAGGAGGTTCCAAATGGATAACGTTGAAATTGTGCAAGGTAATAAAATTATTGAATCAACACTCAAATAAACTTAAAAATAATTGTTTTTGTTGTATTTGTAGATGTGGAAATGGTGGAAGTTGAACCAAACATCAACATGCCTGATGATGATGAAGGTGGACAACGGGTCAGAGGCAGAGGAAGACCAAGGGGCAGAGGCAGACCAAGAGGTGGAGGCCGGGGAAGGGGTAATGAAAGGC
This sequence comes from Ganaspis brasiliensis, assembly GCA_037103525.1. NCBI lineage: Eukaryota > Metazoa > Arthropoda > Insecta > Hymenoptera > Figitidae > Ganaspis > Ganaspis brasiliensis. The sequence continues at coordinate 495,602 of JAZKLR010000163.1, forward strand.
ATCAGGATAATGAAAGACAAAGGGGTAACGGAAGGGCAAGAGGCAGAGTGAGAGGCAGAGGCAGAGGCAGAGGAAGGCGTCAGGGTGCAGAAGAACCTGACAACTTAGGTAAAGATTCTAAATTCAATTTATACAGAAAGTAACTTTTTCTTTACATTTTAAAAAAATTAATACTTTAGAGTTCTTTTAACTCATTATTATTTATTTATTTTTCAAGACGATATTTGATATTATATTTATAGAATTTTTTAATCTAAAAAAAAACGTCTTTTGCACACATTTTAGAGATTTTTTTTTATAGTAATATTTATTTGAAGATCTTAAAATTTTTATATATTATCTCACACACTTTGCAGTAAGCTAAAATTTTTTTTGGTTCGTTTTGCTTAATTTAAGTCTACAAAATGGCAACAGTAAGGACAGTTCAAAAAAATCTAATTGACATGTTATCTCGATTCAGAAACATTTGAAATTATCTTTTTAAAAAAAATTTTTAATTTTACTACCTGCTATAGTAGCTTAATTAGATTCCAGTTACACATTTCTGTTTCTTTGTTTTTGACTTTCCTGACTCGAGATATCATGTCAACCAGATTCGTGTGGACTACCCTTACAATCGACATTTTGTAGCCATAAATGAAGCAAAAAGTACCAAAAAAAATTTTAATTTACTTTAATGTATGTGATGTAATATATAAAAATTCGAAGAATTGTTAATAAATTAAACTGTGAAAAAAATTCTTCAAAATATGTGCAAGAGGACCTAGACTTTGAATCTATTTAAAAAAATAAATAGAATTTCAAGATTATTAAAAATTAATAATTACACATACCACTGAATAACTCTCCATTACTATATTTGTTTGGGTTATAATTATTATTTGTTGAAATTTTAGATGAAATGGTAAATGAAGTTGAGTTACCAATAGCACCACCTGCATCACCTCGTACACCACCTGCATCACCTCCACATCCAGCATCACCTCCTACACCATCTGCATCACCTCCTCATCCAGCAAGACCCCCTACACTGCTTGTACTATCTCCTTCTGCAGCACATCCACGAACAGCAAGTTCTCAAAGAAGGGAAGTCTCAAGGTGCTGCATATGCATGCAGAACTATTCAGAATATATTATTATCCATCCGTGTTGCCACCTATGCCTCTGCTACGAATGCGCCTCTAAATTTTTGGATCCTGTTTGTCCATTATGTAGGAAGATAATTACAAAAATATCTGTTGCTTATTTTTGAATTAATTTCTTATCTTTTATGTCTCTGCTCTCCCAGATGTCGAAGTGAAATTTAAAATACAATTATTGTTTAGTGTTTTAGGTTATTTTTATTATGATATTCATTGTAATTTCGTTTAATTTAATAATAAATTGTATTATTATTACCTTAATGAATTTGTTGTACTTATTTTTCACTGTTATTACATACATATTTTTAAAAGTTTAAATTCAATCATTCATTTTTCAATAGTAAAATTTAAAATACAATTACAAATATAAAATATATACGCAATCATCATTGTTAGTTAACAGAAAATGTTTCGTATTACATTTTTTTAATAGTTTCAAAAATATAATGACTAATTATATTAGTCAGTTAGGTATTATATTAGAAATATTTCAAATTATTTAACTTTTTTCTTTAAGGAAACAATGAGCTAATTTTTAAGAAGTATGAAAATTTCACTTTATTTTTTAAAATTTTAACTAAATATAAACTTTATATGGGAAAATCCACAGAACCGGTCGATTTTCACTTATAAAAATAAAAATTTTCAAATTACGAGCACACCTTTCATTTATGGTTTATTTTATTTGAAAAGTATTTAAGAACAATTACCTTCTTGCGTGATCCATTTTATTTTAATGCCGTTTGAGTTGAAAGCCAAAAACGAAAATACCTATGTAATCTTTGTTCAGAAAATTTTAATGAAAAATGTGTACTTCATTCTTTTGTTTTTTGCATATATATTTGTAATATTTGCAAAACATTTTGAATAATAAAATATGATAAAATACAATTATTTATATACAATTTATATTTACAATTAACATAATAATTAATAAATTATAATTTCATTTTAGCATTGATTTTTTTTTTTTGCAAATTAAATTATATGAACCAATAAACAGACATTATTGACATTGATTTTGATTCAAGTTTGAAAATAAAACAACTGAATGGTTATTTCATTTTTCATATTTATAAATACCTTCATGCAGTTAAATTTCTTTTAACTTTAGTTTTATTTTTAAGTTTTAGACATTATAAGTTGAAAATAGAATTTGGCGTTTGTATATAAAAATTATAATAATGTCTTTAAATAATCACACATGTTTTTAATTCATTATATTTTAATTTGTAGTTGTGCTCCTGAAAAAAGGCTAAGTTTTGAATCGTTCACGATCAAACATAGAGTGTTAATTTTTGTAATATTTTCTTTAATTCTAATCGCACACTGTTCTATTATACCTAGATTTGTTCATCTGCTAAAAAACAACAAGTACCAATTTGAAAAATTCAAATCGAATAATCGCCGTAAAAAATATTTACAAAAATGTATAGGTATTTCATTATTTTAAAACAATGAGTAACGCTACTTTCAGCGACTACCATTTCTTTTTAATTAAGGGCACATATTTTTTTCTGCCTTCAACAGATTCTACACTAAGTAAAGTATAATTCACCATCATTTGGAATTGTTTCAATCTATGCCGAACAAGTTATACCCATAAGAATTAAAATTGATACCTAGAATAACACGACAAATTTGAATTTTTAAGTAACTTAACTCTATTTTATTTTTTATATAAGACGAAAAGGTTTGCATTTACACAATTTTCTTAGTTTAATTGGTTATCAGGGATACTATAAATTGGTAGAAATTTGAAAAAGATTAATATGATACTTCTAAAATAGAAAAATCTGTGAGTAACATGAAATCGACCGGTTCTGTGGATTCGGCCATATAAGTCAGTCGAATGATTTTGAATTAATAAGGAATACGATTTTTTGATATATTAAGTTAAATCTAAAGGTTATTAATTTTTTATAAACAAAAGAATTTGTAAGAAAATCCAAATTGAATATCGTGTAGAGTTTAACATTGTACAGTTTAAATGTGTACAATTTAAATTGTAGAATTTAACTAAGCATAATATATTATTAATTTTTGATAAAAAATCATATTGTAGAATTTTAATTTGTAGAATTTAACGTGTAGAATTTAACTGTGTACAGTTTAAATGTGTAGAATTCTAAATTCTAATACTTGGATTTAATATGTTTTATAAAATATCTTATTGTAGAGTTTTAATTTGTAGAATTTATCGTGTAGAATTTAACATTGTAGAGTTTAAATTTGTAGAATTTTAAATTGTAGAATTTAACCATATAGGATTTAATATTATTGTTTTATAATAAATCGTATTGTAGAATTTTACTGTGTAGAATTTAACGTGTAGAATTTAACTGTGTAGAGTTTAAATGTGTAGAATTTTAAATTGTAGAATTTAACTATGTATGATTTAATATTAATATTTGATAAAAAATCGTATTGTAGAATTTTACTGTGTAGAATTTAACGTGTAGAATTTAACTTTGTAGAGTTTAAATGTGTAGAATTTTAAATTGTAGAGTTTAACTGTGTAGAATTTAACGTGTAGAATTCATCATTGTAGAGTTTAAATGTGTAGAATTTGAACCGCCCCGTTATTAAGTAGGGAAGTAAAAGTAACCACTCAGTGAAGAATTACCCAATTAAGGAGGTTAGTTCAAAATCATGAATCATAGAGATTCGTTTGAAATTTGCAGCAAAATTAAATGACATATTAATGCATATTATTGTTAAATCTGAGCCATTTTGACTGTATAGTTTTCGAGATATTGACGGCCAAAGTTCACTATTTTTCTCAGTATTTAGCATTGAGCTAATGGCCGCAAAAAATAAAAATGAAAAAAAAATAACAACTTGGTTAATAACTTTTGACACAGCGGAGAGATTGAACTCATAATTAGAGCAAAATTGATTCAATGTTTAAGGAACATAATACTTCAAAGAGAACGAAATCGACTGTTTAGTTGCAGAGTATTATTTATCCAAAACTTAAAGTTACTTGTAATTTTTTTTTTGACGTGAGTGACGCGGAGTGCGTGGCAACATCGCAACTGTTGAGAGCGGTGGGAAGAGAACGGTGGGAGAAGCGGAGTAGCGCGGAAATTCAAATAGACTGAGTACTGAAAAATACACTATTTCAAAAAGTGAAAAAAAAACAATTTATTAAATTGTCTCTTCATTTTACGTAAAAATATTAATGCATTTAGTATCTTATATTTATCTCTAAAATAAATAAGTTATTAATTAAATAATATGAAATATTACATTATGATTACACATTGAAGTATATATTTTATTATTAAAAGTTTTGAAAAGCTCTGTGTATCCAATAATTATTGCATAATATTTCGGATTAAGAAAATATTTTTAAAAAAGTTAGGGTTTCAAAACTTTATTATAACAGACAGAATTTTTGGAAATGAGTAAACTGTAGTTTATTAATTGAAAATATAATAATACCTTTTAGTTAATAATTCTTTTATTCAAAAATAATTTTGCTAATGTTTGGATTTAACAGCCGAAATTTTAATTCAAAATCACATATTTTTAATTTTTTAGCATAATCGCTAAAATAAAGATTTAAACATAAAATAAAGTTTATTAAGAGTACGCTTGAATCAAAAACTAGACATAAAAGTTTTTAATACATAAAACAACGCTTATATTTAAAGTACAGTTTGATTTTTTTTTGCTTTTATAACATGAACATACAAAATCGTATATTTTAATTTTTTTAGCGTAATCACTTTCTTAATGGTTTTTAACACAAAATAAAGGTTATTAAAAATGCGATTTAATTGAAAGCTATACATTAAACTTTTTAACAAATAAAACGCAACGCTTATATTAGTTTAAATTAACGTTTGATTTTTCTTGTTTATACAACCTGAACTAAGTCCTGTATTTAAATCACATATTTCAATTTGTTTAGCATAGTCGCTTAAACATAAAACTTTTTAAACTTTAATAATTACTTTAATTAAAGCTTCAATGAAAAGTTATAGGGGAGAGTGGCTATCAATGTACCGGATTTTTTTCAAGGTCATAGTACTTATTGAATTTCACCAATTTCAAGCACTTCTTTGCATCAATATAAAACGACAACACTTATCTAGGTAATGCACACATATTTTACACGATTTATTTTGATTAAATAATAGAATTTAGGGTTTTTCTAAAGTAACAAGCTATTTTCATTTTCAACAACCTGGGTACACAATGAACCACCTCTATAAAAATACTAAAAATGTTTAACAATAGTAATATTGCAATTTTCACTTTGTAAAAAAACTTATTTTCTATCAAATACTATAAAAAATTATTACTTAACACCTTTAATTGATAATGTAAAACATAAATATACCTCAAATTTAAGTTAACTATCTAAAATGGCATTTTAGTTCTGCTATGTTGAGAAAAGTACTGATAACAATTGCTGTAACATGCTGTACGCATGCTTAGTTTTATAATCAGGCATACCACTCTAGAAATCGAAAATACACTAAACTTCCAGGTGGTTCATTGTTCCCTGGTACATTGAATCAACATGACATTTGCAACAAAAATGGTTTTTTATAACTTAATCCAATATTTCAAAATCTTTATCTCATTAGAATATTGTAGTTAAGGTCCAAAATAAAATAAATCGTAAGTACATTTATTTTTAAATGGCCTTATTTCAATTAAAAAACGTGTTTTTATTTTAGGTAAATTTTTTCTTCAGTACATTAAAAACAGTTTTTTCCAGTTTTCTCTGTAATGAATAAATCCACACGTCTCAAATTTATGGACGTAGTGTGTTTACGCAAACTTCATTTATATTTAAAATTAGGAGAATTTTTAATTGTTGTTTTTAATTTAATTTTAATTTAATTGTTTCTGAGAAAATTGAAATGGTTCATTGAAAAAACTGGTACATTGATGGCCACTCGCTCCCCTACTTAAAACTTTTAAATATATAAAATAATAATTCGCATGCGCTCGCATCAGCTGTTCATGCCATGTTGCCAGATCTCTAACTGCAAAGCACTACGTTCTTCAAAATATTACTGTTTTTTCTTAACATTTTAATTATTTACAAATTTTTACATAAAAATGTACACAACATTATTTTAAAAAATGAACTTTTAATTTACATATTAAAATTTATTTCATATTTGAACATTTAAAAAAAAATAAGTTATCTTAACTACCGTCGTGAACCTATCCTCCTTAAAGAATAAGTTTGTTCGGAGAAGTTATTTCTTCAGCAACGATTTGAATTTTGTCATTGGCTATTTGGGCTTGACCGATAATTTTGTCTACGATTAGTCCTAAAGGTGCAGTCACACGAATTTTGAAAAACCGTTCTCATCTTTCTCTCTACTATGATAGTAGCAAAACGTTCCCGGACATTTCCCCGAATCAATTTTACCGAACAGTAATTTTACCGAATGTGTAATTTACCTAATGACAAAATTACCGAAAAATTTTTAACCGAATGCTTTTTTACTGAATGCTATTAATCCCGAAAAAATTCTATTAAATGTAATTAAAATTAAATGTAGCTATTACCGAAATTTTGAATTTAGATGTTATGGCCAATTGTTTTTAGAAATTTCAAATCCAGGTAGTCATTTTTATATTCGTGATAGGTTAGTCTGATGAGAACCCTTGAGGGCAACTTCATAATGAACACTTCTGTCAAAACTCATTTGTTTACAATGGTTGCTATGGTAATAGATTATCATGAATATAGCAATTGAAAAATTTTGAATTCAGTAACAATATTTATTTCGGTAAAAATATTTTCGGTATAATATCATTCGGTAAAAAATTTTTCGGGAAATTTGACATTCGGTAAAATTGAATCGGGGAAATGACTGGGAATCGCAGCAAAAGTTTGTCTTACTCTGCTTTTTCTTAGTCTCCGAAAGAGGAACATGTAAAGTGAGACAAAATGGTTTTCCCTAAAATCGTGTGACTGCCATATCGAAAATTCCGACATCGGAACCAATGTAGGAATCTATGTCGGAAACTATGTCGGAAAATGAGAACGGCAACGATATAGTTTCCGACGTAGTTTCCTACATAGTTTCCGATGTAGTTTCCGACATGGTTTTTTTTTGTGAAAATTTTTTTTGAAAATAATTTTTTGTGTAAAAGTTTTTTTTGTATAATTTTTTTTGTAAAAATTTTTTGAAACTGCAAAAAAAACTTTTCTGCCACACATGCACAAAAACTCGAGTTTTTGTTCGCCTTAAGCGGGGCAGAACTTGCAGGGTTCTGAACACAAGGGTTCTTCGGCATATAAGGAACTTGAGAATAATGTTTTCTTTTATATTTTGTTGTTTCTAGGAGCGAGAAAAAGTCGAGAGCGGTAAGAAAATTCTGATGACTTCTTTAACAAAATGTCGGACAAGGTTGCACACGACTTGGAACACAGCACTTTGAGAATTTTTTTCTGTAGAAAACAAACTTCTTTGGCAAAAGGAAGAATCACAAGTAATATTTGGGAAATAAGAAACCTGAAAATAATATTGTGTTTCTATTTTATTGTTTCCTGAGACGGGAAAAATCAAGAGCTGTGAAGAATTTTTACGTTCGTAGTCAGAGACTTGTCTCTCGTGATCCAAACACTGCACTTCAAGAATTTTTTCTAGCTTTTCTGGCAAATGGAAAAATCACAAGGTTTCTATGGGAAATAAGAAACCTGAAAATAATATGTTTTTTTATTTCATCGTTTCTTAACGCTAGAAAAAGTCGAGAGCTATGGACACTTTGACATTCGTTGTCAAACACTTGTCTCCCGTGATCAAGACACCGCACTTTAACAATTTTTTTTAAATAAGTAAAAACATTTCTGTCAAAAGAAAAAACCACATGGATTCTTCGGGTAATAAGGAGCCTGAACATGATGTTCGTTTTTTAATATAGGTATTGTTATCTGCGGCAAGGAGAAGTCGAGAGCGGTGAAAAAATTTCGATGTTTTCTTTAACAAAATGTCGGACGTGTGCTGCCGTTAACTTGTGGGGAGTTGACGAGTCCGCCGCCAGAGTTTACACATCGCGTCATGCGCAACTGTATCCGACATTTTGTTAGAGAAAACATCGGAATTTCCTCACCGCTTTCGACTTTTTCTTGCCCCAGAAAATAATAAATTAAAAAAAGAACATTGTTTTCAAGCTCCTTATTACCCGAAGAATCCATGTGATTTTTTCTTTTGACAGAAATGTTTTTAGTTATTTGAAAAAAAAATTGTTTAAGTGCGGTGTTTTGATCACGGGAGACAAGTGTTTGACAACGAGCGTCAAAATTCTTCACAGCTCTTGATTTTTCCTCGTCTCAGGAAACAATAAAATAGAAACACAATATTATTTTCAGGTTTCTTATTTCCAAAAGAATTCTTGTGATTCTTTTTTTTGCCAAGAAAGTTTTTTGTTTTCTGGAAAAAATTCTCAAAGTGCTGTGTTCCAAGTCGTGTGCAAAATTGTCCGACATTTTGTTAAAGAAGTCATCAGAATTTTCTTACCGCTCTCGACTTTTTCTCGCTCCTAGAAACAACAAAATATAAAAGAAAACATTATTCTCAAGTTCCTTATATGCCGAAGAACCCTTGTGTTCAGAACCCTGCAAGTTCTGCCCCGCTTAAGGCGAACAAAAACTCGAGTTTTTGTGCATGTGTGGCAGAAAAGTTTTTTTTGCAGCTTCAAAAAATGTTTACAAAAAAAATTATACAAAAAAATTATACAAAAAAAACTTTTACACAAAAAATTATTTTCAAAAAAAAATTTTCACAAAAAAAAAACCATGTTGGAAACTACATCGGAAACTACATCGGAAACTATGTAGGAAACTACGTCGGAAACTATGTCGGAAACTATATCGTTGCCGTTCTCATTTTCCGACATAGTTTCCGACGTAGGTTCCGACATAGTTTCCGACATAAATTCCGTTATAGTTTCCGACATAGTTTACTACATTGGTTCCGATGTCGGAATTTATGATAGAGATGTACCCTTTTATTTATTTTGCAATTAAATATTTAGTTTACTTACGAAAGATCTCGAGCACTGATCTCTATAATAACTGAATAGCGTATGCCATGCGATTCTTGTGATGCCGTCTGTGATATCGTCAGCAACTTTTAATATCAGAGGAAAGTTTTTTTATTGAAAAAAATAATCTATATTCTTTACTAGCTTTTTGATAAAAATTGTCTTTTTACCGATTGCGAAAAAATCAAATTTTTTTTGTGATACCCACTAAATCGCTAAAAGCATATTTAATTAAATTAAATTGAATTAAATAACTCCTATGGATTGAAGTGTTGCAATTGGAGGACGCTGACAAAAGATAATCCTTTGTTGCAATTTCGTTTTCACAATCAATTCGGATTCGCACTTCTCATTTGTTTTCTGTTGATAACAAATTTAGTCCAGCAGTTTTTAGATCACAGAAAGTAAAACTAGGGTACGGGTCCAAATTTAAATTTTGCAAGCAAACTTAGTTTGATTCTTTCTTTACTACTTCTAAACTATATTTAGTTTATTTTTAACTTAATTGTTTACAAAATAAAAGTTTAATTCCAGTCACCTCACTCCCATTTTATCTTAATATTTTCATAATCTGATAAATGAAAATTAATTAATTTAATGATCACACTTTGATCCTTTTAGTGTAACTTACCTGGGTGCCAAATCCTTCCGGAGATTAAAAAAAAGTTTAAATTATTCTTAGGATTAAAAAAAATTTAAAATCCGTTAACAAGTAAAAATCACGTAAGAAATAATTCTAAAAAATTGGTAAAGATAAATTATTTAATCTAAGAAAATTAAATTTGATTTAAAAAATTAAATTTATATAGAAATACTTTTTTCAAATTCAAAATTTAATCCTACCTACAGCTTAGAAGGAAATAAACCTAATCCAAAGGATAAATCAAAATTTAAAGGGAAAATATTTGAAAGGGAAATAGATTTACAAAAGGGCATAGGTAAGAATTACATAATCAGGAAATTGGTGAAAATTATAATTTAATTACAAAAGATAATAATAAAATAAAGATTGAAATCAAATTAATTTAGTATTGACAAAAAAAGTTAAATTTAATAAAGGACATCAAGAAAGATAAAATTTATAAAGGAAAACTGTTACAAAACAAAACTTTAAATAAATTAAGAGTCAATAGTCTTCATTTTACTTTTTCGGAGGTTCCCGATGAAATGTGATCCTCCACGGTGCTCTGGAGCGAATTTAAATAAAATTTTTAGGTAAATAACATTTTCAAGTGGATTCTGTTTCTAGGTGATATTAGAAAGAAAATAAACGTAAAATAAATGTCAGTTTTAAAAATGTTATGTTTTTCTGGAAATTTAGAATTTAAATCATAAATTTTGCAAAAGTTTGATCATTTTTCGACTTTTAGGGCCAATTTAGTCAAGAAAATTAATTATTAACAGAAACATTAAATTTTTTCTAAAGGACATAAGCTGTGTGTCTTATGAAAAAAATTTCTTAAGGGGTTACTCGTAGTCATCACTTTAAAAAAATCGACTTTCTTTTTTGTTTACCATTTTATGAAAATACATAATCTAGAAAATGTCTTCCCAAAGTTTGGAATCAATTCAATAAAATTTGAGGGAGTAAGCAAGTTTTTTCGCGCAATAGATTTGTAACGAGTTGTAAGCTAAACTTGAAACTTTAAATGCGTTTTTCTCAAAACCATGTTTTCAATATCGGTGAGCAAGATTACAAGAAAACCGCTTGACCGATCCTTCCCAAATTTGGTACTCTCTTTTTATACATTAAAAAGCAGTCTTTAATCCAAGTATTTTTTATTTTGATAAAATCTGATTTATTTATTAACAATTAAACAGATAAACTTTTCTCGAAATTCAAAGTTTTGACTTTGACCTGCAGCAATTTCGTTAACATTTTTTTTATCAAATCGCTTCGATTAAGAACTAGAAAAACTAATAATTTATCGAAATCAATTTGAGCTTTTTATTTGAGATGACTCTAAGAAGAAGGAGAGTGCTCACCGCAAAATGCTTTTTGAGAGCAGACCTTAGAAACATTGTTGTTATCTCATAAAGTTTTAATAATTTTTTAATAAAAATTACACGCAATATTAGGGAAAATATGTACAATAGAATGCAAAAAGATTTATAAAGATTTGCCTATTGGTTTAAACGAAAAAAAAATCTTAAAAATCATCGATTTTTTCGCTCTGTGACTGCGACCCTTAATGATCAATATTTTTTATTAAAGTTTTTTTACAATACAATATAATTTAACGTAACATAAAAGATAAAAATGCAAATGAAATCACATTATTTTTCATATCACATGTGATATTGTAAAAAAACTTTAATAAAAAATATTGATCATTAAGAGATTTTGTTCATAATACAAATAGCTTATGTCTTTTAGAAAAAATTTAATGTTTCTGTTAATAAATAATTTTCTTGACTAAATTGACCCTAAAAGTCGAAAAATGATCAATCTTTTGCAAATTTTACGATTTAAATGCTAAATTTCCAGAAAAACATAATTTTAATACCACAAACAAGCTTTTTTTTGAAAGCTGACATTTACTACTTGCAAAATATATTGGAAACTTTTGTTTTAAAATGCATTGCTAGGGTGATAATATTATTTCTCAAAAGAAGCTATAGATCAAAGTTCGAAAATGAAGAAAAAAATCTTATTTTCGCTGTAAAAAAAAAAAAAAAAACGCTTAGTGGATTTTTTTCATTTTAAGTTTATTTTCTTTCTAATATCACCTAGAAACAGAATCCACTTGAAAATTTTATTTACCTAAACATTTTATTTAAATTCGCTCCAGAGCACTGTGCCTCGCTTTGTTTTCATTAACAACGTCAATTCGTATTTCTGGCTCTTTATTTGTTTTTGTTACTAACAATCGGAAGCAGCTATTGTCCGAAATAATTATTGCCGGGATTACTAGATTTTTATTCTTCTTGTATATATGTTGTTTTACATTTCTTAAGTTATTATAAAAAATATTGTTAATTCAACTGTTTTCGAAATATCGTTTTTACGATTTTGAGCAGTGAAAGCGTTTTAGTATTGACTTGTAAAATTTGCGAAAATTTTTTTTGTAATTGATCATTTTAGCAATGAAATTGGAGGTTAATTTAAAACTTTTTTTATATAAAATTTCTAATGAAATATAACAAGGCTGCTAGCTACAAAGGAATATTTGATATCCACTTTCGATCAGGATCTAAAAATGTAAACGAATATCACTCACCCTTGTTATGATTCGCCACCGTCCTTGTCAACGGAAGCAATAAATCACACTCAAAATTGCGCAAAATTGTTTTCTCCAATCTTTCCTCCAATTTTATCGCTACATTTTTTTTACACTTTCATTCTACCTATTCACTTAAATTTTTCCTGCACCAACTTTGTTATTATTTATAAGTGTATAGTATCAATACAGTACTAACAAAAACATAATATATTATAATATAATTAGATAGAGAAGACCTGGTATTAAACTGCTTCAAGATTCATTTGTTTTCGATGCAAAAAAAGAACTTCAACTTCTTTTAAGTCAGTATCAACTTATTTTCTAGTGCTTTAATCACTTTAATAGTTTGTAACGGATTACAGCATAATAATATAAGTTTATGAGATTAAAGGATACAACCTGAGGAAAGGTAAATAAACATGAAACTGTATTCAAATTAAAGAGGTTTTCGTTTGTAATAATGTGTCTAATTAATCTCAAACACGATGAGAGCTATCCGAAATTCGTATAATATCCACATCTCCAACTAGCACAATTTTGGAAAAAGTTTCGCTACTCCATCCGGATCAAATTCTCGAAAAAGGTTCACAACTACACCCAGGATTAACTGTCGAAGAAGAGTGTGAGTGTAGAGTGTGATAGGGATTTGATTATTGTCATAGATAAGTAGAATAAGAAATTTACTTAACATCTGTCAAAAACAACTAATTAGATTCTTCTTTATCTACAGTGTTGCGCGAAAAACACATATACAAACACAAATCAGCGATCATAACAGGTAAGTACATCTTCTCTTCGACAGCAGGACATCATCTTCGTATCTTCGTCTAATTCTGCAAGAAGGTCCTCCCCTCCATCCGGTTCAAATTCTCGAAAAAGGTTCACAACTCCACCCAGGATTAACTGTCGATGAAGAGTGTGAGTATCAAGTTTGATTAAGACTTGACTATTATCATAGATAACTATAATAAGAAATTTACTTTACATCTGCCAAAAACAACTAATTAGATTCTTCTTTATCTACAGTGTTGCGCGAACAACACGTATACAAAGACAACTCAGCGATCATAACAGGTAAGTACTTCTCCTTTTCATAACGCAGTCTTAAAAATGGCGTGATTCGGTTCTCTGTAGATAACCAGAAAGTTGCAGATTTAAGAACGATTCACTATGTGACGTCAGAGTGCAAACAAGTACAGTCCAAATTGCATGTCCCCCACTTTTCTACTTTTCTTGCACGCACTGTTTGACCAACAGAACAGAGTCGATGTCTTTAGCGTGAGTAGTACAGCTTCAAAATCTAACCTGACCGTATCACTAGCGCAGCGTGTTGACAAGTAAAAAAGTGTGAGACATTCAATTTGGATTGTATTTGTGTACACTCTGACGTGACATACACTGAGAAAAATGGACGTTCGTAGATATTCAAATTTAACATCCAGATATATTAAAACTTAATATTTAGATATTCAAATTTAATATCCAGGATAGTAAGTTTGAATATCCATTTCTCTCAGTGTAGTGAATCATTCTTAATTTTGCAACTTTCTGGTTATCTATACAGAGAACCGAATCACGCCTTTTATGACTTTGTTATGAAAAGTATCGTTCGTAACTGCGTGAACAAAACAGTCGTTTTGAAACTCGCGCAATTTTTGCAACTCGTTTCACTCGTTGCAAAAACATTGCTCTCGTTTCAGAAACGACTGCTTGTCACGCATGTTACGAAATATACTAATTCGGTACCCCTCCATCCGGATCAAATTCTCGAAATAGGCTAACAACTCCACCCAGGATTAACTGTCGAAAAAGAGTGTGAATATCGAGTGTGATTAAGACTTGACTGTTATCACAGATGAGTATAATAAGTAATTAACTTAAAGTCTCTTTAAAAACAACTAATTAGATTCTTCTTTATCTGCAGGGTTGCGCAAACAATACGTTTGCAAAGACGTCACAGTGATCATCAGAGGTAAGTACTTTTCCTTTTAGGTAGCAGCACATCTTTGTATCGATGTTCATTCGTCACGATGTTCCAAGAAAGGTAGCAAAAATTTTAATTAATATAATTAAGAATGGGTCAAAGAAAGAAACAGGACGTGAGTAACGAACCATATTGTCCGTTACTATATTCTTTTTAGTAATTAAATCCCAGCTACAAAAATTGGATCTTTTTTATAATATGTTTATAGAACTTTAAAACCTGGCGCAATAATGTTGCTCTCTAAGAAGCCTTATTGTTAAAACTAAAAAGTGTAACGACCTAAAAGAAGAGTTTATCTACAGTGCCGCTCAAAAGGATTTGCTTACCCTATGGCATGCAAGGGCTTCACAAAAAGTTTTGTATCTTCATTAATAATAAAGATAAAACCTTCATCAAATATTTATTTTAAAGTTTAAGTATTTGACTTGAAATGACACCATAACAAAAATAACAAAAATTTTTTTATTGTTTAATTGCTTAAATAAAAAAAAAAAATTTTCACTTTTTTTAAAAAATTTCAAATTGATACCATTTTTGAAGAAATCATTACATTTTAATTTTACAAATGTCACTTAAAAGCATTTTTTGTCACCTTTAAAACGATTTTTTAGAAATTGCTATACGATAATTTTTAAGGAAGATATCAGAGTTGCCAACAATTTTTTTCAAAAGTCAGTTGTTCTCAAGTTACCAACAATTGAAAAAAGAAGCTATTTTTATAAACAAATAATCATATCTTCCTTAAAAATTATCGTATAGCAATTTCTAAAAAATCGTTTTAAAGGTGACAAAAAATGCTTTCAAATTACATTTCTAGAATTAAAATGTGATGATTTTTTCAAAAATGGTATCAATTTGAAATTTTTTAAAAAAGGTGAAAATTTTTTTTTTTAATTTTGTTATGGTGTCATTTCAAGTCAAATACTTAAACTTTAAAATAAATATTTGATGAAGGATTTATCTTTATTATTAATGAAGATACAAAACTTTTTGTAAAATCCTTGCATGCCGTAGGGTGGGCAAATCCTTTTGAGCAACACTGTAAATTAAAGACAGAGAGAGGGTTGCTGTTGATAATTGCTATGAATCCACCCAAAATATTGCTATTTTATTGACAACTATTTTTTATATTATAAGATTGTGTTAATTGTCTGTTGTTAAAATATGTTATACAGATGACCTTTTGACAACCGGGAGCATAAACATGAAATTATTAATTGCGAAATTAACTTATCTCAGAATCTTACATTCTCTTATATTGTTCAATTTTGCACACGAATCTTTTAAATTGGTTTTCACAAGTTTACAAGTTTTAATAAATGTGTTCACGTAAACAAAGGAGTATTTGCTTTGTGGACACTTAAGTTTCACTAACTTTTCTCGACTTTCTTCTAAATTACCCTTTTTTGCAGAATCCAACATTGTCGTAGATGCAAATTGGTCAATCAAAGGAGCGAAATCATCAATTAATCACAATGTTAGTACAAAAGAAGTATTAAATACTACTCTAGTATCTTACTGTAACGGTTAAAATAATTAATTGAAATGTTATTTAAAGAAATAAATATTTAAATTTTAGGTTACACAAACGTTGCACTAATAAAATTAAACAAAGTTAAATGTCCTAGGGCGCCGTTAATAAAAAAAATTAGTTTTAATTTAAAATTAAAATTAATTAAGCAACGTAAAAAAACACTTACCAGGCTACTCAATTTAATCAGTGGTAGAGTGGGCGGTTCGCAAACGTTTAGGCAAATAATAATAATTTAAATGAAAGAAATTCAAAATTTTTAAATAAATTTGATTTAATAAAACATTTAAATTGCCAATAAAAATTTTACAATAAAATAATACAGAGATTTAAGACAAATTTTAATTAAAAACAAAATGTTGTCTTGATTATAAACGTTTCACAATAATAACTTAATAATTAATTTATTAATTATCTTAATATTGGAAATAAAGGGACATCAGTTAAAGATCACAAAAAATGAAATGACCTTTCGTCACGATATTCCGTTTTGGGGAATGGGTCAAAATTACAGAAATAAATCAGGGAAAGAGTCAAAATCGGGTTTTTTAAATTTCAAAATTCAATTGGGAAAAAATCAAAATGACATTAAAATTTGTTTCAATTAATTCGGGGTTTGGGTTAAAATAAACCAGTTTTAAAATTCAAAATAAATTTAATTCAGTACTGACAATAAAATTCAATAAAGGAATTGAATAAAATAAATTCTTCAAAAGAAATACTGTAAGAAAAGATATTCCTTGGTAACAGAAAAATTACGAATTAAATTCGAATAAAAGATTTTTGTCAATACTGAATTTTGACAAAATTAATTCGCTTAACAGAAGTAAAAATTTAGTGGAACAATTCAATCCAAAATAAAGTAATCCAATTTAAATGGCACAACACAATAAATTAAATTAAATTAAATTACAATTAAACTAAATTTAATATTCAATGTACGTCTTGTCACTTCGGATTTTGACGACGAAAGGTAAAGGATCTTGATTTCTTGTTATTTTGATTCCCATGGTTTCAGCGTTTTTCATATGTTTTAAATATCAACAAACTTAGTTCAGCGGCACGACGTTGCTGTTTTATTTCAATAATGCAAAATTCAGGTTGAAAGTTTGAATATCCCAATAGCACAAACTTCAGATGGAAAGTTTAAATTTTAAATCTCCAAATGTAAATTTTTGATTTACTTTAATTCCAGATGGTAAAAAATAATAACAAATCCTCTAGACACTCCTCCATTGTCTTCTAATATTGAATAATAGTCAAAACTCCACCACAAAGTATTAAATAGACTAAATCCAAAAACTTGAATGAAATTAATTGACGATAATTCGTATGGCGATTTCAATGGGCTGTTGGCATAGGAGCTTCTCATAAAAATTCGGAAGGCTAGTCGAATTCTTCCAATAATATTAAAAAAATAACAACTATTTGGCATACAGAAAGGTTGGTACGCAGCAATTTGATCCAAATTAAATTTTTAACATTCAACAAAACAATATTCTTGGGCCAGGAATTTGGAGACCTTTGAAGTTGATTGATAAATTAAGACGAATTCGGCGGCAAAATTCAAAATTTCAAAATTCTTTAAAGTCCAAATAAACATTTTCACTCTTCAATCCATGAAAGGCGTCCCAATCATTTCTTGAAATGTAAAATAATCATCCACGAAGACTCAGGAAACCGGAACGAGAATTTACATAAATAGAAATACAATAAAATTAATAATTAATTCTAGGATCTTAAAATTACCCAATCACGGAATATCGCTGCAACCTCCGAAAAATATTATTAATTCAAATGTTAACAAATTTTAATTAATAAAAAAAATAAAAATGTGACTTGTAAAATTGATGAAATTTTACAGAGTCACATTACATATTGCAAAAAGCAATTACAAATTGTTAGCATTTTGTGAACAAATTTCAATGATTACGTACTAAAAGAAACAGTAAAGGCCTGTTAAAGCGTGAAGGCAAAAATAATGATTCCTTAGATTGTAAGAAGTTCGATTGACACAACCACGATCCTATTTGCAAATTTCTTTCACAATTAAAAGAAAGCTTAAAAATGCAATTAACTCTCTAAAAATAAAGAAACAAAGTCAGCATCACAAAACTGATTACAATAAGAATTAATTAACATTTTTCCGTTTATTACACGAAAATTCCCAACAATGGATAGAATTTTTTAACGAATAGGTCAGAACTACATTTTTTAATAACAAAATTTTATATATTGATCTTATAACTGTTTCGACTGTGTATTATAGAATTTTTTCAGGTTAGACTGAAAGAAAAGAAAATGAGTTTTACACCTAAGCTGAAAAAATTCTAATAACAATTTTGTTATTAGAATTTTTTCAGCTTAGGTGTAAAACTTAATTATATTTATAATTTAAGATTAAGTTGACAGATTAAAATAAAATTAATTCTATAATGAAATTCGATTGGGCATAATAAACTTATTACCATTTAATTAAAACTATTAATATGAAATGTTTTCCCTCTAAGTTCGACTTGTGTCTGACAGTACGTTGGTTATTATCACTAGCATTAAACCTCTATCACTCCTTATTTGATCATTTACATTTTACTAAAGGATAATGCATTCATGGAAACAGAAGTATAAGATTTTATATTTGTGATTAAACAATAGTTAACTTAATTTTTTTTTATTTTTTGCAATGAACTTAGTAGTTTTTTTTTAAATAATATTCCAGTCCTGGATTGAGTATTTAACACCGTTAATTTTGGTCTTTGATTCAGATGTTAAAAATATTTATTAAAATATGCTGATTTAAAATTATTAAGTTAAGTACCTTATTATTTATTTCTGATATCACTCTGTCTCCATCTCATCTGTCTCTTTTCCACCTCTGAAATTCCTACAATTGACAGAAGAAGATACAAAATAAATTTAGACGAAATAAAAAGAATTAAACTTTTTGTCGCTAAGCAGGATTCACTTGAGTCCTTTGTACATTCGATTCAATTTGCGCCAATTTGTACAAACGAATTGGTATTCCAACGAATTTACTAACTCGTCTGTTGAATTCGTGCTGACAAATTGAAGAAGATTCATGCCAGGAAATCTGTTCCATGAATTCTAACGAATAGAAGGTATGAAAGTTCAATACTGTCTTATCGAATTAACACGAATTGCAATATCGGTTCAAATCGTTTGCTGGAATATATGGAAAAATATGTAAGATTCAAGAGAACGCAAACTGAAATAAGCAATAGATAGATAAAATAATATTACCACGGAGTTCATATGAACATGTTATAATTGATCTACCTTTAAAATAAATCACAAATTCCTCTTGGGGTAAATTTTTAATAGTCTGGGCTTTTGTCCAGATGTATTTCTGAGCTAACCTAAATAAACAAATCCAAATTTAAGTACAAGTAAAATAAAATAATCTAGCTCCAAAATGACTAATTCCACTAATCTAAAATAACACTGTCTGACAAAGTTTTTTATGGTAATTGTTAAAATATAGAAATTTATTTATAGTATACATACTAATACTTTTCCGGTCTTACCTTGTGACGATTAAAATCTGTTTCTATGTAGTCATTTGGAACGAGAAAATCCTGCAAAATTTGGTTATCTCTGAGTAACGTATTTACTGAACGGCACTCAATTACCGCCATGGTCAATACAGTGCGTGTCCTACCGTCGAAACAACGAGCCATTAATTTGCCTTCGCGTGCGTGTTTGGTCGACTACGGGTAAATATCATTCCACAGACGTTGAGCTCGACGTGTGCAATTAATTTCCCTTTCTACTGAAATTGGTTTTTTAGAATCTGATTCGATGATCATCGTATAGAATTGCTAAGTTATTTGGTAATTATTCAGACCAAGTTTAGATTTTATTGTTGATTAACAAACCTTTAACATGTTAGGAATACTCTGTAAAAATTAGTCAACTCTTTAAGAGGCGGAAAATGTGATGTTCTATGTTAACTTTTAGTTGTTACCATGAAAAACGTTAGACAATTGAGAGATACAAACTTGTGACATAATAAATCCATGTAGCCCTGCAGAATCTGATTATATTTCTTACATTTTACTTTGTAAGGATTGAACGAAATACACTGCAAAAACAGGTCTCTTAAATTGTTCAAAAATGTCTTAAATTAAGACATTTTTCGTGTCTTAGACACCAAAAGTATCTCAATTTAAGACACTTTTGTCCAATTTAAGACACCATGTTTTTGCAGTGTAGGTGTAAATTATTAGTCTCTTTTCAATCACGTTAAATTTTTTACACAAAGGTAAAAAATTGCACTTTGACAATCCTTGCTATCCTAAAAAGGAACAGATGAGGTGATTAACTTCAAACGTGGAAGACCCTTTCGTGACCTCTTATTGGTCAGTAGATAAAACCGATATTTTTCGATTCAGACATTCTGATTTTTATAATAATTTTTATATTGAAATATAAAAATTTAATTTCAAACTTACTTTACATGACGTTTTATTATTTTGGGAATTTAAAGTTATAATAATTTTAATTAAATTGACCGTAATTTAAAAATGAGGTTTGACCTTGAAATTTATGAAAGAAATACCTTTCGACAAACTTCAGACGTGTAAGACCCTTTTTCGCTCTGTCAATTGTCAACACAAGAAGACTAGAAACAGGAGTACAAACTCGGCTGCTTAAAATCGGGAGCAATGGTCCAAACCGTGGCAGTATGCTTAGGCGTGCTACCCCGAGGCGCGGTAGTCTTCTGCGCATTCCCACCACCGATTTCACTGATTTCCACCTTATGCATATTTTCATGCGACCAGAATTCATGTAGTTAAGCATATGGTGGGAATTGGTGGGGATGCGCAGAAAACTACCGCGCCTCGGGGTAGTACGCCCAAGCGTCCTGCCACAATTTGGACCATCAGTCCCACTCCATGTTGGGTCTCCTGTTTCTAGTCTTCTTGTGTCAACAATATCTTCGATATTTATTTATAGTTTTTTGTTATTATTTTGGTGGTAGTTTGCTAAGAATAATATTTTAGGTTAGTTGTTTTTGTAATTTTGTAATGAAGTCTACTTGTTAAATATTTGGGTAGCAGAAATAAAGCACAGCAATTATATTAAAGTTAAATTGTCGAGTTTATTTTATACCAAAACAAGAAACACTTTACACCTCGAGTAGAATGGAACAAGAAGTAAGCAGGCGAAGCGCCGCGGCTCATGCGCATCGGAAGAGGTGGGAAGTTAACTACAAGCGAGACATCCAACTTAGAGCGCTATATTCAAATATTTCAACCGTAATATTTAATTGAAATTTCAATTTACTTTAGGAGAAAAGTAAAAAATAAAAAAAATCAATGAAGTGTTTAGTGGTTAATAGTGTTTTAATTTTATAAGAAAAGTGTGTGTATTTAGTGGGCTTCACGCGTCAGTCTTCTGCAGATTTATATTCATGAGTAATAATGCTTTCTTTTTATTTAATTAATTTAATTATATTTAACTATTAATATTATATTGAAGAATAAAATTAAGTTAGGCAGAGCATTTTTTATGTGCGTTTTTCTCCGCTATTATTAGAAAATTTGAAATAATGTCCTGCATAAAATTTGCTCAGTTTTTCTTAAACTTTTTAGACATATATGTATTTGCAACAAGACTACATACAAAATTGAATCCTAAAAAGTGACTTCAACTTACAATTTCCTTTGTATTTCGTTTCTTTTGTTTTGTGAAAGACTGAGCAACTTTTATGTAGGACATTATTTTTATATATTTTAATTATAAAAGAGAAAAACGCGTGTCAAAAACGCTCTGTCTCTGAAAACATTAAATTTCATAAATACATAACTTCTGTAGTTTTCAGTTTTCATTGAATAACAAAATTAAAAAATACGTATTTCCTTATTTTTTTATATAAAATCAGAAAAAAATCATTACATTCCAAAAAATTTTTTAATGCAAATGAAGCGTGGAATGCCCCATATTGGATTATAAAAATTCGATTATAGACTCAAAATCAGCAACCACAAAAATCCTAGGGTATATCAAGATTGAAGGAAATCTGTCATTATTAAAAAAAGTTAGTTCGATACTCAAAATTTGACCTGATGATTGAAGTTAGACAAAAAATCTGAAGTGACAGAGCAAACCGGACTTCAGATTCGTGTTGTAATACATTTGTTCCGTTCAAAGGAAGCTTTTTTAGATTTTTTGTGGTCCTGTGTAATTGTCATTTTTAAATCACGAATCTCGAGTTTTCATTTGTTTCTATCGACTCGTCCCGTCCCGAAAACTAATATAAAAACAATCGACTACTCGGAATTTCTCTGAAACGTAAAAAAAATAAATAAAGAATTAACGGATACTCAAAATCGTGAAAGATTTTAAAAGTCAAAAGTTTAATTTCAACTAGCATACACTGAAAAAAAAATTATTTGATTCAATTAATTCAAATTATTTGAAAAATATTTACTTGGTTCAAATATTTTGTATTTAGATCTAAAAAATATGTATTTGATTTAAATAACTTAAATTATTTGAATGACACTTATTTGAATCAAATAAATCGTAATTGAATTAAAAAAATAATTAATTGAATCTAATAAATGAAATTATTCAACATAAATAATAATTTATTTAAAACAATTGATTTATTTATTTCCCTCAAATCTTTGGTTTTTTTATATAAATAAAAATTATTTCACACAATAATTTCATTTTATGTATTCAAGTAAACTAAATTATTTAAAACGAATAATGATTTATTTAATGCTAATACATTATTTTATAAAAACAAATCAAAAATACTTTGATCAAATAAATATTTAATTGGAACTATAATAGTGAGTTATTTGTAACCATTAATTGATTTATTTCAGCCAAATATTTTTTTGTTTAATACAAATACAAATTATTAAAGATAATAACTTCATTTTATGGATTCAAGTAACTTTAATTATTTAATGCGAATAATGATTTATTTAATACTAATACTTTATTTTATGAAAACAAATAAAAAATGCTTCGATCAAACAAATATTTAATTGCAACTATAATAGTGAGTTATTTGTAACCATTAATTTATTTATTTCAGCCGAATATTTGTTTGTTTAATACAAATACAAATTATTTAAGATAATAACTTCATTTTATGGATTCAAGTAAACTTAATTATTTAATGCGAATAATGATTTATTTAATACTAATACTTTATTTTATGAAAACAAATAAAAAATACTTCGATCAAATAAATATTTAATTGAAACTATAATAGTGAGTTATTTGTACCCATCAATTTATTTATTTCAGCCAAATATTGTTTTGTTCAATACAAAAAAAATTATTTAATACAATAACTTCATTTTATGGATTCGAGTAAATTAAATTACTTAATGAATTGAATTGTTATTGTTCAATTTTGATTTAAATATTTAATATTCTTTTAAAGTATTTTTTATTAAATTAGTTATTTCTCATCTTTTATTGATTTCGGTCACAATTAATATTAGAAAGAATATTAGAAATATTAGAAATTTATATTAATAACATTATTAATATAATAATATATATTAATAATATTAATAATATTAGAAAGAATTGTTTAATTTGTAAATAATAGTATTTAATGGTTTCTTCATAAATTACTATTTATAAAAAGTTTAATATGGTACTACTGGTGTCACCTTGTCGTGGTGAGGGGGCTTAGGACCGGCCAGGCGCTTGTCCTTCGGGCGCCATCACTGGACGAGCTGTTCGGCTCTTCCCAGGATTCATCGACTTCCGATGTCTGGCGAGTTTGGGCACAGGGGAATGAACGGGACCCCGTAAATTCGGGTAGTCGCCGTTTTTCGAACCTGTGCACTAGCTATCCTGTGCGGATGATGTTGATTCGGATTCCAAATGGGGGCTAACCATCCTCGTCAGCTATGAACGACATGGGTTCTGGGAGGAATGGGACACTCCTGCCTTCTTGGTTTTTTAAGTTGGTGTGAAGTATGTAGTCTCGATTTAGGGTTGGCGCCTGGTGGACCGGTTGTCTGTCCGATCTGACCAACGACACTAGCCGATCGGCACCTTGCAGGCAGTACACTGGGAGTGATAAGTCCTGTCACGGCGTTTCCAACCGTGACATGTACGAGTCTGATGTGAGCGTAGCTCTGCCGAGGTGGACCTGCGGTAGGGTGTCAGGAGCCAGCCCCTTCGGGATTGATCGGCGAGTGCGTAATGGATGTAAGGGATCGGAACCTGCATTGTTACTGGCGAGTCCGTTCCGTCCGTGTATTCCGGGAACGGCTGAGCAGCTGATTGGGCCTCAGGGATCTGGGGTAGGATCGCAGTATCCGAGGGTGTACCCGCTCCCAATCAAGGCGGCCCGCCATTTTACGCACAAAGCGCTGGTAAACTATCTAGTATGGAAAGCAAAGTGGAAAATTTAGTTCAGGACATGGAGGTAAACGAAGACCAAGTAGAGGCTCTGCCATCTACGTCTCGTCAGTTCAGTCTTTCCCAAAGTGCTCGGACTGGCGAACAAGAACGTTTTAAAAAAAACGTCATCCAACAATTGGGTGACATTCCTGAGTTCTTCGAAACCATAAAAAAGTGCATTGGGAAACGAAAGAATATAAAAAGAGAAGTCCAAGAGGCAGTTAAAGCTCTCGAGGTGGCCTTCAATGAAATCCGCAAAAATTTGCGGTTTATTGAAGTGCAGACCCCGACGTCTGCAAAGGCAACCTCGAGGAACGCGAGCTTGCAAAAGCCTGGTGGCGACAAGAAACGCAGCCGTACCGAGGGTGGCAGCCCAGATGCTAGTCACCCAGTAGTACAGGAAAAGAAGGTTAGGCGCAGGGCCCCACCTACAGCGAATCCTGAAGCGGGGAAACCGAAAAAGCAGAATACTGCTCTGGCCAAATCCCCTACCAGGAGTTATTCGGACGCCGTGCTGGAGAAACCTCCAGGAGACAGCGACGGCTTTACACCCGTCGTCGATAAGAGAAAAGAGGCCAAAGAAAGGAAGGCTGCTGAGAGAAAGATCCCAATAGCAGAGAAGAAAATCTCTTCATCTAAGCCAAGGATGACGGAAGCCGTCAAAATCTCAGCAGAGACTCCAGAGGCCTACGAAGAGGTTTTCCGCGTCATGAAAACGTCCGTTAACCCAGACCAGTTTGGCGCGGAAGTACTTAAAGTCAGGAGGACCATCAAAAAGGAGGTCCTCATTGTCGTGAAGAAGGGAGGAAAAACCTCCGAACTAGCTGGAGCTCTCACTGAAGCGTTGCAAAACAAAGCGGAAGTGTTTGCCCTGATTAACAAAAAGACCGTCGAGATCCGAGATCTCGACGAGACGACCACGGAAGAGGACATTGTGGCTGCCCTCAAGACTAAACTTGAGAATGTCAACCCGGATCTGACATGCCGCCTCGTACCGCGTTTTGGTAGAATGAAGATGGCATTGGTCCGCCTACCGGAGGGAGATTGTGATACTCTCCTCAAGATAGGCAAAGTCCGGGTTGGCTGGGTTAATGCAGCAATTAGACTACACGTCGAAGTCCCGAGGTGTCAAAAGTGTCTAGGGTATGGACACTCGACTCGCGTATGCAAAGGCCCCGACAGGGTTAAAAACTGTCGGAGATGCGGCGGCGCGGATCACCTGGCCAAGTCCTGTGACGCGAAAGAGCCAAAGTGTTTAACTTGCTCCGACCTGGAAAAGTCCGATCTCGGACACTGGGCTGGTAGTATTGCCTGCCCAGTGTATAAAGAGGCACTGCAGAAACTGAAACAGGCAAAAGCCTAAAGTTTCTGCAAGTTAATCTGCATACGTCGAAAAAGGCTCAAGACCTGATGCTAGTGACAGCCAGTCAGGAGCGGATCGATGTTCTGTTCCTCAGCGAACAGAACAAAAGAAACGACCTCGCTCCCTGGTACCAGGATTCATCGGGTAGGGCAGCCATTCAGGTCTTCAATCCCGATTTGAGGGTAGACAAGTTCCTGGAGACGAGCAGTGGGTTCGTGTGGGTGGAAATTTCAGGTATACGCATGTAAAGCTGCTACTTCTCACCCAACGACCCACTGACAACCTTCGAAGCGGAGATAGATGAACTCGAGTCGAGCCTGCAAGAATCCAGGCTGGATGTTCTCGTCACAGGCGACTTCAATGCGAAATCGTTAGACTGGGGCGAGACAAGGCTCGACAATAGAGGAATCCTAATCGCAGAAATGGTCTCCAGGAACAATCTGATGGTTGTCAACCAGGGCCAAAAATGGACGTTTAGGAGAGACCATAATATCGGATCAATTATCGATCTTACGATAACAACGTCTCTCCTGAACAAGCGCATCAAAGACTGGCACGTCTCTGAGGATCATACCGAAAATGACCACCAGTATATTAAGTTTTCAGTCTCGGTAGGAGACACACCTAGAGCAAACAAGCAGGTTGCTTCCTGTAAGAAAGGCCCTAGGTGGAACATTAAGAAGCTAGACGTCGAAAAGTTCGGTCGGTCCCTTGAAGAATCCCGCCTCATTGAGGAACTTGGATGGGTGAAGAGACCGAACAATCTGGATGGGGAGGTGCGGCCGGTGATGAACATGATAATCACCGCATGCAACGCGTCAATGCCGCGTTGTAGAAGTACCACTCCCAGAAGACGTAATGTATACTGGTGGTCAGAGGAGCTGGCCTCTGTGCGAAAAGCATGCGTCAGAGCAAGAAGGATATACACCCGCTCTAAGGGAGACCCTGTGCTAAAGGACGCATACACAGAGGCCAAGAGGATCCTCAGAAAGGAGATTCGAGCTTCACAGCGAAGGTGTTGGAAGACCCTGATCGAGGATGTCGAGAAGGACCCATGGGGTCTGGGCTATAAAATCGTCACCAAGAAATTGGTTACGAAGCAAAAGACCCCCGGCCTGGACAATCCCGATTGGGTGCGTCAAATAATCAGGGCCTTGTTTCCAACAGCAGAACCATGGCCTAGGATGGACTGGAATGACTGTCAAGTCGGTGAGGAGGAACTCTTCACTCTTGCAGAGATTCACGAGGCAGGCAAAAGACTGAAGCCAGGCAAGGCGCCTGGAATCGATGGGATAAGTAACGAGATACTTAAACAAGTGATCGTTGCTTCACCCCAGATTCTCTTAGATTGCTTCAACAATTGCCTAAGAAGAGGAGAGTTCTTCCGGGACTGGAAACGACAGAGGCTGGTCCTCCTAAGAAAAGGTAACAAACCCCTAGATAATATCTCATCTTACAGGCCAATATGCCTGTTAGATACGATGGGCAAACTTCTGGAGGACATGGTTCTGCAGAGGATGCAGCTCCACTTAAATGGAGAGAATAGTCTATCCGACTACCAATTTGGTTTCCGTAAAGGCCTGTCCACAGTAGATGCCATACAAAAGGCAGTGGAATTGGCCAAGGAAGGAAAGGACAAATTGGGTCCGGGGAAGAAGAAGAGCTTCTGCGCTTTAGTAGCTATAGATATACGCAACGCGTTTAATACCGCTAAATGGGAAGATCTCATCAAGTCGATGAGAAACAAAGGAATACCGCCCTACCTGTTGCGGATAATGAATAATTATCTTAGCGACAGGTGGGTAATATACGAGGGGGACACCTGCACTCTGAAGGAAGAGATGCAAAGAGGTGCCCCTCAAGGCTCGAGGATAGGACCATTCGTATGGAACGTCTCGTACAATGACTTCTTGCGAATGGGACTACCCGAAGGTGCGGTGATCATCGGCTTCGCGGACGACGCGTTGATCGTATGCTCTGCCGAAACTGCAGAAGAGCTCGGAATCTTGGTAAACGAATGTCTGCGACGAACAAAGAGCTGGCTGGATGCCAGAGGCCTTCAAATGGCCCTGGACAAAACTGAAGCGCTCATGGTCACAGACAGACGAACTTCCCCGGATCAAAGTAGACGGATTCGAGGTCAAGTGGAGCAAGCATATAAAATATCTTGGTGTACAACTCGACAAGTTTTTGAATTTTAAGCACCACATTGCTGTGGCTTCCGACAAAGCTGCAGAATGTGCACTAAACTTAGCCCGTATAATGGCGTATTTTGGCGCAAGAAAGGGAGGAAATTTTCCTCCTTTTCAAAGATAGGATGTCCACCCGTTATACGGATGACAATAGACCCAGCAAGGACCAAATTCGCCGAGATGCGAGAAGCAGACTTGTCGAAAGATGGCAAGCAAGATGGAGCGGGGATGAGAAGAGTCGATGGACACATCGGCTCATACCTACACTCGCCACCTGGATAGATCGAAAACATGGAGTAGTCTCGTACTACCTCACCCAAGCGTTCTCAGGTCACGGGTGTTTTAACTCGTACCTAGAGCGCTTCAAAAGACGACAAAGTTCAGAGTGTGCGTACTGCAAATCCCCAAAGGATGACGCAGAGCACACACTCTTTACATGCACACGATGGAACGACGAAAGACGGGTCATGTTCGCCGGTGTAAACTGCGAAGTTACACCGGAGAACATGGTCCTGTTAATGACTCGATCCAAAGAGAATTGGCGGCACATCGAGACCTTCATCCAACATGTTATGAGGGTTAAGGATCTCGATGGCCGCCAACAAAGGTAGTTCCCGTAGGTCGAGGGAAATCGTTTAAGCGATAGAGGCGGGATATAAGACCACTCCTGAAGGCGATACGTCAGTAAACTGGCTCTACCTGGGAGTGGTCTTAAGGTCCCAAATAAGGGTGTGTTTTTAGCGGGTCGGCAGAACATCGCCACCCTTGCATAACCCTGTAGTACGGGCTACAGGGTACCTGAAGGCAGGTTTTCACATCCTACGCAAAAAAAAAAAAATATGGTACTAAACATATCACAAATTAAAAAAGGAAGCAACCCTTACAGACCTGACGTACGAGTAGAAGATTTTGATATTTCTCACCAGAGCTTGCGTGTACTAGTGCTTAAGCGTTTGATTTGCATGCGTAGCGTTGAGGGTTCAAATCCTCTGTAGGTGCGATTTTTAATTATAAGTATATAATTGTTTATATGTGCAAAATATGTTGTGTAAAAATTGTAAAAACCTTTATAAACAATGAATTCATTCGTTTAAAGGAATAAATAACACAAATACTAGAATAATACCTTAAATAAATAGAAAACCAGTTACAAATAAAGTAGAACTCAAGTATGAATAATAATTTAGAATTAATTTTATGATTTTAAAATTATTTTTAAATATTTTATTAGTTTCCTAACATTCTGGGACTCGGGAATTTTGAATTAAATAAGAAGTTTACTTGAATAAGATAATTTCTAATTAGTTACAAATAATTTATTTACTTAATGCAATTAGACATTTACTCGAGATAAGTAATTCTTGATTTAAGTCAAATTTAAATTTATTTGAATTTAATAATTTTTTCACTTGATGCAAATAGATTTCATATTTGGGCTTAATAAAAAAATATTTGACGGAATTAAAGGGATTTTAGTCAGAATTAAAACAATTATTCGTGATAAATAATTAAATATTTGATACAAAAAAATGTTTAGTTCTTTCAAGAAAAACATTTTTTCCATGCAAATAAATATTTATTTGAATTAAATAACATGAATTATTGAATTAAGTAATTTTCATACTTGATTTAAACCACTATTTATTAGTTTTAAGTATTCCATTTATTTGGTTAAAGTAATTTTTATTTGACGCAAATTACTGTTTATTTTATGCGATAATATAAAATACTTAGGACCAGTAAATATTTATTTGAGTCAAATATATATTTAATGGATAATAGACAAGTAAATGATTTACTTGGATCAAATAATTTTTTTTTCAGTGTATCGTTCAGATTTGCTGTTTATGTCGGTAAAAAATAAAAACTATGCTTTTCGTTTAATTTTCTTTAAGACTGTTGTTCTATTTCCAAAACTGAACTGTGTTAGTCTTCGTAACAGCCGTCGATCTCTTGTTTAATTGTAGTTTGGCAATTCAACTACAGCCTTAGTTTAATCCTATTCAAGTAGTTATTTACGATTAAAATAAATCTTACATACGATTAAAGTCGGGCTTTTGTTTAATCGCGAAACTTCGAAACAAGAGATACGATTGGAAAAAGCTAAATACTACACTGAAAGAAATTTTACAATAAAATTTAAAAGTAAATTTATGAAATTTAATGTAATCTTTTTAAACTAAGATTATTTAGGATTTATCAGAAAAAACTTTATTAATACAATCATACAATGTAATAAATGTTCACGAAATAACATATCGGCGTATTTTTTAGATCCACAATTTTTAAATAATTTTCTGATATCATGGATATCCAACAAGCGACCTCATTACCTCCTGTAACATTTTGGCACATTTTATGGATATCCTAATTTCATTTTTTTGTTCTTCTTCTTCTTGTTTTTGTTCTGGTTCTTCCTTTCTGTTTATTACTAAAATTTCCCTCCTGAGGGACTTAAAAAAAATTGAAAAAAAAAAAAATAATAATGTAGTTTCCAGGAGGAAACTGAACTGGAAAATTATTATATAGTTAACAGTATAGGGGGATAGGAGAAAAAGTTCTTTTTTTAAAAAAAATAATATAGTGAATGACTTGTAGGTTAAACTTTGTTTGATTAAACTTAATTTAAGAGAAAAAGAATATAGTGAAACATTTTTAGATTAAAATTTGTTTGTTTAATTTTCATTAAAGAAAAAAAAGAATATTGTGAAAAATTTTTAGGTTAAACTTTGTTGGATGAAACTTAATTTAAGAAAACATGAATTTAGTGCAAAATTTTTAGGTTAAACTTTATTTGATTAAATTTAATTTACGAAAAAAAGAATGAAGTGAAAAACTGTTTTAATTATAAACAATCAATAGAATGTAATATTTTATTAAATCTTCTCAAACTTAAATATTATTTTGTTTAGTAAAATAAAAATAAACGATGTTGCGTAACTTTTACTTAATATTTATCTGTTATTAATAACTTTTTCTTACTAATTTTTTTCAAATATTCCAAGAATTAAAGTAAATACATGTTTTAGCTGATTTACGATTTGGACAGTTTAGGTGTTTTCTAACTGAATTAATCTTACCTTTCAGAAAAAAGCGCTTAACTGGTACTCAAGTCGCTTGAATACTAACACGATCTTAGTCCATTGGACTGAGATTGGAGTATGAGTTTTGTTTTTGTTTCCACTATTGAGCGATGGCAGTATTCCTATCAGCACGGTGATCATTTAAATGCCTGGAAATTGCTTCTCGTCATCCTAAAGTTCGATTTACATTCTTTTTCAAAGAGTGAGAATAAATTAAATTCTTTATCTTTTTTGGCATTAACACCTTCATTTGAAAATTAAAATTTGTCTTGAAATTGATTTTCGAATTTATAGCAGATTACATTTTTTTTAATTTTGGTTAAGAGATTCCATTTATTGACAGTATGACTAAATATTTTCAATTTCAAATTAGTTCTACAAAAAAATTTCACATCTGGTTTCATCTGAACAGTTTCGTTAATCAGATGATAAGATATATTTTATTTCGTAAAGATATCTGAAATCGGTAATAAAAGTTCCACTCTCAAGAGTGGAATTCACATGCAAATGAATTTTCATCTAATTTTTTAAAATTTTTTTTCTAAAATCTTTTAAATCCAAAGAAATTACTCTTTCTACCAACTTCTGTTCAAAAATAAAAAATTTCTGTCATAAGTATTTGTTGTAAACAATTTTTAAAAACAATTAAGCAACAAAACAATTTTGTTAAATAAAAAAAAATTTTTAGACTAAGTGTCTGAATTCTTTCTTTATAAATAGATATTTGCCCGAATTTGAGTAAATGTCAATAATTTAATTTATTATAAACATTTTTTATAACCAATTAAGCAACAATCCGTAATTTTGATGAATTAAAAACTCTTTTTTAGACTAAGTGCCTGAATTCGTTCTTCATAAAAGGACATTTAGCAGAATGTGAGTAAATGTCAATAATTTAATTTGTTACAAACAATTCTTATAAACAATTAAGCAAAAATCCATAATTTTGATGAATGAAATATTCATTAAATATTCATATTCATAAATAAACCATTTTATTTTTAAAATAACTATTTATCATTGCATTTCAAATAATGATTTAAATACATTTATCAAAAGAGAGAAATAGTTAATAAAAAACTGCTACTGGTTATATTCCTCGATTTGTTAAAAGATAATGAATTTCTTATGCACCGAAGTGACGAATTTTCAAGCAATTGTTTATAAAAGTTGTGTATAACAAATGAAAATATTTAAAATTTAATCATATTCTGCCAAATGTCCATTTATGAAGAACGAATTCAGACACCTAGTCTAAAAAAGAATTTTTAATTCATCAAAGTTATGGATTGCTGCTTAATTGTTTATCAAAATTACTTATAACAAACTAAATTATTGACATTTACTCACATTTGGGCAAATGTCCATTTGTGAAGAAAAAATTCAGACACTTAGTCTAAAAAATAATTTTTAATTTTTCAAAATTACGGATTGTAGCTAAATTGTTTATTTTTGAACTGAAATTGTAAGAATGTGTAATTTCTTTAGATTTGAAAGCTTTTAGAAAAAATGTTGAAAAAAAATTGAATTGTTTATTGCTCAATTGTTAATTACTTTCGACACAAGCAAAAATTTAACAATCGGCCACGACAGGTATTTGCGCAATTCTGACCTACAAGTTAATTTGGCCACGAAAAGCCAGTATTGTCCCACTGTGCTGCAGTTAAAACGTAATTTCATACTTTAAAAGTAAATAACTGTAAAAACATGCGTTACACAACAAATTGGGTGAACAAATGTATTTTGTTAAGAATAAAAAGCAAGAAAACGTATTTACACCTTCGATCTTGGAAAGTATTAAAATTACCAAGTGTTGACACATTAAACTTAAAAACCTCTGTTTAAAATTATAATGATGATTTCTTGCAGGAGTTAAATAGGTGGATAATGGCTTTTCTAATATGTCATAAAATCTTTAATTGAGTTTAAAGTTCCTATTGAGATGGGTTTTCCCCTGTTTTGAGGCCATACCTGCCCTCCTTCTTTCTACAGATTGGATCTCGAAACGTTAGTAGGAGTTCTCCCACCCTTTTGGTCGGTCGGCGAGGGTCTGATGTAATAAAGTTTTGAGTATACTTCCCAACATTTTCTTTACTGGTCCTTTAATTTTTGTATTTACTGAATGAACAAATGTGAAGTATTCTGAACTTTCAAATAATAATAAACTATTTTTATTGAATATAAAAGTACTGTGAGTTTTCTGTGAAATACCATTATACACTTTTAACATTTTTGGTCCTTCGAGACAGATAAATGGCGTATCTGTGTTGGACGCAAACTGATGAAAGGACAACGAAGGTCGCAGTAGCTTCCTTCTGGGTGAAGCGATTGGAGATAGAGTATTCTTTCTATTTAACACCTCATATGAATTTCAGTGCTACATTTTCAAAGAGATGAAAATTAAATCTGATGCTATACCAATGGAGGATCGTCTTGGTGAATACGATAAGCATATTATATTAATATAGTTTTTTTAGAATATGTTTAAAGTGTGTTAAGTTGATAGCTGTAATATAAATTTTCTTCTTTAGAAGTAATTGTAGTGGATGAAATTTAGCTATTTACAGAGCTTCTTTTTAATCAATCAGACTTAAAGTTTGAAAGTTTTACCAACCTAGGGGAGTGGACACTAGAGGATCAAAAGCAGAAAAGGGGAGATCATGCTCTGGTGTTCATGTTTCGACCTTTGAAAAGAAAATGGGTGCAGACTTTGGACTGTTTTTTGAGTGCCGGTAGTACATCTGGTACAGTCCTACACAAACTTATACTGGAATGCATTTCATTGACTGAAAAAACTGGTTTTTTCCTCGAAGCAATTGTAACAGACGGTGCTATTTGGAACCTATGTATGTGGAGCGTATTTAGGGTAACAGAGGAAAATTCAAGCATATCTTACTCTATTTGCGATAAACGAAGACTTTGGTTTTTATCAGACTTTCTGCATCTCATGAAAACACTTAAAAAAATTTTTAATAAAATTTTTAAAGTACAATATTATTTATGGAAATGTTAAATTATTCTTGATGGCGATAAATTTTTATCTCCCATAATTTTTGTACTTTATTATTTTCCAGACTTCTGACGGTAATATTTCCTTAAAGCATTGGTATATGCCTCCCCTTGATGAATGTGAGAGAAATTGTCATTCATGAGCGACAATTGCTGTTATAGTTTGAAAGTTTCTTTAAAAGCAGCATTGGAAATCTGCTTATTTTTAACAGGAAAATGCGATTTTTCTCACCTCATGACTGCACGCTTAAATCAAGATAATTTAGAGGTATTATTTGATTAAAAATATATTTATTAAAAAGTATGATTCTATTATTAACTTCTTGTATATTTTTCTAGCGATTTTTTTGTCTGATGCGCGATTCTTGTGGCGCCAATGACCATCTAGATAATGTATTACTTATTTATACAAATTAGTTTCTACATATTCGTTAATAAAACTACCAAAAGGATGTAATGTAGAAGGTTCAAAATTTTTTCAAGTTCTTTTGAACCTTAAAGACGTGGAAACTTCTAATCAGAAAAAAGAGCAGTAGGAAGAAGCTTTAGCCCTCAGGGTACGGACTAGGTTAGCGTAACCTAGGCAAATTTGGAATGTTGCGCCATTTTTAAACGAGTCGATGGAGGGAGAAAAGTCTTTGTAGTCCAGTCAACAGGTACTTTTAGACGGTAATAACTCGGAAGGTCAATGTTTTTGGCTTAAACCCTTTATTTTGGCATACAATTAAAGACCCTAAGTTTTCGGCAGGCGTGGCGATCGGGAACCCCGATAAATTTTTCAAAAAAGGTGCAAAAAATCGCGTTTTCTGAAATTGTCGGTTTTTTGTGCATTTTACGTGAAAAATATGTTATATAAAAGAAAAATTATGTATTGAGTTTTTTAAAAAAAGACGAACTTAATTGGCCAAATAGTTCCCGAGTTATGCCTTTTCAAAGTTAACTAATTTTTCATCATTTTTGCCCGAAAAAACTTTGTTTTCAAAAAATAATGACGAACTTTTTTTTACTTAATCGGATAAAAAAATAATGTGCATAAAAGTTGTAGTAGACTATATAAGCTTTAAATTCCTGTTTAGAAAATTAAATTCGGCCGACTAGTATTACCGAGCTATGACCTCCTAAAGTATACCAGTTTTCACGTTTTTTCACTTAGTTGCAAATTTTTTAGTTCGGATCGATTGCTCTTGTATTTTATTATTATTAAGTACATAATACAAGTTTGTTTCTATAAATTTTTGCATTATTTGAAAGATTCAAAATGGCGGATCCAATATGACAGACGATATTTTTTAAAAATTGGCTAATTTTCGTGACACTTGGTATCTTAGAGTTTTTGGGGTTTCTGATTACGAATTTTTAATTCGATTTCCAAAATTCAAAATTTTGGATATAATATGGCGGACGATATTTAAAATTTTGTAAGTTTTCAAGGTGCATCCAATATGTCAGACAATATTTTAAAAAAATTTGTTGATTTTCATAGGACATTGAATCAATATGGCGGACCATATTTCTTAAAAATTGGTTTATTTTCGTGAAACTTGGTATCTAGGAGATTTTGGGATCGTTGATTACTAATTTGCAATTAGATTTTAAAAATTCAATATGGCGGATCCAATATGGCGGGCGATATTTTTTAAAGCTTCGTTAATTTTGTGCGACTTAGTATCTAGGAGTTTTGAGGTCGCTGATTACGGATTCGCAGTCAGACTTTACAAATTCTAAATTGCTGATTCAACATTGCAGACGATATTTTTTTTTGTGAGACTCTGTATCGGTTTTGTTGTCACTGGTTACGAATTGCAGTCAAATTTTCAAAAACTTTAAATAATGGATCTAGTATGGCGGACTACACTTAAATAAAATTGGTTAAGTTTCATGAGACTTATTATCTAAGCGTTTTAGGTGCCGCTGATTATTATGAATATCCAGGAAGATTTTATTAATTCAAAATGGCGGATTCTCAATTACTGCCAATCAGTGCCTCCTTTTCATCCCAAAAAATTAAAAATAAAAGGTAAAAAATAGAGGAACTAAATGCTTACCATGTCCACGTCGTGAGTGCCGAGTAATGTTAAGAATAAAATAGACTTGGCTGATAATATTTTTTATGATCGATATTTCCAGAACTTAAGAAACCAAGGCTCACGAACAAAAGTCAGTTTTGAAAAAAATATCGTCCGCCATATTAAATTTTCAAAATCTAATTGCAAATTCGTAATCAACAACCCCAAAAACTCCTAGATACCAAATTTCACGAAAATAAGCCAATTTTAAAGAAATATCGTCCGCCATATTGGATCCACCATTTTGAATTTTCCAAATAATGCACAAATTTATAGAAATAAAATCGTATTATGTACTTAATAATAATAAAATACAAGAGCAATCAATCCGAACTAAAAAATTTGTAACTAAGTGAAAAAACGTGAAAACTGGTATACTTTAGGAGGTCATAGCTCGGTAACTAGTGGGCCGAATTTAATTTTCTAAACAGGATTTTAAAGCTAATATAGTCTACTACAACTTTTATGTACATTATTTTTTCATCTGATTAAGTAAAAAAACTTCAGCATTATTTTTTGAAAACAAGGTTTTTTCGGGCAAAAATAATGAAAAATTAGTAAACTTTGAAAAGGCATAACTCGGGTACTATTTGGCCAATTAAGTTCATCTTTTTTTAAAAAAACTCGAAATTTTATATACTTTTTCTTTTATGTAACATATTTTTCACGTAAAATGCACAGATATCCAAAAATTTCAGAAAACGCGATTTTTTGCACTTTTTTTGAAAAATTTACCTGGGTTCCCGGTCGCTACGCTTGCCGAAAACTGAGGGTCTTTAATTGTATGCCAAAATAAAGATTATAAGCCAAAAACATCGACCTTCTGAGTTATTACCGTATAATACG
Source organism: Ganaspis brasiliensis (assembly GCA_037103525.1). Classification (NCBI taxonomy): domain Eukaryota; kingdom Metazoa; phylum Arthropoda; class Insecta; order Hymenoptera; family Figitidae; genus Ganaspis; species Ganaspis brasiliensis. The sequence continues at coordinate 532,473 of JAZKLR010000163.1, forward strand.
TTTATCCCGATGTATTGACTGGACTATTGAGGTACCAACCGAAAGTAGCTCTTTTGGCAAAGCCAGTCGACTCTTGCTTTTTAAGCTGGTATTGTTGAAAATTTACGTTCGGGTTAATTTCACCCAGTTCATACGAAACGTTACAATATCAAATTTTTGTTTAAATATCGAAAATTTCTAAAAATAAAGAAACATTATTTATAAATTTTATTACAATTTATTAAAGTGTGATGCAGAAGCGTTTATGTAAAACCTTCTTTATTGGACCATCTTTGTAATGTTTTCAAAGGATTTTGGAGCTGCTCTAGGACAGCTTTATCGTGAGGTTGAAGAAGATGAGGAATTATTCTGCCAGCGGCACAGACCACGCCATTGACGAGGAAGCTGTCTCTGCATGACTTTGAGCCAATGTGCAGGGAGCATGTTGTAAAGATTACCTACAATTGCGCAAACTGAAATTCATTTTCATATTGTAATTTAACGATTTTTATAAAACCTTGTCAATTTTAAGAATAAACATTTTTCTAATCAATTTTTGTCGTTTCATTGTGTTATAATCATTAACTTTGTCAGTAATAAATGTTTTATGCATTATAGAAAAAAAAATTCATGATATTTTTATTGAATTTCTTGATTGACTTTTTTTGACATTTCAAAAATAGAGCATTTTCAAATCTAAAAAAATATACTTTTTAAAATGAATTAAAAAAACGGCTAAGGCTATCTTAAAGATAAATTCACCTTTCCAAAACCCTTATATAAAATGTTTATATCTTCTTTTTTGACAAAAATAGCGCAGCTTTTGAAGAAACTAAAGTTTTTTCATGAAAATTTGTGCTATTCTGTTAGTATTTTTAACAATAACTTTCATAAATAAAAAAATATCACAAATCTGACAAAGCCATCACATCTCTAAGAAAATTCTAAATGGATTTAAAAAAAATTTTAATTCATCAACTGGAATCGCAACAAAACCTTGCTGATGTTAAGAAAAAAAGAGTGTACAAAAAAAGAACCGAAAGCAACATCTACTTCTTGAGAAAAAGATGCAATATTTTTTTAGACTTTATTAATTTGTAAAAATTTACGTTGTATAGGTGAATTCGTTAAATATAATATAAACAGTTCATATAAAGAACACTAAGAAAAAAGATTTCTTTTGACAAGAATAAAATTATGTTTACATTGATTGCATTGAAAGAAATCGTTTTTATGCTTGTTCCAAGAATAAGATATTTGGCGTAAACTTTCGACTGCTTCTGTCATGCGCAAAACAGTTTTTTTAACATACTTTTCCGTGCATTCGTACAAAGTATAAATGATACAATAAGATACTTATAACAAAATTCAATAAACTTAATTTAAAGTAAAATAATAATTACGTCATTTTTCCTTGTTCTTCAACTTCGTCAATCATTTTCAAAAAGTCACAAAACTCTTCTAAATCTTTAATTCGTATAAATCTTGAGTAAGGAACAACTTCTTCGTTTACTATATTACTTTTAAAGTTGAATCGAAACATATAACGATTTTCTTTTTCACTGAGGCGTCATTTTCAACTCTAGCAAAAGTCATAAAATCATCGTCACCTTTTGTATAGCACCAATAACTACCGTTAGGTAAATGCTTCTGTTGCATATTTTCGCGTAAGTAATTGTAACTGATGAAGTATTTACAGACCTCCATTTATTTATACTGGTGTCACAAACCTACAACAAAATATAATTTCATACAGACAAAATAAACTAGGTGAGAATTATGTCCATTTCATGGACGTTTCGCTTCCTAGTTAGCAAAATAATTTGCTTCTTCATAGAGGAAGCAAGAAATTAATAATATATAAGTTAATTGGGGAAGTTGTTAAAAAAAAAAATTTTAATCCAAAAAGATGTAAAAATATGAATTATTTTACGAATTCTTGATCAATTATAAAACTTATATAGGTCAATCGATTCGTTTTGAGATAAGGAATATGATTTTTGTATTCTTTAAGTTGTTCTTTAAGTTATTCTTTAAGCTTGAAAAAAAATTTTGGCAAAAAACAATTTTTTTCGATGAAAAAAGGTGCTCAAAAAAATTTGGTTGGGTATTTTAAAAAATCCCTGTGTCCAAATTTAAATATTCATGAGCTTAATAAGTCATCTAAATTTTATTGGAATCCGTTAAAGCGTTCTCCAGATATCTTGTACACAAAAAACGCTACACACACACACACACACACACACACACACATACATCTGGAGATTTGCTTAGGAATAAAAATTTACGCTTTTTAGATGAAAATAAGTTGATTTAGATTATTTTTAGAAAATCGAAAATCTTAACGATCACAAAGCTTCTTCTATGAGGAAGCAAAAGCAAAAAGTTTACGTTATTCTAATAAGCATTTGTTTAACAAAAAATTTGATTCAATGACTCTGACACTTTGTTTATTATTATTATTCTATGTAGCTGATGCTTCTAAAAGTGACACTTTCCTGTTTTACGTATAAAAACAATAATTTTTCTTTCAATATTTGAATCTAAGAAATCGTATTATGTAGTATTATGAAGTAATGACACGAATCTGTGTCATTATTTTCATGTCACACTTTTCCATAAGGGATAAAAGCATGTGTGGCAAAATTTCTGTACCGATCCAACTGAAATAAAAGGTTCTCATATCAGACTAAAACTTATCCTCAGTTAAGTTAAAATTTCTAATAAATATATAATAAAATAACCAAAATTTAAATAATTATTAATGAAAACTTTATTATAAAATTATTGTCATCTAATAAAAAACACATTATATCAATTCTACTTTTATATTAAGGTTTATTTATTTCTATATTTATTTATTTGTATATTCCTTTATTCACATATTTAAAAATTAACAAAAGAATTTTTTGTTTAATTGCTATTATAAATAAATAACACAGCCCCACAAAAAAAAAAAGTGTCATGTACTTTTGACCGGAATACCTTAGCCCTATGTATTTTGACGCGCTGAACACGAATCCGAAGTCCATTTTGCTCCATCACGTCAGGATTTTTTCCTAACCTCAAAATCAATAAAATGACACTTTTTGTTCATTAGCATGTGAACCCGACTTAACATTAATACATGCCTTGGGCGAATAGAAAGCTTGGATTGTGACCTTTAAAACGCTTTTTTAAAAATTGTTCTACGATGATTTTTAACGAAGTTATGATGTTTTATTTAAAATATAAATTTTTTCCAAATGTAAATAACACTTCAATTATTGATGTGGTATGGTGTAATGGAAAAAAATGATTTTAAATAAAACATCATAACTTCGTTAAAAATCATCGTAGAACAATTTTTAAAAAAGCGTTTTAAAGGTCACAATCCAAGCTTTCTATTCGCCCTAGGCATGTATTAATCTTAAGTCGGGTTCACATGCTAATGAACAAAAAGTGTCATTTTATTGATTTTGAGGTTAGGAAAAAATCCTGACGTGATGGAGCAAAATGGACTTCGGATTCGTGTTCAGCGCGTCAAAATACATAGGGCTAAGGTATTCCGGTCAAAAGTACATGACACTTTTTTTTTTTTGTGGGGCTGTGTAATCTAAAATCTCATCTATGTGTGAATTTTAACTAGGATCTAATTTTACATTTTTAAAATTTTTTACTTAAATTTTTCTTTTTCAATCTTTGAAACACGATTTAGTTTTTCCCTTTGACCAGTTTGGTGTTAGAGTTATAGTTGGAAATGTCAAAAATTGGTGGTTTTGCCCCACTATACCTTAAACATTTCAGTTACGCACCGAAAAACCGATTTTCTTATATTAAGATTATTCTACTAATTTTAAGAATTTTTGAAACTTAAATACGCGCTAAGCTCATTTTCTCAGATAAAGTATTACGATATCTATTTTTAAGAAACATTTTTTACAATAATAAAATCTTAAAATGAGAGGAATTTCTTCTCCTATCAAAAATTATGTTTCTTTAATAATATTAAATAAATAAATTGAAATTCATAAATACTTAGTTTTAAATCAGAAAATGTTTTTAATATTGCTACCTTTCCGTCAAAGTTTAATTAAATTTAATAAAAACAGTAGTTCTTTACATTTTAAAATAAAAAAATATTAGTGGAATATTATTAGTCAAAATTAATTGAGGTCTGTTTTTGGGATTTTTTAAGGTTATGTCAAAAGTATGACGTAGTGGGGTTAAATGGACTTCATATTCAGCTTCAGCGACTACAGAAACATAAAACAGTCGTCGTTAGACTTAAAAAACTGAATTTTTCTTTATTTTCAATTTTTTAGATCATATTTTGGTTTTTTATTAGGTTATGCCAAAAGTATGACGTAATGGGGTTAGATGGACTTCAGATTCAGCTTCAGCGACCCCACAGACATAAAACAATCGTAGTTTGACTTAAAAATCTGATTTTTTTTTATTTTAAAATTTTGAGGTTTTTTTTAGGTTATGTCAAAAGTATCACGTGTTAGGGTTCAATGGACTTCAGATTCGGCTTTAGCGACCTTTAAAAACATAAAGCAGTCATAGTCGGACTTATAAATCTAATTTTTTCTTGATTTCAAAATTTTCTGGTCAAATTTTTGGGTTCTTTTGAGGTTATGTCAAAAGTATCACGTGATAGGGTTAAATGGACTTCAGCTTCAGCGACCCGACACTGAAAAAATTAAAGGACACACTGAAAAAAATATTTCCGTGGAACTGCAATAATTATGGGCAGATTGGCAATATTTTATTGCTGTTTTGGGAACTGCCATACGTATTTGTGTTTTAGCCATACGACTGTGTGAAACCACGAGTGACATTGTAAGGTTAGGTAAAATTGACAGTGGCGCACCGATGCATTATGTCAAACCCCTACATAACCTGTCAACCATAGTCATATGTCTAATCTGATCAGAGTATTTTTTTCAGTGCAGTTGCTGCACCGTAAACAATATTTAACAAATCAACTAACTTCACAATTTTTATTTTGCATGTGATTTCCTTGGTGTGAAGTTAACTTTTTTTAAAAGGTTCTACAACTGCCCTTCAAAAGTGCAGCAACTGTCTTTTAAGTTTTTCAGTGGAGAGACATAAAACAGTCGTAGTTATACTTAAAAAGTACCATGAGCGCTAGTGCGCATTGAAGTGATTCCATAGAAATTACGTTATAAACATCGGATCCACTTTCGGTCCCATGCTTACAACTTTCTTTACAACAACCCGAATATTTGTTAAAATTATTCAAATGTATCAGACAGACTTAAAAGTAAACAATTGCAGAGATATGCCCATAAATCTTAAAATTATCAATCTTTTTAATACGAATTTTATAATAATTAAATCGAAGTTTCTCTAAAAACCGTTTTTTAATTTAATGCAGCAATTGCTTTGTATTTTATTTGTTATCATTTTTGTGAAATGTTTTTAAATTGATGGTAGTGTTGTGGCTACCTCACTTTGATTAAGGGATTACGTGGGTTTTAAAGCTTCAAAAAACCGATCTTTAAAACATTTTTTTATTTAATAGTATAACATGTCAATAATATTTGCCCAAGTTTAAAGGTCATCTGATTTTTAAACTCTAGGTGAGAGAGAGAGAGAAAATTTGGAATTTTCTCTTATTATCTCTTATTACAACTGCAGCAACAGCAATTTCAGCTGCCACAGCTGCAGCACCATCAGCAGCCACTGCTGCAGCACTATCAGCAGCCGCAACTGCTGTACCAACAGCAACAGCAGCATCAGCTGACATTCCCACAACAGCAACACCAACTGACATTCCCGCAACAGCTGCAGCAAAGAGCGGAGCTTTCTTTCAAAAAAGGCCGTGTGGTTCTTGATAACGAAGTTAAGAACTATATTGATAGGACTATACGTAGTATAGAGGAGAGATATGGAAGACGAAATGATCGCAATACTCATGAATTGTTGGAAACTGATACCAAAATACAAAATCTAGAATGTGACATTAAAAAAATTAAATTGGACATACGTCTTCTAGAACAACAGAGTCATCCTGCAACCGAGGATCGCACCCGAAAAGAGAGGGAAAGGGATTCACGGTTTCGAAGTCAAATATATTAAAAATTGTAAATTTTTTAAAAACTGATACCGTAGAACTACAAGTTTTAATATAAAGAAATTTCATTTTTTAATAATTAAAAAATGTAAGAAAATATTTTATATATTACATGCATTACCTATTTTAAATGCGTTCTGTTAAATGTTTTATGTTACTTAATTAGTATTAAAAACGTTATTATAAATGCATTATATTAAGTGCGTTAAATAAAAATCTTTATGTTCAATGCGTTCCATAAAATGCGTTAAAAAAAGTGTACATTATATTCGACTGGCAAACAATGGATTGAGATCGAAAAATATCGTGCCTATCACTCTAAATTTAGAAAATTTATAATTACATATTTTAAACAGCAAGTATTAATTGATTATTTTTCATTGATAACAAAAATTCCGCCAATATCCTGAAAAATCAGACTTTTTAAACTTCCAATTTTAATTGCTTTTGTCTCAAAACTCGATTATTGAAGACGGTGAACACGATTTCTTGAAAACTAATGCACTGATCTTCTTGAAATTTGATTCACTTCTTGTCAATTTCATTGACCTGTGCCTCAATGAAAATTTTTTTTTAATCACAACCAATTTTATAAAGATATATATATATAGTCAAAAAGTGTATAAAAAATTAAATTTTTTGCATAAAACTCTGCCTAAAAAAAAAAAATTTTTAAACTCTTCGTTCAGGCACAAGCTAGGCTTACCTACTAACAGAAAATTTTTCGTTTTTTGATTTTAGATTAAGATATATGGAATTATCATGTCCACCGCAAAAACATTTTTTTTCCCAGTGGTGTTAAAACGTCAGTCCTCAATGGCTCCATTGTTATAATTTTTTAATAAAATTTATAAAATTTTTTCTCTAAATATTATACTTTTATGTGATAAAAGGGCTCAATAAATTAATTCGTTTATTACATGAAGAAAATTATTAAAAAAAGAATTTTTTTGTCCTTAGAAACGCCTGTAACCCCTTCAGGGGTAACCCCATATATACAAAAGTAAGTCTATTTTAATTAATTATTTTTAAACAAGGATACGGTATAATGATTCTGGGGTATTTTAACGTAAAACACATGTATCAAACTAAATTAAAAAATAAATTATAATTTTTTTTTACAAAATGGCGCCTTTACAACAGTTCAACTGTAATCACGTTTTCTTCTGCGGGTGGAAGGATTTCTCCCACAGTTTTTAACGAATTTAATTAATATTTGGACTGTAGCTTTAAAACACCATACTTCAGACGAGTACGTAGGATTTTCTAGATTGGTTGTCATTTTATAGCTATTTTTTTGGTTACTTTTTGAGAAAAATTACATTTTTGGCATCAAAGTTATATGCTGTTTTGCGAAAAATTGATAATTTTGAAATATTTTACGTAGGGGAAGGTGGGGTTGAAAGAGCCGATAAGTATATTTAAAAAATGAAAAAAGATCAAAATAAATTTGAAATGAGAAAAGTAATATTTAATAAATACGACTCGTTGTCAATCATTTTAGTTTTGAAGATTTCTCATAATCAGCACTTCCAACCCCGCTCTCCTCTACTTCTCTAGCAAATGTCATACCCATTCATAATTCGTTTGAATTTTTTGTCCAGGTACTCATGGAAGGTAAAAAAGCTTCCACCCGCGGAGCCTGTCGTAAAAATGTGATCACAGTTGAACTGTTGTAAAGACTCCATTTTGTAAAAAAAAAAAAAAAAAAAAATTAATAGGGTGCAGGAAATTTTCCAAAAACTCAAATTGTCGAATATCCAAATGGTCGAATTTCAAAATGTGCGAATATTTATTTTGTCGAATTTCCAAATTATCGAATAACCAAATTGTCGAATTTCTAAATTTTCAAATATCCAAATTGTCGAATATTCATTTTGTCGAATTTCTAGATTGTCGAATTTCCAAATTGTCGAATATCCAAAATGTCGAGTTTCCAAATTGTCGAATTTCAATTTTGTCAAAAGTCCATTTTGTCGAATTTCCAAATTGTCGAATTTCCAAATGATCGAATATCCATTTTGTCGAATCTTTGTCGAATTTTTTAACAGTAGTCTAAGGAAGTTCATTTCTGTTTTGCCAGCATTGCTATTTTGAATTGTATAAAAATGTATAAAGGATGTATATTGGAATGTTTAGGCAGTTAATGAATTACTGTATATTTTTTTATGTACTAAATAGGGTATTTTGCCCGTCTATCAAATTAAATTAAATAAAATCTTCAAATTGTCGAATATTAATTTTTTTTAATTTCTGAATTGTCGAATTTCCAAATTCTCGAAAATCCACTTTGTCGAATATCCTTATTGCCGAATCTCCAAATGATCGAATATCCAAATTGTCGAATCTCCAAACTTTCGAATCTCCAAATGTTTGAATGTCCAAAAGGTCGAATTATTTTTTTCATGTGAGTTTCCTATCTTTGAAATGTGTTAGTATAGTAGATTGGACATAATGATTTTAAATTTTGCGCACTTGTCCAATCTACAATACCAACACATTTCATAGATGGGAAACTCCCATGAAAAACATAATTCGAAAAAATGGATATTCGACAATTTGGAAATTCGACAAAATGGACATTCGACAATTTGGATATTCGACAATTTGGAAAATCGACAATTTGGTTATTCGATCATTTGGAAATTCGACGAAATGGATATTCGCCCATTTGGATATTCGACTTTTTGAAATTCGACTATTTGGATATTCGACCTTTTGGGTTTTTGGGAAATTTCCTGCACCCGTTTTTAATTTAGTTTGATAATGTATTTTATGTTAAAAAGAACCCAGCATCATTATACTGTACTGTTTTCTTTAAATAATTAATTGAAATATGAAAAAAAATATTTCCGTGGAACTGCGATAATTATGGGCAGATTGGCAATATTTTATTGCTGTTTTGGGAACTGACATACGTATTGGTGTTTTAGCCATACGGCTGTGTGAAACCGCGAGTAATATTGTAAGGTTAGGTAAAATGGACAGTGGCGCACCGATGCATTATGGGAAATTCGAACGTATAGTTGTCAAACTTCTACATAACCTGTCAACCATACTCAAATGTCTAATCTCAACACAGTATTTTTTTCAGTGTACTCTATTTTACATGTGCTCTGGGTGACGTTACCCCTTACAAAATGATTTCTATTATTTTTTTAATATTCCTCTAAATACACCTCCTTTCCTTAAAATACCTTAATTATATAAATTGTCTTTTGCTGATGCCTATAGAGAAATAATAGAAAATATAATTATAGGACTTGCACTGTAAACTAGCAATTTTACAGAATTATGTCACAAGATGATACTACCATACATTATATAAAATTTAAAAGGCTTGGTTACATATGATAACAAACGAGGTTGTGGCAAATTTGCTATTAAATCTAATAAAAAGTACCAAGAATAAATTAGTCATTAGTGTATGGTCATTAAGTTTGGGAAAACAGAATTACAATAAACTAAAGGCATTTACAGTTAATAAATCTCATTCTTAGTTATAATTCCTTTATCTGCCTTTGGAATGTCGCATCTCTCGATTTCCCTGCAAAATCTTGATACGGGTTCGAGAACGAAGCCAGTTGATCGTGCGAATTAACGAGGTCCAAATACTTGGCTGGACTTCAGAAAATTTAGTAGCCGCGGTTGATTTAGTATCCTTTGTCAAAATAAATTGCACCGATCGCCGTGGAGGTCTTCCCTCTTGTCGTTGTTACCTTTCTTCATGGATTTTTGTTTTTTTCTGGTTACACTTTGTATTATTTACTTAGAGTTTTAATTAATCTAATTTTATTATCCATTAAGTTTTAAAATATTTTCTGCTATTATCGTCATTATACATTCAGTCGCTTAAAGTTCAGTTTTGAGAAGGTTTAAATAAATCTATGTATCTTATAATATTTTTTTATAATGAATCCTAAAGCCAACCTCGGCTAGAGAAATTTTAAATAGTGAACTTCTTACAATTATTTTGTAATAACGCATAGTTCAATATTCACACAACAGTTATGAGTTATGGCTTCAGTTACCTAAGATATAACATTTTTTTATTTTTAAATACAATCAATGTGAGCGAAAAATGAACTTTGTAAGAGGAGAGCAACAGGTTTAGTTTGAACAAAAGCAATTAATGGCATATACAATGTAGAACTAAAACAAATTGTAGTTGATGTGATATACACTGCCTAGTATGCAATTGTCATTGTAATTGCAAGTTATCCCAATGGTATACCTGCTCTCAATAACGACTATGATTTGTAAAAATAACTAGTTTTAACATTATATCTTGAACAAAATTTTGATGTTAAAAGTTATCAAAATGAACAAGATTACAGGTTTTTGTACAGATTACATTTTTTTAATGTGTATTAAGTGTTACAAAATGTCATAAACTGTTGGAAGATGAAAAATATGCATTAGTTGATTCAAAATGGCGGATATTGTTAAAATAAGTAAAAAATTAATATCCGTTGGACCAATCTATAAGTTTTATATTAACAGTAATGAAACTTGATACATAGGAGTTTTTTGGGTCGCAGATTACTAATCTGTTAATAATTTTTCAAAAATTAAAATGGCGGATCCAATATGGTGTCCGAAACATGCAAACCTTTGCCAAAATTTATGAAATTTATGTACTATACATAGAGGTTTTTAGGGTCGCTGATTACGATTCCGATTATAATATTTTAAAATTCAAAATAGTGGATCTAATAAAAAGGATATGAAATGTTAAAAAAGCTTAAATCTTTGAAAAAACCATTAATCGAGATTTTTTAAATCTTCCGCCATATGGGGTCCACCATTTTGAATTTTGAAAAACAAACAACAGATTCATAATCAGCAATGCCCAAAAACCATAAAGTATAAAATATCTGGCGAATCCAATTAATTTTTTAAAAATCTTTCACCATATTGGATCCGCCATTTTAATTCTTCAAAATTTATAAATAGATTTGTAATGTACGACTCAAAAAACCTCTATGTATCAAGTTTAATTAATTTTTTCAAAAATTTTGTATTTTCTTCCACCTTATTTAATCCTTCATTTTGAATTTTAAAATATAATCGGAATCGTATGTATTACACGGAAAAAATTATTTCAGTATATTTTGCAGAACTAATATAGGAGTTGCGGATATACAAGATTCCAGAACGAAGTTTTTTATAATCTCAGAAACTTTCATTATTTAAAGCGGAACATTTTAGGAGTAACTGTAAATAGTTCTGTAATTTTTGAAATAGATGTTAGTGTTAAAGCGTTTTGTATTTCATACAGAACAATTTATGACAAAATGTTGAAAATATTTAGTACAAACTATGTTTAAAACTGTTTGAATTTGCACTATGATTTCTGCCGTAACCGTTCCATAAGAGTTCTGTAATATTCTATATCACGTTGTATAATGTCAAGTGATTCTTGTAGGCCGCGTGGTCGCACAGAATAAGGCAGTTAATTGAATTTTTATTAAAAAAAACACAATTATTAACAATACTTAACCTATAGGTATAATTATTGAAATTTTATATACAAATTTAAATTTTGAAATTTTAATATCAAAACTTTAAACAATTGATTTTATTTAAGAGAAATTGATTTGACGTATAGGTAGAGCCGCACGGTCAAGGGTGCTTTAGGCAACACATATTACAGAACTCTTGTAGTAATACGTCTGACCAGATAAAGCAAAATTTAAATTACCTATATTTTTAAATTATACGGATATTTTCTTTACATTTTTCTAAAACTCCCCTTCAGGTTTTATAAATGAGTGATTTAAATAATACTAACTTCTTCTCTGCGTCCGCTGTTCCGAAATTAGTTGTGTAAAATATACTGAAATAATTTTTTCCGTGTAAGTTTCATTAATTTTAATATATAGCTTTAAGATTGGCCTAACGGATATTAATTTTTTACTTTTTTTTAACAATATCCACCATATTTAATTTCATGTATCAACTGTTGCATATTTTTAATCTTGCAACAGTTTGTACCATTTTGTGCCACTTTATTACACATTACAAAAATATTTTCGATAAGAAATATTGATTTAAAAAAAAGTTGTCGATTTGTGGGTACTTTTTTGCAAAGAATTCGTCATATTGGTCTTGCTTACGGATAAAAATGAAATCTAAACCCGGAATGTATGTTTTCAGGTGTTAATGTTAACTGCTTTTTTAATACTATGATTTGTTAAAACACTTTGCTTTTATTGTGTATAAAAATACACTTCAGAAGAAAAAATATTTATATCAGAATTTAAAAAATTGCAAATGAGTGCGCTTTTTAATGTCAGTATTAATATTGCCTAATAGTATTGTTTAAAAATCCTCACTTTCGGATATAACAGTTATTGATATATTCGTCAATTTTTGTTTTGAAATGCAATCTGGGTGTGCAATCATATTTACCTGATTTAGAACCATGTGTGTTTTTACTATTGCCAGTAATTAAAAGTGAGTTGAAAGGATACATTTTCGAAAACATTGAGCACATGAAATTTATATGTACGCGTGCTATAGATGCAGTACAACGACATGAGCTTGAACACGTATTTGAACCATTATTGAAACGGTTTAAAAAGTGTATTGAATCAGAAAGAGAGAATGTTCTGTATAATGAAAAAGTGAAAATTGAAAGGTTTTGTTCCTTTTTATTTTTGGAGCATCAATCCTGCAAATTTATTGTGTTTAAGGTGACTTTTGAATTTTCTCCAAATATTATATCTTTTGTTGATATTTATTTTTAAACTTACACGTATTCAAAATAGAAATGAAAAATGAGGTGTTTTAATATAAGAATCTAAATGAAGTTTCAAACTTTATGGATGTGTCATATTTTTAATTTGTAGGAAATGTATGCGTCTGGGATGAAATTTGCTAATATTAGGCCACATTACTATTGATATTATAACCCTATGGGAAATGACAATCGTCTGGAGCTTGGCCCAAGCCTGGGCCGATCTTGAGGATCGGCAAATTTCCCATGGGGAAGATATACATCGCAAAAAGTTAATAAACTTAGCTAGATTGTTATTAAAAACAATCTAGTCTATAATATAGATATATAATATAATATATATGTATAAATCGAACGTGATAAAATATTTTATAAAGTTACGTAACAATCATAGTGGGAAGAGGGGTTCAAAATTATCAAAAAATGTGTTACGTAATTTATAGGTGGCCCCTAAACATTTAAACTGTGTAACCAAAAATAATTTTTATAACATTTTTGATTAAATAGAAATTTTCGGTAATATATGATTTTAAACTGTACTGTATTTTCTTAATGGGTTTTTTCCGACCAATATGTATTTTCAAATAAATGAAGTTTTGGTATTTTATAGATTTATTTTTCTTTACTTTAGGGTTTTTGTAAATTTTTCCGTTTTCTTTAGAATTTTTCAAACATCCTACATATTCATTAAAATAACAATTGACTCTTTATTTTTCGAATGCTTTCTAACCTTCTTTTCTTTTTAAGCATTTGCCTTTGAAATAGGTTGCAGAAGTCAATATGGTCTTTTGTATATTATAATTTATAATTTTTTTCACAGGAACTATCTGTTTCGGTTACAATCGTGTCAGCTCTACTTTCCTCAGTACTGTTGATTAATTCCTGTAAGATTATTTATAAATTAAAAAATTTAAATCTATTTGTACATTTTGAAAAGAATATACTTACTTGCAAATTGTTATTCTCATTATTACTGCTTATTTGAAAAGCATCTGAATAAAGTTCAATGTTAGTAGTCGCAGCAGAACTGAATTCTTCTTCCAGAAATATATTAGAATTGAAATGATAAATCCCAGTAACCTTAAATTCACTGATTGCGTTAGTCGGTGTAATACGAACTAAAAGACTTTATAAAAGTCCGATCTAAAATGTTGCAGTTTATGCAAAAAGTGGTATGAAAAACATAAGACGTGGAAATCATTTCCGTGAGCTCCTAACAAAAACTCTTAATTTTTTGTGTGGGTCAAATATTCATCCAAAATAAGCAAAACTGTATTTTCTTTGATAGGTTTAGAATGTTTCACAAAATGACTGAACCAGGATGGATAGAAGATTTCGCTTTGCATCCATCCTGATAGGTGACACCAAAACTACTCTTATTCAATTTTGTCATCGCACACATTTTCTTTAAAAAGTATATTTTTAAAAACATCCTGATCCGAATAACATGCTGACACATCTGTTTTGCAATGTTTTTTTTTTTAACGGAATTAGATAAAGAAGCGACTGTTTTAAAATTGAAGGGTTAAATTCTTAACATATTTGTAAACAAACCCTCCCAGCGGCTTAATTCCTTAGTCACATATCGGAGCTCTGTGTGGATTGACCTTGTTTTTCTAAGACTTGTGGGAATCAAATGGATTATATTAAATTTAAGTTAAATGACGAAGATAGGCACTTAGACGATGCAGGAGGCAACTCGAAGCATCGAGTAATGCTAGCAGGAGCAGCGCTGGTGCAGGTCCATCGTCTTTGTCATAAAATGACACTTTTTGTTCATTAGCATGTGAACCCGACTTAACATTAATACATGCCTTGGGCGAATAGAAAACTTGGATTGTGACCTTTAAAACGCTTTTTTAAAAATTGTTCTACGATGATTTTTAACGAAGTTATGATGTTTTATTTAAAATATAAATTTTTTCCAAATGTAAATAACACTTCAATTATTGATGTGGTATGGTGTAATGGAAAAAAATGATTTTAAATAAAACATCATAACTTCGTTAAAAATCATCGTAGAACAATTTTTAAAAAAGCGTTTTAAAGGTCACAATCCAAGCTTTCTATTCGCCCTAGGCATGTATTAATCTTAAGTCGGGTTCACATGCTAATGAACAAAAAGTGTCATTTTATTGATTTTGAGGTTAGGAAAAAATCCTGACGTGATGGAGCAAAACTGACTTCGGATTCGTGTTCAGCGCGTCAAAATACATAGGGCTAGGGTATTCCGGTCAAAAGTACATGACACTTTTTGTTCATTAGCATGTGAACCCGACTTAACATTAATACATGCCTTGGGCGAATAGAAAGCTTGGATTGTGACCTTTAAAACGCTTTTTTAAAAATTGTTCTACGATGATTTTTAACGAAGTTATGATGTTTTATTTAAAATATAAATTTTTTCCAAATGTAAATAACACTTCAATTATTGATGTGGTATGGTGTAATGGAAAAAAATGATTTTAAATAAAACATCATAACTTCGTTAAAAATCATCGTAGAACAATTTTTAAAAAAGCGTTTTAAAGGTCACAATCCAAGCTTTCTATTCGCCCTAGGCATGTATTAATCTTAAGTCGGGTTCACATGCTAATGAACAAAAAGTGTCATTTTATTGATTTTGAGGTTAGGAAAAAATCCTGCCGTGATGGAGCAAAACTGACTTCGGATTCGTGTTCAGCGCGTCAAAATACATAGGGCTAGGGTATTCCGGTCAAAAGTACATGACACTTTTTTTTTTGTGGGGCTGTGTAATCTAAAATCTCATCTATGTGTGAATTTTAACTAGGATCTAATTTTACATTTTTAAAATTTTTTACTTAAATTTTTCTTTTTCAATCTTTGAAACACGATTTAGTTTTTCCCTTTGACCAGTTTGGTGTTAGAGTTATAGTTGGAAATGTCAAAAATTGGTGGTTTTGCCCCACTATACCTTAAACATTTCAGTTACGCACCGAAAAACCGATTTTCTTATATTAAGATTATTCTACTAATTTTAAGAATTTTTGAAACTTAAATACGCGCTAAGCTCATTTTCTCAGATAAAGTATTACGATATCTATTTTTAAGAAATAATAAGCGAACAGCGGGGGTGCAAGAGAGGTCTGGCAGGTTGTAGGGAGAACCTATTGATTGATAGGTGTATTACCCAAGACGCGATATTTTATCGACGTAACCTGTCAATGGCTTGGATTGATTACCGAAAGGCATTTGACTCTACAAGTCATGAGCTGATCATCAAGTTGCTTGAATGCTTAGAGGTACATCCGAACATTGTGAGATGCTTAAAGGAGCTAATGCTCATGTGGAGGACAAGGTTTGTTATAACATCCAACAAACAGCAAGTGATGACTAACATCATCTCGTTTGGAAGAGGAGTTTTCCAAGGAGACTCCCTAAGTCCTGTACTTTTTTGCATCTCCCTCTTGCCTCTGTCTGTAGTACTCCGAGAAAAATACTCTGGATACATGTGTGGAAAACCCAGAAATAGAGTCCATAAGATCAACCATCTGTTTTATATGGACGATCTTAAGCTATATGGATCCAGCAAGGACGAATTAAAAATTCTGGTGTTTGCAGTAGCCGAGTACTCCAGAGCTATTGGTATGAATTTTGGATTAGATAAATGTGCTGTTATCCATTTAATTAAAGGGAGACGAGAAACAGCTGAAATGTCGAGCAACTCTGAGAATATTCAGCTCATTGGTGGCAATACCATTCATCACCTTGGTGTTGGGGAAACTTACACATATCTTGGAATTCCTCAATCGGAAAGTCAAGATTTGTGTGGGCTTAAAGATCATCTCCATATGAAATACCATGGTCTTCTCAGAAAAATTTGGGCTTCTGAACTATCTAGGAAGAATAAGATACAAGCCACAAACACATTAGCCATTCCTTTACTACTCTATACATTTGAAGCAGTTAAGTGGAATGTGAATGAGTTGAAGGAACTAGATAGAGAAACTCGCAAGATGATGACTATACATCGAAGTCATCATCCTAGGTCTTCCGTACCTCGCATTTACCTTTTACGCGATCGGGGAGGAAGAGGTCTTTAAGTTTAGAGTGTCTTCATCGTAGAATTGTTTTATCTGCAGCATGCTCAGTCATAAACAGTAGAGATCCTCTTATGCAATTTGTTCACCATCCTGAAATTGCAAATGGTGGGGCGTTTTTATATCGAGCGGCAGAAAGAGCTGCAAGTGAACTTA
Source organism: Ganaspis brasiliensis (assembly GCA_037103525.1). NCBI lineage: Eukaryota > Metazoa > Arthropoda > Insecta > Hymenoptera > Figitidae > Ganaspis > Ganaspis brasiliensis. The sequence continues at coordinate 549,493 of JAZKLR010000163.1, forward strand.
GTCTCCCATTTGAAACCAGGGATATGGAACACGGTTTAGCATCTTTAACACCATTAATGCTTAGAAAACGTGTTAAGGAAGCAGATCATGCGCTTCTGTTACAGGAGCATATTGACAAGCCTGTGCATGGACGCTTTTTCAGTCTCATAAAAGAGTTGGGACTGTCTGGGGTTTTGTCATTTGCTTTCCTCAAGTCTGCTGGTTTGAAATCGGAGACTGAAGGATTTTTATTTGCTTGCCAGGATGGCGTGATAAATACTTTGGTGTATCGCAGTCAAGTGATGCATATATCTGTCGACAATACCAACTGTCGAGCGTGCAGGCAATACCCGGAGACACTTAGTCACATTCTAAGTGCGTGCCTGAAGTATGCATGTTACAGATATGTAGAAAGACATAATGCTGCGCTTAAGGTGTTGTATTATCACCTTCGACACCAATATGGTATAGATAAAGAACCCATCTTGCCGTATGCCCAGGGGGATCAGGAGTCCGTTGTGGAAAATGATCAGTGTAAGATCTACTGGAATTTTTCTTTTTCCACCACTCATCGTATCAGCGCCAATAAACCTGATATAGTGCTCCAGGATCATAAAAGTAAGGTCATTTGTGTGATAGAGTTTTCGGCACTTGCTGAGAGCAATATCACTCAAAAGGAGGATGAGAAGCGGACAAAGTATCAAGACCTTCTGTTTGAATTGAGTAAAATATATCCAGGCTGCAGGGTCAGATTAATTGTTCTTGTACTCGGTTGTTTAGGAGGGATGCGAGCTTTATTTGTGAGCCAATTACAAAAAATTCCTAGCTGCGAGCACAAGGCTAATGCGTTGGCGGTTCGCATGCAGAAGGCTGTTCTTCTGAACTCTCTAAATCTGGTTCGGCAGCACTGTTCATTATAAGATCCTATTCGGTAGCTCTAAAAAAGCATCCAACAACGTTCTTGACCACCGCTTAAGAATATCGGCGGCAATGGGTGAGAACAACAGTGTAAGAAACGAAAATAACAACTCTAGTAAATGAATCACGCTTTTGCTTACCCTCCAGGACGGATGGAGCAATAGTGGATTAGAATATGTAAAGCAAGAATGGGAGAGGTTGTTTTAGTGAGGTATTACCACAGCACGTGGTCGAGTCCCACACGAACAAGTGCGTAAATGCATTTTTTCCTCTCCTAAACTTGTTTTGTAAAAAAAAAAAAATAATAATAATAATAGCAGTAAAATAAAATTTTCATAGTGCTTAATAGTAAACGTTTTTTTCAGGTGACTGAAACTGCAACAATGACCAATGATTTAATTCATTCTACTAAAGTGGAACAACAAGAAAATTATAATTTAAATTCACTAGAGGTAATAATAACAATAGTAATAATAATAATAATAGTAGTAAAATAAAATTTTCATTGTGCTTAATAGTAAACGTTTTTCCTAGGTGACAGAAACTGCAACAATGCCAAATGATTTAATTCACTCCACTAAACTACTAATATCAATGAAAAGACAATTAGCGCAGAGTGGATTGCAATTGCAAGCTACTAAGATGCTTAAATTAGCAAAAGGGAAATTTCCGCCTGCTGCAGTAGGAGATTCGGTGAAAGTGCCTATACCTGATGTGGACAGAGGAAAAACTGACTCTCGAAATTTAATTGCCATTGTGTTACCTGTCAATGAGGAAGAGCAGTATTTATTAGGAACTAAAGAAGGACGACTAAAATACTTCTGTAGCAGAAATCAGTTTACAGTCTGCAGACAAAAATTTCTTTTTCCTGACGAAGTCCCAGACACAGAAATATCTTTGCGGGAAACAGTTTCTTTACAACCCTTGGCTGGCGGACAAGGTTTTATAAGATGTCTGTGTAAGGGGAAATGCAATACAAAAAAATGCAGTTGTAAAGCACAAAATCTGTTGTGCAATTCTAAATGCCATGGGAGTGATCCTTGTCAGAATAAATAAAAGCTTTTTGGTTTTTTGAGGATATATTGAAAAAGATTCAGCTGTTGTTTTCATAAATATATAAAAAAATTTGATTTGTATCTCACTAAAATGTTTACAAAATAAAATATCAACATTCACCAACCAACGATGGTCAATGCGCACATTTACCAATATTACATGGTAAATGTACGTAATGTTTTCATAAAGTTAAAAATTTCTCACATTCACTAACTAGATTGGTGAATGTGTACATTTACCGGTAAATGAGCGCATTTACCAATTTTGTACTTTTACCGTAACATATATATCGTCGATTGGGAGCAGCAAGACGCCAATTCAGGGGATAGCTGAGAAACGTGCCATTCTGGTTAAGAGTTGAAGAACGTGCCATCTCGGCTGTCAAATTTTTTGTTTATTTTACCCACACAGCACAATTCCTTGCCTGAAGTTTGAGCGAAGTTGGCACTGCAAACTTCGCAAGTTTGCATTTGACATTTATGAAAACTTGACCTAACCAACAAAATGTCCGCTTGTGCAGAAAGCTTGACGGGACAACTTGCTGCAAGTATAACCTGGTTGGTAATTGAAAATTTTCCTTGCAAGTTTCAGGAAAGGTTCTAGAAAAGTTGGAATTAAAGATAAAAAAATTTTTTTTTGCGGATTGAATGGATTTGTAACACATCATTGTGACCCCTGTGGGAGGTTTAAAAAAATCTATTGCGCAGCCCTAGCTATCATAGAAATCAACTGCACAAGGCCTAAAGTTGAAATTTTCAGTGAAAGTTTCCATCAAGTTTCAAACGTCAAACTTTCTGCACAAGCGGACATTTTGTTGTTTAGGTCAAGTTTTCATAAATGTCAAATGCAAACTTGCGAAGTTTGCAGTGCCAACTTCGCTCAAACTACAGGCAAGGAATTGTGCTGTGTGGGTATTTTGACTGAAATTTAACAAAAATGAAAAACAAATTTTGGAATTTATACTTTAAAGCAAGCTATTTGAAGTTTGAATTAGATTAAAAAAATAATTACTGCAACTAATCAATCTTTTGCCATATTTTTATCAACCTGAAATAAGGGAAAAATTTTGACATCTGAGATGGCACGTTCTTTAACTTTTAACTAAAATGGCACGTTTCTCAGATATCACCTGAATTGGCGTCTTGCTGGTCCTAATCGACGATATGTACTCTCTAAATTTCGTGGAGTGAGATATCACTCCACTAAGAGCGAAAATTTAGCTACTCTTTCCAGAGTTCACTCTTTAAGAGAGCGATCTCACTCTTTTAGAGAGGGTCTTTCACTCTGATTGGAGTGGCTTAATTTCTACTCCTAGTGGAGTGAAAACTCACTCCAAGAAGTTTAGAGAGTATATATATATTGTATATATGGGGCATTCCATGCCGACTCGACATACCATCGAAGTTGACATTTTTGATTTGGCACATTTTTTTATATGTGTATTTTACGAAAAAGAACTTCATGAACTTTTTCAAATTCTAAATTGTGAATTTTTTAATAAACGTTTAAAAAATTAGTGCAAAACATCATCCAAAAATTGTTTTTTAGATTTTTTGTAATTTATTAATTATAATCTTATTTTTAAAAATGTTTATGTCCTTTGCTTTTTTTCAATATTTCAAAAAAACTACTTCCTTTTACATAAATTTTGAGCTAGGTCTCGTCGTAGGGAAACGATTTTTGATATATTTTCTAATTTCTTTTAATTTGACATTTTTTGACACTGTATGGCGCTCCGTTGGATGTACTGATAGACTACAAAAAGAAGTATTAGTAAAAAGTTACATATAAGAGTGATAATGAAAATACTGAATCTATATTTGAAAAAATATTTTTGAGTCCCTGATATACCTTTAGCTTTTAGGTGGCTTTTAGGAGTGACATTAAGATCTCTGGATGCTTTCTGATAATCTTTGGTTGTTGAGATTCTCACTTTAATGTTGGGTAAATTAGTTGGATTTTTCGCCTAAACGTACAACTTTTCAGCGGTTGATCAGTTTTTGTAGAATCGGTCTTTGTATAATCGGTTATTGAAGAAACGGCAATTTGTCAAATCGGTCTTTGTATGATCGGTTATTGATAAACGGTAATTTGTAGAATCGGTTATTGAAGAAACGGCAAAGCAATTTGTCGAATCGGTCTTTGTATAATCGGTTATTGAAGAAATGGCAATTTGTAGAATCGGTCATTGTGGAATCGGTCTTTGTACAATCGGTTATTGAAGAAACGGTAATTTGTAGAATTGGTCTTTATAGAATCAATATTTGTATAATCGATTATTGAAGAAACGTCAATTTGTATAATCGGTTTTTTGCAGAATAGGAAATGTACAATCGGAAAAGGTACAATTGCGTCCCTGTCCTCATATGACTTTACCCCTACGAGACCAGGGCATGAGATAAAAAGGGACGGAGACTGCTTCTGTCCTTTTCTGTCTCATGCTTTGTTCCCGTAGCCGTACAGTCGAAACTACCAAGGATGGAACTCCCATAAATGAAACTTCCCCTATCGCAGCCTCCTTCCATTAAATTTTTTAGTCATGCGTCTGCGCAATAGGGCCAAAATGGCTGCAAATGCATTACAGAGTTTGAAAAACTCTCTTAAATGAAACGCCCATCAAAATTCATCCATGGGAGTTTCGACTGTATTCAATCTGCTTAGGACCTTAGGGTGAAATTACATGGATGCGTTAAACATTGCGTAGCAATGAGAGAGAGGGAGACCAACATATATTTACGTCTTTCTCTTTCTCATTACGACGCAAAGTTTGACGCTCCCATACATGGAATCGTACCCTAACGCTGGCGTCTGATTTCTCCGTTTTGCGTTGCATCAGAATGAGATAAAAAAGGACACATACATACTTTGTCCTTTTTTATCTCATTACAACGCAACGCAGAACGGAGGTATGGGACGTCGGCCTAAAGGTGCATTCATTTACAAAAGTTGTAGCGACTGCATCCACAAAAAAGGGGTGGATGCCGGTATTTCTGACTAGAGATTCAATGTCTATCTGCAAAGTGCATGTCTAGACGTCTGAGTTTGATTGGTTGAAAGAAGGCGTGCTTATTTAAATATATAATTTCGAGAAATAACCAATAACTAAGAGAAAATGTATTTTAATTATATTATAAGCAAAATATAAACTAAATTTATGTTTTTTGGTAAACATAGGAATGCACGTCCCAGTTTGCGGGAGCGTTGACTGAGGCACTTCAGGAGAAGGCCACATCACGGCTCTCGTAAACAAGCGGACATTGGAGATCAGGGATCTCGCCGAAGCAACCTCCAACGAGGAAGTCGCTGAGGCCCTGAATGAAAAACTCAGCGGTGCCAACCCGGAGAGATCTGTCAGCATTGCCTCGCGATTCCGCGGATCAATGTTGGCATTGTTACGCCTACCTGAGGCAGAGTATAATACTCTGTTAAAGATGGAAAAAACCCGGGTTGGGTGGATTAACGCCCCAATCCGTGAACACCTGGAAGCCGTCAGATGCCAAAGGTGTATGGCATACGGTCACCCGACCCGCACCTGCAAAGGCCTCGACAGAAACAAAAACTGTCGGAGATGCGGCGGCGCGGATCACCAGGCCAAAACCTGCGAGGTTCAGGAGCCCAAGTGCATCACTTGCGGAGACTTGGGCAAAACTGAACTGAAGCACTGGGCCGGCAGCATATCCTGTCCGGTATATAAAGCAGAACTGCAGAAACTTTAACAGGCAAAAGCCTAAAGTTTCTGCAGATCAATCTGCCTAAGTGCAAGTAGGCCCAAGATCTCCTGATGCAGACAGCCAGGGAGAAGAAGATCGATGTCTTGTTCTGCACTGAACAGAACAGAAAGAACGATCTCGCTCCCTGGTTTCAAGATAAATCTGGAAGGGCAGCCATTCAGATCTGCAATTCCGAGTTACGGGCAGATAAGTTCCTGGAGACGAGCAGTGGATTTGTGTGGGTGGAAATGGCAGGAATACGTATGTATAGCTGTTTTTTCTCAACCAACGATAAACTGACTGTCTTCGAAGATCAGATTTATGACCTCGAAATGAGCCTTAGAGAATCCAGGTTGGATACCCTCATTACAGGTGACTTTAATGCTAAGTCACCAGAATGGGGTGAGACAATGCTCGATAAAAGAGGAATCTTGGTCGGAGAAATGATCTCCAGGAACAACCTGATGATTTCAAACCAGAGGAGGACTTGGACTTTCAGGAGAAACGGGCAGGGATCGATAATTGATCTAACGATCACATCGACCTTCCTGAATAAAAGTATTAAGGGTTGGCGCGTCCTAGAGGATTATACTCACAGTGACCACCAGTATATTGAGTTTTAAGTCTCAAAGAGAGACACACTGAGGGCCAGGTACCACGGAGTGCTCCGTAAGAAAGGCCCAAAGTGGAACATTAAAAAACTCGATAAGGAGAAGTCTGGCCGGTTCCTAGAAGAATCCCGCCTCATTGAAGAGCTGGGATGGGTGCAGAGGCTAAACACTCTAGACGGGGAGGTGCGGACGGCGAAAAATATGATTCTCCTAGACTGCTATAACAACAGCTTAAAAAAAGGAGAGTTCTTCCGCGACTGGAAAAGACAGAGTCTAGTCCTCCTAAGGACAGGAGACAAACCTCTAGATAAAGTCTCATCCTACAGGCCTATTTGCCTGTTAGATACGATGGGCAAACTTCTAGAGGACATGGTTCTGCAGAGAATGCAGTCTCACTTGACCGGAGAGAACAGTCTATCTGATAACCAATTTGGTTTCCGCAAAGGCCTGTCCACAGTAGACGCCATTCAGAAGGCGGTGGACTTAGCCAGAGAAGGAAAAAACAAATTGGGACCAGGGAAGAAAAAGGGTTTCTGCGCGTTGGTAGCTATTGACATACGCAACGCGTTTAATACCGCGCGATGGAAAGATCTCATCGGGTCGATGAGAAACAAAGGAATACCGCCCTACCTGTTGCGGATAATGAATAATTATCTTAGCGACAGGTGGGTAATATACGAGGGTGACACCTGCACTCTGAAGGAAGAGATGCAAAGAGGTGCCCCTCAAGGCTCGAGGATAGGACCATTCGTATGGAACGTCTCTTATGATGACTTCTTGCGAATGGGTCTACCTGAAGGCGCGGTGATCATCGGCTTCGCGGACGACGCGTTGATCGTGTGCACTGCCGAATCAGCAGAAGCCCTGTGCATGTTAGTGAACGAATGTCTGAGACGGACAAAGCGCTGGCTGGAGGACAGAGGCCTTCAAATAGCTCTGGAAAAAACCGAAGCGCTGCTAGTCACAGACAGACGTGGTTATATAGCCCCTGGTATTCAGATAGACGGATTCGAGATCCCGTGGAGGAGACATATTAAGTACCTTGGTGTGGAGCTGGACAACTTCCTGAATTTTAAACACCATATTGCAGTAGCATGTCAGAAGGCCGAACAATGTGCGGCAAAATTAGCTTGTCCAATGCCAAACATTGGAGGGCCTTCTAAACCAAAAAGAAGACTAGTGGCGAGTGTTGCCCTTTCAAAGCTGCTTTACGCAGCACCAGTGTGGGCTCCTATCCTGCCAGACGATAGAAGTAAAACCATTTGCAAAAGGGTACTGTCCGCACAAAGAAATGTTACGAAACGTATCATTTCGGCCTATCGGACAGTACCGACTTGTGCTGCTTCGGTCCTTGCCAGCGTCCCGCCGGCAGATCTTTTGGCGCAAGAAAGGGAGGAAGCTTTCCTCCTTTTCAAAGATAGAATGTCCACCCGCTATACGGACGACAACAGACCCAACAAGGACCAAATTCGCCGAGATGCGAGAAGCAGACTCGTCGAAAGATGACAAGAAAGATGGAGCGGGGATTAGACAGGCCGATGGACGTATCGGCTGATACCAACACTCGCCACATGGTTAAATAGGAAGCACAGAGTAGTTTCGTACTATTTGACCCAAGCTCTCACTGGGCATGGGTGTTTTGGCTCCTATCTGGAGCGGTTCAAGAAAGCAGACAGCTCGGAGTGTGTGTACTGCAAGTTTCCAGTGGACGACCAAGAGCACACACTCTTCAGTTGTACGCGTTGGGACGCGCAGAGGCAGGTCATGTTGGCCGGTGTAAACCATCGAGTTACACCGGAGAACATGATCCTGCTTATGACTCGTTCGGTTGAGGATTGGCGGACCATCGAGACCTTCATACATTACGTTATGAGGGTCAAAGATCTCGATGGTCGCCGAAGAAGGTAGGTCTCGTAGGTTTAGGGATATAGTCGCTAAGGCGATAGAGTAGGGGATATAAGACCACTCCTGATGGTCATACGTGAGGAAAGTGCAGGCTGGGAGAGGTTTTAAGGTCCCCAAGTAAGGGTGTGTTTTTAGCGGGTCGGCAGAATATCGCCACCCCCGCATAACCCTGTAGTGCGGGCTACAGGGTACCTGATCGCAGGTTTTCACATCTTTCGCAAAAAAAAACATAGGAATGCACTTTTAATTAAGTGCTCTGAAATTTCGAGTGGGTCATGACCAACTCAAAAATTTTCGAGTGGGTCATGCTACCAACCTGACCCATATATCCTGCCGGCCCTGATATCTATACAGTTGAACTTAGCTCAGGAAACAGATTTCTTAGAGGTTGGTGACGCTAAATAAGTAATCAACTAGTCAATCGGGTCACATCCCTTTAGATATCCCTGATATCTAAACAGTTGAACTTAGCTCAGGAAACAGATTTCTTAGGGGTTGGTGACGCTAAATAAGTAATCAACTAGTCAATCGGGTCACATCCCTTTAGAGGAATGTTTGCTACAATTTTTGGTGTGGCAATTAATTGTCTGATAGATGCATAAAAGCTACTGTCATGAAAGATATCTGTAGAAAACTAACTATCAGGTTTTTTACAATCTAAATCTTTTTTTTCGTTATCGCAAGCTTCTAAATTCGTTGGATCTGTTTTTTCTGGTTTAAATTCGACACTACTCCAATTTTCCTTTTTCTAAATCACGTTCATTTCGTTCACTTGAATGTTAGAAAATGAGTTAGTTCGAATAAAAATGTGAACAATAGAAAATCAATGAGAGAAAAAATGATAACCAATAATTGTGGAACTAAAAAAAAAAATTTTGAGCAAATTTAAACATGAATGTGAATGAGCAAACAGTGAAAAAAGCAAACAAACAAAATATCTCAGATAACACAGCCCCACAAAAAAAGTGTCGTGCGCGGCGGACTAGACTAGTCATTCTCTATGTATTTTGACGCGCTGAACACGAATCCGTCATCAGAATTGGCCTAGCACGACTAGGTTTGACCCTCACCTCAAAATTAGTAATATGACACTTTTTGTTAATTAGAATCTGAACCCGACTCAACTTTAATAGAAGCCTAGAGCCAATAGAAAGCTTGATTTATGACCTTTAAAACGTTTTTTAAAAAATTGTTCTACGATGATTTTTAACGAATTTATATGATGTTTTACTTAAAATCATTTTTTTCCATTACACCATAACACATCAATAATTGATGTTTTTAACATTTAGAAAAAAGTCATATTTTAAGTAAAACATCATAACTTCGTTAAAAACCATCGTAGCACAATTTCTAAAAAAGCGTTTTAAAGATCATACATCAAGTTTTTTATTGGTTCTAGGCATTTATTGAAGTTAAGTCGGGTTCAGATTCTTATTAACAAAAAGTGTCATTTTATTGATTTTGAGGTTAGGGTCAAACTGAGACGTGCTAGGCTAACTCTGATGATGGAATTGTGTTCAGCGCGTGAAAATACATAGGGAATGACGAGTCTAGTCCGCCGCGCACGACACTTTTTTTAGAATTTTAGATGTTCAACTATTTTGATGTACATTGCTGTGTACAAAGTCGCTTGACCTGTTTATTCGATGTTCAATGATGCTGAACTGTCTGGCTATTTATGTCAATATACCAAATGTCGATGGTTTGGAACTGAATGGTAATAAGCATATCAGAAATTAATAATAAAACAACATCTGCCACGAGTGGTGTAACTGTTTAAAGTAGATATTATTGTGGAAAAAGTTTTTTGCAGGAGTAACTTGTATTTTGTTTCATATTTGTAGCAATGAACATCTAAAATTATAAAGTATTCTCTGTGATATTTTGTTTTTTAATTGTTTGCTCATTGATATAAATATTTAAATCTTCTCATAATTTGCATTGTTAGTTATTCAGTTGCTGCGTCGTTCAATCCACAGTTGTTGGTTATCATTTTTCCTTTCATTGATTTTCTATTGTTCACTTCCTTTTTTCCGAAGTAATATATTTTCTAATATTCAATCGAACGACATAAATGTGATTGAGGAGGAAAATTGAAATACACTAGAGCGTCGATTCAGTGGACGTCGGTCGAGTGGACTAGTTTGTTGATGAAGTGGTGATCGGTGAGAAGGGGGCGCTGAGCTCGGCGAACACGCATATTCATAGGTGTACTAACTTCTAACTTTCGCGGGCGAGTGGTGCCCTACTACAAACGAAACCGTGTCGTGCCTACTATTTTTTCAATAGTTTAATACTTAAATATTTATTTTAAATTTCAATTCTTTTATTTTCCAATTATAGTTTAAAATAAGTATGAATTTAAAGAAAATAAAAAATAAGTACTTGGGAAATATACTTTTAAAGTTTCATACGGCCCTGACTGTTTACGTGACCTTCCGCCAATAACCTCTTCGATTCAGTGGACCACAGGACATTTTAGTCCACTAAATCGACGCTTTAGTGTACCGGCGGGATCATTTCCGCTCATGCGATTAAGTAGGATTGTTTGCTTTAACTAAAGGTCGATCTTTAATCCACAGCATCTCTTTCGGTTTATGTGATTGAAGAGAATGACTTCCAGCTTTATCAACTTTTGATGTTTTTCACCCGTCGCCATTTTTTGCAAAGAAAATTGTCTCTTTTCAAAAGAACCTTGCGTTTTTTGTAATTCACCTAAGACAAGCTGGACAATTGGAAAGTGTATTTAGTATTTTTTCTGGCTTAAGATGAGGTCCTTTATTGTACTCTCTCTGCACATATCGCAGGGTTCGAGGCTCCAATTACATTAACCTTAATCTATCTTATACAACCCCGCTTAGGGAAATAACAATGGGTCAAATCAAGCAAATTATGGGCTAAATCGTTTGCCAATGAATAGCATGATTTCACCCACGGTCCGACTGGGAAATATCAAGCCAACCATTGCTTATTTTCCATACACTCTGTCAAAGACTCCAAAAGCTATAAAACGACAAAAAATAATGCCAACGTAATTTTTTGAACATAAAACACTGATTCTACTTAATAATCTTAATTTTTCCAATTTTCAAAATTAACAACATCAAATAACAGAGGCCATGGCGGAAATCGTGACAACAATGGGCACAGAAAAAATTTAAAACTCAAATCTCTCTTCATTTTTTACAGTTTAAAAAACTTTCTAAACACCACCAAAACTGAATTCAAACATAAAAAATTACATATTTCAAATTATTAAAATATACAAGTCTAAGTCCAAAGAACCATGGCACAAATCGAAGCAAACATGAGTCGAGAAAAAAGTCAAATTTCAATCTCCTATTCAATTTTTTCAACAGCAAAGATGATACAGAACAATTAAAAAAAGATTATGACAAAAAATAATTATTTTCCACAAGTGTCAAAGTATACAAAAACCAAATTCAAAGAACCATGGCAAAAATCGAACCAAACGTGGGTCATAAAATAAATGAATTTTCAGTCACCTATTTAATTTTTTAAATAGTAAAAATTATATAGAACATAGCAACAAAATTATTTAGCCCAAAAAAATTATTTTTAACAAGTTTCAAAATATACAAGAACAAAATTCAAAGGACCATGACACAAATCGTACAAAACATGGGTAGAGAAAAAAGTCATATTTAAATCTCCTATTCAATTTTTTTAATAGTAATAATGATGCAAAACATAGCAAAAAAATATTTAACCCAAAAAAATTAATTTTCTCAAGTTTCAAAATATTTATACAAGATGCAAATTCGAAGGACCATGGCACATATCGTACGAAACATTGCGTAATAAAGAAGTAAAACTAGTATCACCTATCTAATTTTTAAATAGTTGTTCTGTATCATTTTAACTAATTAAAAAATTATGTAGGTGATGAAAATTTAATTTTTCTCTTACTCATGTTTAGTACGATTTGTGCCATGGTCCTTGGAATATGCTTCTTGTATATTCTTAACTTGCAGAAAATAATTTTTGTGGGATAAATCAGTTTTTTGCTACGTTCTATATAATTTTACTATTTAAAAAATTAAATAGGTGACTAAAATTTGAATTGATTTACAACCCACATTTGGTGCGATTTGTGCCATGGTTTTTTGAATTTGGTTTTTGTTTATTTTGAAAGATGTGAAAAATATATTTTTTGGGGATTTTTTTTTCGCTATGTTTTGTATCATTATTACTATTTAAAAAATTAAATGGGTGATGAAAATTTAACTTTTTTCTTACCCATGTTTCATACGATTTGTGCCATGGTCCTTGGAATTTGCTTCTTGTACATTTTGAAATTGCAGATAATAATTTTTTGTTGGTACAATCTTTTTGTTGCTATGTTCTGTATAATATTTACTATTTAAAAAATGAAATATGTGACTGAAAATGGACTTGTTTTATGACCCACGTTTGCTTCGATTTGTGCCATGGTTCTTTGGACTTAGACTTGTATATTTTAATAATTTAAAATATGTAATTTTTTATGTTTGAATTCAGTTTTGGTGGTGTTTAGAACGTTTTTTAAACTGTAAAAAATGAAGAGAGATTTGAGTTTTAACTTTTTTCTGTGCCCATTGTTGTCACGATTTCCGCCATGGCCTCTGTTATTTGATGTTGTTAATTTTGAAAATTGGAAAAATTAAGATTATTAAGTGGAATTAGTGTTTTATGTTCAAAAAATTACCTTGGCATTATTTTTTGTCGTTTTATAGCTTTTGGAGTCTTTGACAGAGTGTATGGAAAATAAGCAATGGTTGGCTTGATATTTCCCAGTCGGACCGTGGGTGAAATCATGCTATTCATTGGCAAACGATTTAGCCCATAGTTTGCTTGATTTGACCCATTGTTATTTACCTACGCGGGACGTTGTTTATTTCTTACATTTATACACTCTAATTTGTCTAAAGTTAAATCGATTAGTATCAAGATCTCCTTTTCCTGTTTTCTAGAACCTTTTGGCTCCGTCAGTTTATTTCTATACATATAGGTTAGGTGACATTCTCTCTCTATCTCTGTGGTAGCGCTGCTGCCCCCACAGCAAATAGAGCCGCGCAACCATACCAGTGAGAGAGAGAGAGCATATGTAGGGAATTTTATGTCGGTATAGTTGCCCGACCTGCGTATCTAATAAGTTTCATTATTCATGGTTGTCTGCGTGCAACATTTTTAGTGGCTAGTGAATAGCCGATATTCACTCACTTATAATTTGGCTGTCTACGACCAAACATGTGATCTTTTGTGAAATAATAATTTTATTTTAATAAAGTAGTTTTAGAGTCAATATTATTTCAATATTTGCCACACATATAAGACAGCTGCTGCCCCTCTGTGAAAGAGCTGCTATACCACACAGGTAGAACCGCGCAACCAAGTTAACGTCGCGCGGAGCTACTATACGTAGTACAGCTGTTCGCCCGAAAAATTTTCCATGTAGCTTTATTTTTACTTTAACCTTTTTGGTTTCATTTCCAAAAACCCAATCAAAAGAAAGCAAAACGGAGACTATAATCGTACTCTTCCTCTCATCCTCTACTCCACTCATACATGTTTCTCGATGTTATTTGTTTCGGCAGTGCAACAACGGACTTAGCAACTTGTATAGTGTCCTCATTCAAGTGAGCGGTTGCGAAATCGTCTACGTGATCGGTGATAGATCTAACGGCGCTTTGAACGATCTGAAATTTTGTTTCAAATTTAGCCAAGGATACACGATATAGTTGGTAGATCGATCCTAGAACGGGAACATTGTTAATTTGGAAATTATTTGGAAAACATGGAGAGTAGCAAAACCATTTGTTCTGGTAATGGCTGTTAAAGTGAAGGCCTTCATGGTGTTTAAGGCTTCTACTTGATCGGACGCTGACTGTCCCTCTTTTAATCCTAAGTAAAGCTTCTTTTGTAGCTCGATGATTAGCATACCCATTATTTCTGCATTTCGTAAAGTTCTGTGCGCTTTCATATGAGTATCCTTTTAATTCTTTCTACTTAGATGACGACCGCGGCTGTAAGGCTGATGACTTCTACGCTCAGAAGTGGTAGCTTAAAGTTGATTACGGATAGACTCTTCGGGAATGCCTGCGTCAGCTTCGTGAACAAATGAAGTATCAATTAAATATTCATCTACTTTCCTCTAAAGACTTTGCTGAAGAATTATCCCATAAGATCGCAAGTTTAAAGTTGCATTCATTTATTGCAAAGCAGCAAGGCCAGTCAAAAATAATCTTGGTGACAATCAAGTGTTAGTAGGTTAAGATTTCACAAAAAATGATCGGTTTAGGCTTTTCATTTCAACAACGATCAATCTTCAGCGTGGTTTGCTATTTAAAAAAAACGACAAAGGAGAGCACAAAAGTTTCGTTTAATTATCAGATGATTCAAGATGACACGTCAGAATGACGTTGCATGACGATGCAACGTCTTCTAATTCCAGAAATAAAGAAAATCTTGGATGTAAAAAAAATCATTTATTTCAGTGACGGTGCTGACCAGCATTTCAAAAATAGATTTCAAACTAGCAATTTGATAAACCATGAAGACGAGTGTGGTGTTACAGCTAAGTGGCATTATACTGCAACTGCCCATGAGAAAAATGCTTGTGATGGCATTAGTGTAGAGGTGGTGACGAGGCTTCATCGAACGTAGCCGAGGCGAAGTCAAGGTGAAGTGAAGATATGAAGCCGAGGCTCCACCGAAAAGTAGCCGAGGCTCTGATGTGGCTGTGGCGAGTTGTACGATACACGAGAACTTAAGTGCCGAAAGGGTCCAAGTGTCATATAACATTTTTTATCACAAAAAAAACTGAGAATTCGAACCTAGGGAGAGGTGGTTATCATAAAAAAGGGCCTCAGGGGGCATTTCTAGGTGGGAGTAGGTCGACAGACTTAGAAATGCCCCTGGAGGGCGGCGAACCCGTGAACAGCCGTGACGTTTGGGCCAGTTTGGGCAGCTGTACCATAAAGTAAAGGTCAGCTGACCAGCATCAGCCAATCAGATTGCGAGTTCATTTACTTTATGGCCTAGGCCGTGAAATGAGCTCTTAAAGGTTTCCAAACAAGCCGTAAAATCTAACTTTTGATGTAAGTGTGATAAAAAATATATTATAAACTTTTGATTTCTGACAGGCGTGGATTTATTTGTGTTACAGAATGAAAGAAATTAATTATATTTAGAGCGATTAAATTCATTCTTGGTCCCTGACTGACGTCATGCACATTCAAATCCCTACGCTTGCCTTTTCGCACCTTTTCCTTTTTGAGTTAGTTGTCGTTATCGTCTCGATCGAAAAGGGACAGATTATTCGAACTAAATACAGTAACGTGTGAATGTGAGAGTGCATGAGTGAAAAGGGTGTATGTGAAGTTACCAAACTTGGATTATTGTTAAATATAGTGCATTATCAATAAATTGGATTATTGTTAAAGTGAAGTGACTGTTAGTTTTATTGATCTGAACTGATCTCAATCATCAAACCCAAGAGTTCATCAGTTACTGAGATTTCGGTAACGAATCTGAACCTTCCAAAATTCAAAATTGGCGATCCTGACCTAAAACCCGTAAAACGTTTTTTTTCAACTTTTACAATTTGGCGATCCTGCCAGGATTCTGATGAACTTCATTGGAAAAAGGTTGCAAATCGTTCAAAATTTGCACATGCCAGGCCATCTTGGACATCAGTTCTGTGAATTGCCGCCATCATTCAACTCAAGAAGATCACGTACACCATAACTACGTCATCACTCATTCCCCACCTCACGCCTTTACACGACAACTCATTCTTTTCTGGTTCTCAGAAATCTCATTCAACAGAGAACTCATTCAATTTTCGAAGACTACTTAACTACAGCTGTTAACCACGATCTACAGCAATGTCAGACAAAGAAGAAACAAAACAAGCTGTGGATGCACTTAGCCAGCTTTTACAAGAGCAATCATTGGAAATCGGTCAAAACATCTGTACATGACTTGGGCGAGTTGTACAGCTCGTCACTACCGAATCCATCATACAGCCTCCGCCGATGAATAAAAAGTTCGCAGTTACTTCACGAAACGCTGTTTCGAGCACCTAGAGGAAAAATATTTGGAAACGACAGACACGATCTCAATATGGATGACAGCTTGCAGCTTAAACTAACCACCAACACGTGCTCTTCAAGACTCCACTGGATCAACGTTAGCTGACTCAAACGTAAAACTACCCTGTATCAACATTACAACGTTTTCAGGTAAATTCACAGATTGGGCAACATTTAAAGACGCATTCACGGCTCTAGTAAAAAATAGAAATTCGTTATCAACTCTAGAAAAATTACATTATCTAAAATCATCTGTTCAAGGTGATGGAAATGAATTAGTTTGTAATGTTCCACTTGTCGAAACAAATTTTGACACGGCTTGGAATTTGCTTGAAACGCGATATGCAAACAATCGCGCAACCGTGAATGCGCATTTAAATGAAATTTTTTCTTTAGAGCCGATAAAAGGAGAATCAGCGTCTTATTTACTGACTCTTAGAAAACTTGTAAAAAGAAATCTTGCTGCTCTTGAGAATTTAGGTCGTCCCACTAACGATTATTCTGACATTTTGATCAACCGTGTTGTAAAAAATCTTGATGCCAAAACTCAACGTGATTGGGAATTACATTTATCAAGTGACACAGAGTGTCCCACCTTTGATGAATTTGATACCTTTTTGTTAGCTAAAATTCGAGCACTTGAAGCTCTCAATCACCTTGATACGGCTCATAAACATAATCAACAACAAAATAAAACTCATCCTCAGGCAAATTCGGCACCTAGTTAAACGAAATCTTTAACCGCTAATTCTTATGTAGTTACGTTATCAAAATCACAATGCCCAATCTGTGATCAGGAACATAAAATATATAAATGTAAAAAATATGAAAATATGCCAGTTGCAGATCGATTTAATAACATAAAGGGACTTAAACTTTGCATAAATTGTTTAGCTTCAACTCAAAAGGTGTAAGACTGTTTAAGTACATACACGTGCCGTAAGTGTCAACAAAAGCACCACACTACGCTTCATCGCGATAATCCCCACAATAGCATGACTCAGTCTAAACCGGAAAGAGAGAAAGGTTCATCGTCGAATACAGATCCACTTGAATCAAAAGATGTTCAAGCACATTGTTCATTTATAAATCAACTTGCACCAAAATCAGTCTTATTAGCCACAGTTCGATTGTGGATAAAAACGAGTTCTAATAGAAAAATTCAAGATCGCGCTCTTTTAGATCAGGATTCGACGTGGTCCTTCATCTCTAATGAATTAGCGACTGCCTTGCAAGCAAAAAGGACTCAAGTGACCAATATTTCAAACCCAGGCCCTAGTCATTCCAAAAATAACTTCTTACATTCCTGAAACAAAAATTGCGTTTGAGAAATGGCCCCATTTGGCAAATATTCCTTTGGCTGATGATCCCGCAAGTGACGAAACTATACACGTGCTCATAGGTGGCGACCTTTACGGAGCGCTACTCTTAGGTGAAATAAAAAAGGGGAACGTAAATGAACCAGTAGCGCAAAAAACTGTTTTTGGGTGGGTAATATCAGGGCCGTTACCGTTAAATGTCTTGCATAATAACCCACTTATTACAGTACACCATTGTTTGTCGTTAAAACAATTAGATTCATCAATCACGAAATTTTGGGAAAATGAAGACATACCCTCAAAAAAACTTATTTCCCCTGATGACGAATTTTGCGAATCCCATTTTGCTTCCACTCATTCTCGAATTCCAGACGGTCGGTACATGGTTCGCATTCCTTTTAAAGTTTCACCTCCTGAAATTGGACAATCTCGTTTTATAGCAGAATGATCGTTAAAACGAATTGAATCTCGATTAGACAAAAACCCTTTGCATCACAATCTTTATACTCAATTTATGACTGAGTACGAAACCCTAAATCATATGAGTCGTATTTTAAATTCAAATCAATTTTGTAACCCAATCGTTTATTTGCCTCACCACCCGGTATTTCGCGAAAATAGCCAGACAACGAAACTTAGGGTAGTTTTTAATGCCTCCAGCAAAACATCAAACGGTACTTCGCTCAATGATCATATGCACACTGGTCCCAAACTCCAATCAGATTTGTTAAGCATCCTATCTCAGTGGCGCTCATATAAATTTGTTCTACTGGCAGATATAGCTAAAATGTACCGCCAAATCCTCGTCGATCCTCAAGATCGAGATTATCAGCGGATACTTTGGCGAATATCTCCGGAGTCAGAGTTGATTCAGTACCAACTGAATACCGTCACTTACGGAACCAGATCTGCTCCGTATCTTGCTCTTAGAGTTTTAAAACAACTTGTGGAGGATGAAGGATCCAACTTTCCAGCTGCATCCCTTGTCCTCCAACATGACACTTTTGTTAACGATCTTCTTTTTGGAGAGCATTATTCAAATGATGCATTACAGGTTCGCAACGAAGTAATTAAGTTACTGAACAGAGCTCAATTAGAACCGCGGAAATGGGCAAGTAATCACCATGACTTAATCTCTGACATCGACCCTAGTAATCATGGAATTTCTTGGAATTTAAGTTCTAATCATGATGAAGGGATTAAGGTTTTAGGTAAAGCATAGAAGGCGAGTACTGATATGTTCCACTTTTCAATCAACTTTGATATCCCGGAAAATTTAACACAACGTCTGACTCTATCCTTGTTATCCAAATTATTTGACCCTGTAGGGTGTATTTCACCCGTCATTCTGGTTGGAAAAGTCCTTATGCAGCGAACTTGGCTAAGTAAGGTAAAATGGGATGATCCCTTACCAATGCAGTTGCAAAATCAATGGTTAACATATTTTAGATCACTAAAGCTTCTTTCAAAAATATTAATTCCTCGGTGGAATCATATTAATCCAACCAATCAGCATGCAGAGCTACACGGGTTCGCTGATGCCTCACAAGTTGCATATGAAGCCGTAATTTATCTGCGCACAATTAACGAAGGAGGAAATGTTCAAGTTTCCTTAATTACAAGTAAATCAAAAGTTGCTCCATTAAAGGAACAAACAATTCCAAGATTGGAACTGTTGGCTTCCTTACTGCTAGCTCGACTTATGACTTATATAAAAACTGTTAGAGCCTTCAAATATCTGCCAGTACACTGCTGCACTGATTCAAAGGTGGTCTTGGGTTGGTTAAGCACTCACCCTTCCAAATGGAAATTGTTCGTGGCGAACAGAGTTGCTGAAGTACAGACTCTCTTACCAAATCAATTATGGAAGCATGTTCCTACAAAAAGTAATTCGGCAGACCTTGCTTCACGCGGGTTAACACCTTCTGATTTGCAATCTTCCTCTCTGTGGTGGAATGGTCCAGAATGGCTTATAAACCCTCCTAATCAATGATGATCTAATTTAAAATTAGAAT
This sequence comes from Ganaspis brasiliensis, assembly GCA_037103525.1. NCBI lineage: Eukaryota > Metazoa > Arthropoda > Insecta > Hymenoptera > Figitidae > Ganaspis > Ganaspis brasiliensis. Next base: position 569,105 of record JAZKLR010000163.1, read on the forward strand.
GTAAATCTGTAACACATTACCTTAACACTTCAAGTGTTAACAATCTGCTCCAATCCTTATTTAAATTTAATTCTTGGCAAAAAACAGTTCGAATCACTGCTTATGTCCTGAAATACATTCGAGTCCTAAAAGAAAGTGTCATCAAAAACAAGAGTCCAGCCTCAAACCTAAATAAAAATCCTGATAACCTTACTGCGACTGATTTAACATTATCAAAGCAAACCTTATATAAATTACTACAAAATCAACTATTTCCCGATGAGCTTTATGATCTTGAACACAAAAGGACAATATCTCGAAAAAGCAAACTTTCTCCCTTAAATCCCTTTCTAGATGAAAATGGTCTCATTCGCTTAGGTGGCCGTTCAGATAAATCTAATTTATCATTTCAATCAAAACATCCAGTAATTCTTGGAAAACATCCCCTTGTAAAAACACTAATCACTGATGTTCACATTAAGTGCTTACATGGTGGAGAAAAATTAACTTTGAGTACTTTGCGACAAAGTGTTTGGTTAATTAATCCACGTCCTCAAATCAAGTCAGTCTTATATAATTGTTTAACATGCATTCGAATTAAAGGTACTTTAGCTTCTCAAATTATGGCCAATCTACCAAAATCCCGTGTAACCGAACAGGAACGAGCTTTCGTTCATTGTGGGGTTGATTATGCCGGACCATTAAAAGTACGAATGGCGGGAGGGCGCGGAAATAAATCTCAAAAATGTTATATTGCTTTATTTGTTTGCTTATCGGTAAAGGCCGTTCACCTTGAGCTTGTGTCTGATCTCACATTGGATGCTTTTATCGCCGCCTATAAAAGATTTTGTTCAAGGAGAGGGATTCCTACTCACATGCACAGCGATCAGGGTCTAAACTTTAAAGGTGCGGATAGAATTTTGACTGAGGAATTTAACCTAGCTATTTCAAACTCAAAGTTCCAGGGTTTACTTGACAAAGATAATACCACTTGGCACTTCATCCCCCCAGCAGCGCCTCATTTTGGAGGACTCTGGGATACTGGAGTTTAAAGTGTGAAATCCCATCTCAAACGTATCCTTTTAGATAAAACCACAACTTATGAGGAGCTTACAACTTTGCTTTGCCAAATTGAGGCAGTCTTAAATTCAAGACCCATCGGTGCCTACACTGATAGCGTCGATGACCTTGATCCCTTAACGCCCGGACATTTTTTAATTGGCGGTCCAATCAACGCTGTGCCACAAGCGTCTTTATTAAATCTAAATGTTAACCGATTATCTCGCTGGCAACAAACTCAACAATTATTTGAGAGTTTCTGGAAGCGCTGGTCTGCGGACTATTTACAATTACTTCATCATCGATCAAAGTGGAAAATCGAAAAATCACCAGTTAAAATCGGGCAGATGGTTCTGTTACGAAAACCAGATTTACCTCCCACTAAATGGAATGTAGCCCGAGTACTTGAATGTTTTCCTGGATCAGACAATGTAATTCGCGTAGTTAAAGTAAAAACGAGTGAATCTGAATATGTGCGACCAATCACCGAACTCGTTTTATTGCCTTGTGAACTAGATGATAAAAGTTAAAATTTAAAATTCTTTCAATTTTAGGTAACAAAATTTTGCAGGAATAATTATACATTTATGTTACTTAAACCAAAGCGAAAGAAATAATTATTTTGTCTTCTTGTTCTCTCTTAGTTTTATTCATATTAAGTTGTTCAAGTTATGAAATCTCAAGTAAAATTAAATCTATATCGTCTGATTTTCATATTGAAATTAATTATTTCAAGGCGGGCGGTTTGTTACAGAATGAAAGAAATTAATTATATTTAGGGCGATTAAATTCATTCTCGGTCCCTGACTGACGTCATGCACATTCAAATCCCTAAGTTTGCCTTTTCGCACCTTTTCCTTTTTGAGTTAGATGTCCTTATCGTCTCGATCGAAAAGGGACAGATTATTCGAACTAAATACAGTAACGTGTGAATGTGAGAGTGCATGAGTGAAAAGGGTGTATGTGAAGTTACCAAACTTGGATTATTGTTAAATATAGTGCATTATCAATAAATTGGATTATTGTTAAAGTGAAGTGACTGTTAGTTTTATTGATCTGAACTGATCTCAATCATCAAGCCCAAGAGCTCATCAGTTACTGAGATTTCGGTAACGAATCTGAACCTTTCAAAATTCAAAATTGGCGATCCTGCCCTAAAACCCGTAAAACGTTTTTTTTCAACTTTTACAATTTGGTTCTGATTGCTTAAAAATATTTTGTCACGAAATCTGAAATTTAATTAATACCTAACCATACATTTTTATGTTTTGAAACAAATTTAATCTCTTTTACGTTGATCAGTTTCACGTTTTCTAGTGTCTTGATTATCATCTTCTATGGAAAATTCCATTTATTTATTTACTTTTTTAAATATCAAAACATGTTTTAAACGTTTTTAGATAACCAATAAACTCTTAAACAATTGAATTTCTACTTTAGAAATTTGACTTTACAAAGCCATGTTTTTTTCATATGATTTTTAATCACTGAATTAAAGCAATCGAACGAATAAAACGTTGAGATTTTCAAAAACATTAAAATCTGTACTATGATCTTTTATTTCTTTGTATACAACTTCTTAGATTCATAAATCTAATAATTATAAATGAGCTTTAAAAAATACTGGTCTATTCGCTGATATAGTCATGGATGACTTGGAAACTAAATGTTTAAATAAATTAAGTTTTACACTATTGTTTGTCCACAGATATGTTGATGACATACTTACTTGTATATCCAGAGGCAAAGTAAATAAAATAATTTCAATTTTCACTAATTATAATAAAACTTAAAATTCATTCATGAAATAAATTTTTTAGATTTAACAATAATAAAAAATAATAAGAAATTGATAACAAATTGGTACAAAAAACCTACTTTTTCCGGACGTGTTCTAAATTTTAACTCAAATTATTTATATTCACAAAAAATGGCCATCGTATATAATTTAATTGATAAAGCAATAAAATTGGCACATTCCAAATTTCAAAATAATAATTTCCAAGAAGTACGTAAACTCCTAATTAACAATCAGTATCCAAAATCATTTATTGATAAGTACACTAAAAAGAGATTATGCACTCCAAAAACTAATTTAAAAATTAGACGCCCACTTCAAAATTTTTATTAATTATGTCCCAAGGTAAACTTACCATTTGTTGATGGACTTTGCAATAGAATATCACATTATTTGAAAACATATAACATTTGCACAACTCCAAAAATCATTCACAATCTAAATAACATTATAAAAAAAGCTAAAGACAAAACTGAAAAAAATGACACCATAAACTCTGTATACAAGATAGAATGTAAGGATTGTGATGCAAGATATAACATAGGATTGGGTGAAACAAAGAGAACAGTAATAACACGTATAAATGAACATAAAGATGGAAAAACCGCGGTAATCTCACTCCATAAAAATATTAATAATCATGATTTCGATTGGAACAATTATAAAATTTTAGGCACAGAAACAAATTATAAAAAATGCTGTATTTCTGAAATGGTACACATAAAAATACAAAAATCTCCAATAAATATAAAAGAAGATATAAATAAGTTAAGTAAACAACACAATCATTTAATATCCAGAATATCAAAATGAATAATTTTAAATAACAAAATTTATTTTCTGTTGATTTCAAATCATAATATTAATTGCTTTTCCCAATCACTTCTAATAGATCGATAATCAATATTGTTATTATTTAGTAAGTCGGTAGACTTCATAGTGTATACACCTTACAGAATGACGTTGACGAAAGTCAAAATATTCCTTGAATTTTATGAATAATAACTAAAAAATTCTGTAAAAATTAACAAATCACAATTTATAAAAAATGGTGACGAAAAATCTTTAGTACTTGTAATCCAACATCCAAGGTAAATAGTGCAAAATAACTTGTAAAAATTAATTATTATATTTTAGAAAATTATATTTTATCAAATATAAATATATTTCTAGTTTTTTTCTCAGGAGAACAAAAATTAAATATAATGTGAAAGTTAATAAAATACAAAATTAAAAAAAAAAATTTTTATATGTATACAAATTCCGCTATGTTTAAAAAGTGTTTCTCATTTCATACATACTTTGACCTTTGAAATGACTACAAATTTTAATTAATTATTCAAAATATTCTGGGAAGTCCATTATTCGATTTAGGGAAATGGAAATTAGAATATTTTACATATGTTTCAACAAAATTCTTTTTCATTGTAAAATTAATAATTTTTTTTTAAACTACTACTTACAAAAGTAATTTGGCCTTAGTAAGTAAAATAAATAATTAATTAAAACTTGTCTGAATTTGGCAATTGCTTCTGAAGGTGATCGTTTTGAAATACACTGAGAAAATTATATCTGTAACGATTACAGAACTGCTATGGTACTGCTCGGACGAAACGCCACCTTCAGTAAATAGTAAATAAAATGATCTTATAAAAAAAACGAGATTGTCTCATACTATTTAATGTTACAGAAACAAAGAAATTAACGTACGTAGTGATAAGATTACAGGACAAAATATACTTAACGAGTATTAAAGAGTCTAAGAAAGACTTATGTTATAACTTGGAAAAAGATATAAACTCACCGTGAAACGTTACAAAACAGTTCTGTAATTTAACCTGTTCACATATAAAAAATTTCTCTTCCAGTTTTTTAGTTGTTCTCTTTCAGTCAATTTATGTATACGCAACTCGCACGTAACCTACACTTATTTACTGATACACCCTCCCTCCTGTTGCTTACAAATATATTTTTTTTAACTATTTGAAAACAAATTAGCATGGTGAAAGATTCGAACTCGCGCGACCCGACCCTATCACGAACGCCTTAACGACCACAGCTATCCCAGCACATGTCAGTTAGTTTTGACCCATCTATATGAACTACAACGTCGTGTGTAGCGTCATCTGTTGCCGAATGTTACCTTCTTTAATGTTGCGTACGTAATGCTTACAAAGCAGTTCTGTAAAATTATCTTGCCTATACTGCACTCTGTACCTAAAGGAACCTTACAGCTTTATATAATGAGTTTTGTAATAATTTAACTTTCTTTTATGACAGACCACTGTATTTAAAGGTAATTTTTTTCCTCCTAATCCTGTAATAATAACAGAACAAAAATTTGATGCGAACTATAGTACAGCTTATGACAGATTACAGCACGTTTTGTAAAATTAGCAGGCATATTCTTAAGAACAACAAGGTTAATAAGTAAATAAAACAGAAATGGTCATTTGGTCCGAGCAGTACAGGTTAGTTCTGTAATCATCACAGATAGAATTTTCTCAGTGTAGAATGTCCCATATATATTAATTTTTTTGAATATATTTCCGATTAGATGGTACCTCCGATTTTTTTTGGTAGCCTGCATACTTGCGTAATTTGATGCGCTGATTACGAAAATGCGATAATGAAAATTGGCGCAAATTTGATTATGATGGAAATAACCATAAAATTCCATAAAGATATAATGGTTTTTTACCATAAGATTCTCGAGCAACAGTGATTTTTATAAAAATAAATTCTCTGTTTTAACGGTTTTTTGCATTTTTTTGGATAAATTGTGATGCACTGAGAAAATAAATTGACTAAATATAATTAATTTTTGATTAAATGTAGCCGTGAGAGGTTATTGATGTAGCACCTGCAAAGCACATTGTTTATTGTAGCCGAATAAATGTTAATATTAACCTTAAAGTTTGGTTGTGATCGCCGATATGTTGTGTGTTTTGTTCAGAGTCCCTTAACCTAGAAATTGGCTAGAGGCTTATTTTCTCAGTGTATTTTTAATATTTTAAGATATAAATGCAAAAAAACATTATGGTTATTATGGTGTTTTTTATGGTTTTTACCATGATAATCAAATTTGCGACAATTTTCATTATCATTTTTTTAATCAGAGCATCAAAATACTGAAGGATACCAAGTTAAAAAAAAAATCGGAGGTACCGTCTAATTAGAAGTACACCTCCAATTCGTCCCAATAGAAACCCTCAAATAACAAGTTTGAAGCAAATCGAATTATCAGCAACCTCAAAAACCCTTATACCCCAACAGCACCAAAAATTTCCTGAAAATTTATTAAAGATTTAATTGCAAACTTCAGAATATTTAGGTGCAAAGCTTAGTGAAAATTGTGTACAGATTTAAATGTCCCGATTAAATAAATGTTTAGCGTAAAAGTTGACTGAAGATTTAAATTAAATTTTCGTAAAATTTTTGTCGCGAAAGTTTCCTGAACATTTAAATTACATTTTCGTGAAATTTTCGTGAAATGTTCGTCGTAAAAGTTGACTGAAGATTTAATTACATTTTCGTGAAATGTTTGTCGCAAAAGTTGATTCAACATTTAAATTCAATTATCGTGAAATGTTTGTCCCAAAAGTTGATTCAACATTTAAACTGAACTTTTGTGAAATGTTTGTCGCAAAAGTGGATTAAACATTTAAGTGAATATTTGCTAAATGTTGAGCGGAAAGTTGACCGAATAAAAAAAATTATATTAAATAGAGGGGGAACAAGTAAGTTAAACGGTAATTCAAATAATATAAACACATTTATTGAATATTATTGTTTAACATTTATTTTAGTTTTAATTTTCAGTAAGAAAACAAAAGAAATGCAACACACAGGAAATTGTAAGTTGAAAGATTGTATTAGTTTAAGGATTTGTAAAACGTTACAGAATCTTCAAAATTTTATTCAATAAATGTGTTTATATTAGTTTAATTACTGTTTAATTTACTTGTCCCCCTTCTATTTAATTTAATTTTTTTATTCGGTCAAGTTTCCGCTCAACATTTAGCAAATATTCACTTAAATGTTCAATCCACTTTTGCGACAAACATTTCACAAAAATTCAGTTTAAATGTTTAGTCAACTTTCCCTACGAAAATTTTACAAAAATTTAATTTAAATGTTGAATCAACTTTTGCGACAAACATTTCACGACAATTTAATTTAAATGTTGAATCAACTTTTGCGACAAACATTTTACGAAAATTTTATTTAAATCTTCAGTCAACTTTCACGACGAACATTTCACGAAAATGTAATTTAAATGTTCAGGAAACTTTCGCGACGAAAATTTCACGAAAATTTAATTTAAATCTTCAGTCAACTTTTACGCTAAACATTTATTTAATCGGGACATTTAAATCTTTACACAATTTTTACTAAGCTTTGCACCTAAATATTCCAAAGTTTGCAAAGAAATCTTTAATAAATTTTCAGGAAATTTTCGGTGCTGTGGGGGATATAACCCAACTAATTTTTCGAAATTTAGTCCACCATATTGGATTTACGATTTGGAATTTTTAAAAAGTGACTTCAAATACATTATCAGTGACCGCAAAAATTGTTGTATAACAAGTTCTATATTTAAATCAAATATGCTTTTCGATTTTTCCCACAAGGCTATGTATATTACAAAAAAAAATATCACTTTAATCGACATTTTGTGTCCGCCATTTTGATTTTTTTTTAATACTTCTATCTTATAGTCTGCTTACTTTTCACAAATGTCTTTTATAGCTATTGTAATGCTATTACCTATAAAAAACATTCAATAATTTGAAAATAAAGCTTAGAAATTTCATGTTTTTGTTAAATATTTGGATTTTAATTTTCTGCGAAATTGTACATAGATGAAACAGATGGCATTTTAGATTCGATGCAAGTTTATTTGAAGGCGTGGAACTACCCATTTATCTTTTTGAATAATACTATCGCTATAGTGTTGGTGAAATCGACTTGAGCTGTAACGAGACATAATAAACCAATCAGATGTTATCGTATCATTGTGCACGGCACCAACTTCACGATCTCTGATTAACACATCAATCGCAGGATCCTGACTACCTTTTCACATTGACTGTATCGTTAATAAAAGACAAGTAGTTAGTGAAAGTGAGTCCTTCGCGAATCTAGATGAAGAGATGAGAGGCTAAAGGATGGAGGTTGGAAGAGGGATGGGTTAAGAAAGAAGCGACTCTTCTTGTTCGCTCGTTCGTTCGTTCGCGCTCGCACACAATCACACATACGCACACACTATTACGCTACAGGTAGTATCTTGGACCACCCGAGAACCGAAATGAGTGCCAGGTACCCTGTAATCACGATGCCGAGCCGTGAGCCGACAAACCAAATCGAAAGAGATAAAGATAAACAGAAAATTGAGCCTACGAACTGACAGGGGAAAAGATGGGAGGCAAACTGGTCCTCGTTAAGTATGACGTGCGATCGCTTCCTTTCCTAAACATACGAACTTGTCTGAAAACACACAAACTTTATATGTGGTGTAATATAGTTTTTTGTCTTTTTACAGTTATATTAAGTACGACTAGAATATAATACACATTTATATAAATAATTATTATTTGTTATAACTAAATTGTTATTTTAATATTAGAAAGTTAGAACCTAAAATAACATCAGAAGAAAATATTAATTTCTGATAACATGAATACCGAGGAAACAAAGCAGATCAGTACGCTGTTAAAAGTCGGACAGAAACTTCACATTGGAAAGATTGATATAAATTTAATGTACTTTCAAAACATGCAGATTGATAGAATGTGAAATTCAAACTAATTCAAACTGCACAGATTGTAACTAATAAGCTTTCAATCTATATGATGTAAATCTCCTTATATGTTTTACATCAAAATCAGTTTCGCTATTATTCATCATTGAAACAGTTTAAATAATTGATTTAAAGCTTTTAAATTATGTGCAGTGTTTATAATTAAACTTAACAATATTTACTTTTTTCAATAAGACTCTGGAAAATGCGATATTTGTGTATTTTAAAAAAAGAGTGTACGTGTGTTATTCTATATATAAAAAATATTATTAAAAAATAAATGTGTTATTTATAAAACAGAATTACACTAATAAAAAACACTTACAGAATTCTTGAAAATAAATATTTTTTAATCGGAAAACTCTATTTCTGTTTAGGAGACTACAAAGAATTATGCTAAATTGTTTATTATATCATTTTTAATATTAACTATTTCTTATAGGGCCCCAAAGAAACCCCATAAATTACAAAATTACGAAAAAATCGTTAAAAAATATTTCTTACTAGGGTAAACCCACTGTAAAAAATTTCGGAATTTTCTCCGATGAATTAGTAGGAAATTATTCCAAAACTGGTAGGTAACCCATGTTTCCGAATATTTTTTAGGAAAAATTTCCGAAAAGGCGAGGAAAAATACTTTATCCACAGAAAAACGGAAATTATCCTTTACTTCTTTCCCATGAAAGAAGACTAATATGTAGTCTGTGTTTACTATCAAGACAGTGCAGTCAATGCAACACACTTGGAAAAAAAATTAATTTTAACTATGCTCTACCTCTTCGAATCTAATGAAGCTTTGGTAGTTGAGGAATTTTTGGAAAAAATTTGGAGATTGTTCTAAAATATAAACACTCAAAAAAAATTCAAAAAAATTTGTTTGACCACATTTTTAAAAAAAAAAATTTGTCAATTTTTTTTCATTTACCTTATGGAAATTCAGAATATATATTTTTTTTTCTCAAATCGGTTCAGCCGTTTTCGAGAAAATTGAGTTTTAGTATTTGTTTAGTTACCCCTATAACTTCCATAAAAATCTTTTCTATGGGATAATGCTTTGGAAATTTTATCTACACATAGGTACCTACATTCTGTAAAAATTAAAAAAAAATCGATGCCAAGGCAGCACAGACATGCTTATCCTGCTATGCCGTTTTTCTATATTTCCTCAAAATTTCTCATTTGCTCTATTAAAACAGTTTTCAATTAATTTTATTCAACTCTAAAATCTAGTTTCAAATATGCTAGAAAAAAAAGATATATTTCATTCTTAATTGTCCAAGAAAAAAATTGCACACAAAATTTTCACAAACCGAATCTCGCTGCTGATTTTCTATATTTAATTCAGAGTTTGTTGCCGGAAATTAAAATAGAATGTATTTATTCTTGAAAACTTAAATTTCTAGTTTCTTATACACTAAAACAATAAAAAAAATATTTCAAAACTTTTTCAGTTTCCTAGAAAATAATTTAAAAGACAATTTTTATAAACCAAATTTTGCTGCTGATTTTGTATATTCAAATCAAAGTCTTTTTAGCACAAAATTGAAAAAAAAATTTCTTCTTGAAAACTTGAAATTCTAGTTTCAAATATTCTATAAAAATAAAATAAATATTTTGGAACAATTTCAATCTTTTACAGAAGAATTTCATTTAATAAATTGGACAAACCAAACCTCGTTTGATTTCATTTATTCAAATCAGAGTTTTTTGGCCGCAAATTAAAATAAAATTTTTTTTAATCCTAAAAACTTGAAATTCTAGTTTTAAATATGCTATAAAAATAAAATAAATATTTTGGAACAATTAAAAATCTTCCACAGAAGAATTTCATAAAAAAAATTGGACAAACCAAATCTCGTTGATTTCGTTTTTTCAAATCAGAGTTTTTTTTGCCTGCATTTTCTGTGGAAGATTTAAATTGTTTTAAAATATTTATTTTATTTTTATAGCATATTTGTATCTAGAATTTCAAGTGTTCAAGATTACAAAGTTTTATTTTAATTTTCGGCCAATCGAGACTTTGGTTTGAATAAATAAACTCAACGAGATTTGGTTTGTTCAATTTTTTTTTGAAATTCTTCTGTGGAAGATTGAAATTTTTCTAAAATAATTATTTTATTTTTATAGCGTATTTAAAACTAGAATTTCAAGTTTTCAAGTTTAAATTTTTTCCCTACTAACTATAGGAAAATGCGATCTAAGTTAGGGTCAGTTGGGGTAATTCGGGACAAGGGGTAATTCGGGACAAACGATATTAAAGCTAAATTTGCAGACTTTTAAATAAGTACAATATAAATATTTCAACCTCAGATCACCTACAAGAAGTTCTGAATATTTGCCAATTTTTCAATTATCAATTGTCAGCAAGGTATAGGAAGATAATTCATAATCAATAAACAGTTGACAATCGAAGAAAAACCGTTTCAATAGTTCTTCTCGTATTTGAAAAAAAACAATCCTAAAAATTTAACAAAAATTTTTTCTTATGTGTTATTAATACTGTAATTGAAATTCACTTGGGCTTTTGTTCTTGGTTAATTTATATAATAATAATAATCTGTCCCTCATTACCCCGAGAATTCGACAAAACTGGGGTAATTCGGGACAGAATTTTAAATGAATTTTTTTTAATAACAGATGAATAAACTTGCATCTTATTGACCACTGCACTATTTTTGCAGTGTAAAATTACAAAAAAAATGTTTATTATACTTTTCTTGAGTTTAAGTATAATATTTAGGCATAATATAATATTTCACAGTGCAAAATAGATAGTTCTTACTGCAAATACGTAAAGGATACCTACAAAACGAGCTACAGGTAAATGAATTTAAGAGAAAAAGTTAGTGATTGAATGAGAGAGAGCAAAGGGAAAAAGAGAGAAAAAGAGAGAAAAAGAGAGCGAAAGAAAGACTTCAAATTCGTATTAGATAACCTTCGGGTGTCAAAATTGAAGCAAATTAGATCAATTTTTACGAATTTTTTCAGAATTGTCCGTCCTATTAAATTCGCCATTTTTATTTTTAAATGTCTGATTTTAGATTGATTTTCAGCGACCTCAAAAATCTTTTTTTACCAAGTTTAAGATAAATCCCTTAAAATGTGTTCAAGTTATTTAATTTTTCACATTGTTACTTACGGTATGGTTGATTTTTGAACATATAGGATACATTATCATTCATATGATTAAAGTATCATAGATCTATTATGAATATTTTTCAAGCTATTTCATCCCTTAATACAGTAGTATACTTTAGATAACTTTTTTCGTAGTCTTTTCTTAGAAAAAATTCTGTCCCGAATTACCCCTAAATTTTGCCATTTTGACAAAATCGTCGGGGTAATGCGGGACAGCAGTTTTTCGCGATTCAGGGTCATCTATAAAATCTACTAACCCATAGAATTATTCTAGGGAAGTGACGTAACAAGTTAATGCAAAAGAAAACCGAAAGTATTGCCTATTAAAATAAAAAACTTACGTTATTAGTGAAAATTAAGAATTCTGTCCCGAATTACCCCAACTGACCCTATAAATATTATGAATATAAGTTTACTATTTTAACATTTGACAGAAAGTGAGGTTAAGTTTAACTTTGTCGCGTTTTGAGAATTTGAGAGTTATTTGGGTTGAATTTAATCTTTTTATATTGCTGATTCATTAGGATATAGATAAGTATTTTAGTATTTTAAACTGCTGTTAAGTGATAATTCTGTTTTATTAATAACACACTTGTTGTTTTTGAATAATCCTATATAGTGTAGAGTCAAAAGTTCAAAAAGTTCCAAAAACTTCTTTTTCTTAAAGTACATTTTTCACAGAAAATTGTTTCGAATTAAATTAATCTGCAACCCTCTTTTTTTTGTACCAAATGGAATTTAAATAATCTGAAATTGGCTTAAAACAATCGCGCTGCAGATTATTTTAATACATAAAAGTTTTCAGTGTCACAGAAATTTCTGCCACAATCCTCCTCGCGCATGCGCAGAATCAATAAGATTATGTTAAATTTCTGACAAGGTATTTTTAAAACTTCTGTAACTTTTTTTAATTTTTTTGGAATTATTATCTCTTTAGAAAAATATGTCTTTGGAACTTAAGAACTTAAGAATTATACACGCGTATTATTATTGTAAATTATTTGTCCAAAGGGATTTATGTTTTATTATAATAATACTTGAGAAGGTATAATAGAATAGTATAATATTTGATATATATTTTTTTTTTATTGTCGTTGTGATTTTCAGAGTGTATTCACTCATTTTAATTTAGGTTTAACTATGAATCATTACAACAATTTAGTTACAAAGTGTTATTATGAAATGGAGACTATACTATTAAACATTAAACTCATATTAAAATGTGCATTGAAATGAATGAGTGGGTAATTAGTGAATATCAAATTATAATCATTTTCACTTTTTGTATTACTATATATGTATTACATATATAGCTATATATATCAGCAATACCTTATTCGTTCTATCACATACTTTACCGTGTCATCTCGTTAGGATCAAAGGGAACAAACTAATTGAAACTGGAGTCGAATGTCTATTTAATTGCAGTCTCGTATGAATCTTTGTGTAGCAATAATAGTGTCATTTCATTATATCCTAAACAGTGTGTCAAAGTCTCAATTGAAATTCCTAAACCTATATTTGAAGCCAGGTCGAGACTAATTTCATGAAACTCATTATACAAGTAAGTTCTCAATCTCACGATATAAACGCCAAACCTCTTACTTATCTTCGCAATTTACTGAGTTCGCATACCTTTAACGAAATTATGTTATAATTATGTCAAGATAAAAATAAAGGAAAATAATTATATACTCTAAAAAACCAATTTTACAATTTGATATTCATCAATAAATATCTACGTGTTTAGCCTTAATAATTGTAAAAGTGCTTCTTCAATTACTAAACACATCAAAAGCAGTTAACAATCGAGTCCATTATCATAAAAGGGAAGTTGGTTAAAGTTCTATGAGACATCAATAGATGTCGTCACGTTACTGGTTGTGTCAAAATTCTATTTTGTCAAGTAAATTAAAACCGTGTGTATAAACATAGTAAGTTTACTATAAGACAAATTTCGATGTTCATCCTATTAGTATATCAGTTTTTCTTCCAAATGACAGCTTTTCAATTACAATAATATGCGAAATGTTGTATTTATAAAATAAGGGGAAAAAGCGTGAGGAATAAAAGTGCTTTCGCATGAGCTAATTATTTATTAAACGCTTACTCCTTCACACTTTTCAAATGTTAATTCAAAATAATCGATTTTTTGTCCAACTGTATTAAATAGGATAAACATTAGGCAAAAAATAAATGTAAAAAAGTATGGAGTTTCATTTTATTAAAAAAAAGTGCAACAAAATCTTTTTAAAAGCTGAAAAGTATATTAATTGGAATTTTAAATCCTGTAAAAAAATATTTCTGTTAACTTTTATATGTTTTCAGTATTTAAAATCCGTGAGACGATTCCGAACATTCAATTAAATCAAACCCCGCATTGTTAATTACTCTTAATAACAAAAAACTTTTTGTTTAAACTCAAAACTGACAACATTATTATTAAAAATTGAAAAGCTGAAAATCATATTGAAATCGCAAAATTAAAAAGCAACAAAAATATGAAAAGAATTATTTAATCAAATATCTGCATACGAATATTTTTATTACTTTTAAAGATTGATACACCACTTTGATAACAAAAAAGGGTTTTTTGTGATTTTTTGAAAACTTTAAAAATCTATTATATAATATATACATGTATATAAATATATTCTTAATTAAATTTTAAACATTTTGAGGAAACTTATACCCTTCTAGATAACAAATTCACAAAGTTGCAAAAGTTCAAAGTTAGAAGTGTCAAAACCTAGTTCTGAGAAAAACGAGTTTAAAATTTAAGTTTACCATTTATTAGCTCCTATACTAATTAAAGTTTAAAAATTAAATTCTTCCGTGTTGATTGCGGCTAAATGATTACAACTGGAACAAAAAATTATCTATTCAATCTATTATTGAATTTATTATGATTGTTTCAGTTCCAATAAATATAATGCATCAAAGTAAACTCAAAAGATGACAAATACCCTTATGAAAAATAAGTATTGGATTGGATTAAGTATTTGGATTAAGTATAGGAATAAGTATTGGTTTAAGTATACTTTTTTCGACAAACATTCTTAAAAATTTCACCGGTTGCGCACTAAGTTTCTATGGCTCCCAGCACTGCGCAGTAGTTTTTTTATTAATTTAATACATAGAAATACATGGAATGCAAAATCACAGTTCCACAGAAAATTAAAAAAAATTGTTTAAAAATATGTTACGCGAAAATAGTATTGGAGTTTACAATACTGAAACCAATACTTGTTCCAATACTTCAATACTTATTCAAATACTTAATCCAATACTTAATCCAATATATTTATTTTTCATAAGGGTATGTATGATATATATTTTGTTGAATTAGATAGTTTTACTTTCACACTACCTCAATTTTTTACTGAATTAACATAAAATCAATAATTAAAAAAGTTTTATTCGAAGAACAATATTTTAGAAAAATTGTAAAAAATCTTTAAAAGCAAAGTTATTATACAAATCATAAATATACAAAATTCGTTTAATTGAAAATTTTAAAAATACTCTATGATGAAAGTAGGTATTATTTGAAAACTGTTTCATGTAGAAAATGGTTTCTAAAATATCAAAGAATACCAACACAAAATAGGCGAAAATTACACTGATTAAAACAGATTCTCAAAAAGAGATAGTTAAAAAAGATATACTCGAACATTATATCTGTATACCTATATAAAAATATTATCTTCTCGTAAACATACATATATGTTTAAAAATGACTATTACAAAAATAGCATTAGGTATATATTGTTGTCAAACAAATTTTTAAGATTTCTTAAATACATCAGAGTTAGATATGTTTTTAAAAATTCTATTTTAAGTTTGTTTCTAAATGTTCTTTTTGGCATTCTAAACATAGAGTAATTAGAATTTTTAAAAACTCTTTCAAATTTATGCTAACAATAAATTCTTGTATTTGAAAGCAATAGAAACTTTTATACATTTTAAAACTGTAAAGATATTAATTTTTTTTTTCTTTAAGATTATACTTTTAGAGGATGGAAATAGGATTAATTTAACAAATATTAATATATACTCATATATTTTTGGTTTTAATTTAAGAGAGGTTCACAGCCTTGCAGTATATTTTTTTACTTCTTTCTCGGTTATCAAGGATGCTAGAGATATAGTGGTTTCAATAAATAAATAATTTATCAATGTGGTAGAAAGTTCAGATCAGGCGGCTATTTGGTGATTGGCAAGGGGAGGAGAGAAATTTCCTTTGCGGCGTATACTGCCATTAAAAGATAAATATATTATAAAGATAATATCGGCTAATATAGCCTAACGGAATTCCAGACCCAGGTGTTACAATTAAAAAATCAATATTTAGAATTATTGATTGGCAATAAAGAAAGTGTATCAGCCACAATACGATGATTGGTGAACATCGAATGAGTTTTGCTAATGAAATAAATTAGGATAATAATTAACCTATTTAGTTTTCAAATTACTATGGCGTTAATTAAAGAGTATATACAGAAAGCGTATCAGACAAATGGGAAAATTAATATTATTATCGCCAGCCCGGGCTATTTCATTACCGCTAGTTTTTAATGTGTAAATTTTGTGTAAAATTTTTAATTTGACACTTGGTGCGAATATTGTTCGATCTATGGACAACAGAGGGTACTAAATAATTCATTCTTTATCAGAAAAAAATGTAGAAAACAATTTAAAAAGTTTTTTAAATGTAAATTATCCTTTAGTACAGCAACTAATCCTTCTAGATGTTGGTACTACCTCAGGTTAATAAGTCGAAAAGAAGAAGAAGATGAAATTAGGATATGCATAAAATGTATCCATGATTTCAATAGAATATCCTAGAAATATCCTTTTATGATGATGGTAAAAATACCAACTTTCTTGTGTTCTAATTTTTCTTGTTTTATAATAAACAGTCTTCATTAGTATTTTACAAATTTAAACTGCGAAAAATTATAAACATTTCTGACAGCTTTCGTAGCAAAGAGATACAACTTAAGTTCTTGAATAAATAACCTTATTCTTTGGCGATAAACTACAGTAAGAACTATTAACTCTCACACTGTTTGCACCTGTGGCTGGAAAGTATTCATATTCTCCAGGATTCTATTAAGACACGCGGTAATGCTTACGTTCTAACGACCTAAAGAGAAAACTGTAACATTGCAGAGTGGTTGCTACTCTAATCTAAAGTGAATTTCGGATAAAAGTGTAGGAGGAAAACGACTACGTTACTTCGGAAATTTATTTTCACGATCCACGCCGCGCCAACTGTATACCTTCACTATTCCATATCCGATGTTTTGCTGCAAGCCGCCACAGCCACTGCTGTCTGGCTATGTCGTAAGTCCTGGAAAGGAATAGCGTTTATCTCGGTAGCCAACCATAATCGTCAAATAACATTTCCTAAAAGCTCCAAGATTCTATTACGCTTTCTAGTTGCTTAAAATTTTGAATGCATAGTTCTTTTAATATAAATGTTAAACAAAAACTACTAAACCTAAATATACTGAGAACCAGGCACCGACACAAAAGTAATTTGTCTTTTAGAGTTTTTTTTTAAAAAAAAATATCTCGTAAAAGTCAATAGATTTTACTTAAAGATTCAAATCAATTCATCAAATTTGAGTTAAATAATAGTTGTATGGTATTAAAATTTCAAAATTTATTTTTAATTTTTGGTTGTTTTGTTTGACCCGTAATTTGAACAAAAACAAAATAATTACGTTTCAAATTTCAATCATTAAGTAAAATCTATTGACTTTTACTATAGATATTTTGAAAAAACTCTAAAAATCAAATTACGGTACCTGCTGAGTACCTACAGTCAATACTGACTTTCATAAATCATACAAAATATCAGACAACTTAGTAAAAAAATAAACACAGGTTTTAAGTATTATAAAGTTTAAGTATATGTTCTATATACAAGAGCGTTTTATTTAGATTTAGTCAATCTTACAAGTAGAATAAAACTAAATATATCTTTTACCATTACTTCAACAACTTATAAAATATATTTGAATGTAATTGCATCTTTAAGTTAAAAACTTTAAATTGTACCTTTGAGATTTTTCCAGTTTAATATTAATTTAGAAAATTTGGCTTATTTTGGGTATAATGATTAAAAAGAGTATGCTGTATTTTCATTGTGGACAAGTGTGCTAGTTGGAAAAAATCTCATTAGCAAAAGTCTTCGTCCTTTATTACTTGGTCTAAACAAATCCAAATCAATAATTGTGTATAGCGCGCCTTCTTTGTATATAATCAGGTTTTGGTTTTAAGATGTTTAATTCATGGTATACTCAACATTAATGAAAAAAAATTTTTACGAGTATCCATCCAACTGCCTTTTGCCCACCACTTTTTTGCCACACTACACAGTCTTTGGAATAATTACAAAAGAAAATAATTAAAATTATATTTATAAGTATTATTAAAATACAATATTTTTCTAATAAGACAAATCTCATGAGTTCTCAACAAGATACATTATGCAGTGGCAATAAAAGAGTTCCGACGACCAGAAAATTAGGCGAAAAAAAAACTGGTCGGTTTAGGCTGAGTCATTTATTTTCAAATCGATGTTTTTGAGGCTGTAGAGGACACAGAAGGAGTATTATATGGCCCTGGAATCGGTGACTCGATGTAAGTAGAAAAAAATTAATTTTAAATTTTGACAAACCCTTTGTTCACTCCCTAGATATTGCAATATATTACTGAAATTTTTTTGAGATTTTGATTTCAGATGAAGCTTTCTCGACTTATAATGTCCACCGCAAGACACCTTAAAAAAGGCGTTCCAGGAAAACAGCGTTTACGTTCACTATTTTCAAATAATTTAATATAATAAAAGATTTGATAGAAGTATGAATTTATCACTTGGTAAATAACATTAAAATAAATTAGAGAAGATATCGATCTATCCAAGTCAAGGTGACTTGTCAAGACTTTGACTTGGATAGATGGATATCTTCTCTAATTTATTTTATAATAAAATATTGTTTACTACACTGAGAAAATAAGCCTCCAGCCAATTTCTAGGTTGAGGGATTCGAAACAAAAAAAAACAAGATACCGGCTATCGATACCGAATCGAAAAAAATGTATTTTTTGGTCGATGACAACTGTATATTCCCTCTTAGGATTCGCAATTCTTAAGGTCGCTTTAAAGCTTTCTAGGAGACTGCGACAAAAATTTTCCTGGAAATTATCTTTAAAATGTTTCTGGAAGCTTTCTTGGCTAGATATTCCGTTCAAAGTTTCCTTAGAGTTTTCTTTCAAAATTCCTTACAAATTTAGAACAAAGCTTCCTTAAGAATTATGGGTCAAGCTTTCTAGAGATTCAGGTGAAAGCTTCCTAGAGTTTCTGGTGAAAGCTTAGCTTTAGTTTCTGGTGAAAGCTTTCCTAAAAATTCTGGTGTAAGTTCCTTCGATATTCCGTTAGAAGCTTTCTAGAAAACTCCAACAACAACTTCCCTGGAAATTTTATTGAAAAATATGGTGGAAGCTTCCTTGGATAGGTATTCTGTTCAAAGCTTTCTTGAATGTTCCGGAGGAATATTCAAGAAGCTTCGCTAAAGGTTACGATGGAAGTTTTCCTAATGATTCTGGTGAATGGTTATCAAAAGATTCCATTTAAAGCTTATGTTTCAGTTAGTTGTAACAGGAGTTTCTAAATGTCGATACAGTAAATAATGTTTGATACGGCAACAGAAATTTGTGTCTCAGACAACTTTTTCCATGTGTAGAACGAATGAGGCTGTGTTAACTTTCTGCTATTCTAACAGAATTTTTAATAGTGCTAATTTGTTTTTTTTTTTAAAAAATGTAGACTTAGTATTGACATTAACATAATGCCTTTATGTTAAGTGTCAGTTTAGAAGTGTCAGTTTTGCTAAAGTTTTTGAGATAACCTAAAAAAACAACTCAAAAACACGTGTAATAAAGAATTAGTCAGGATACAATAAGGAGAATCAATTTCAATTCACAATATTCACAATTTTATTCACTAAGTCACAGCACAATACAAATTTTATACAAGTTTACCCATCAACGATCGACAATGCTCTCCCGTTATCGTCCCTTTTCTCGATTTCCTAAGTTCGTGAATCTTCGGTATTACAAATCTCCCACTATCATTTCTATTCATTACAGATTCGGCTAGTCCTGACATTTTTCCGTCCTCGGAATCTCTCTTCGTTATTATAAATTAACAGTTGTACATAAAATTCAGTTAAAACAGTTTGATTTTCGTACAATGATCGCACAGAGTCGACTACATATATAAATTTGATTTTTTCAAATAACATTTGGAAATAAGAAATTCAATATATTCTTCACGATTAAAGACAAAACTTCAAACTAACAACATAAACAAAAATGAATTAACATAATCTAAGTATCTTTTTATGGCTTAACTCATTCATGCACAAATATTTACAAATATTGGTAAAATAATATTCTAATAAGAAGAAAGAATGTACAGAATAATTACAATTAAGTATCCTGCGCCTCTTGCAGACTAATGACAGCTTTCGATCTTAAATTTTCGAGATTCTGATTTAGTTTGAGCAAATCAATGATATTTCTTAAAGTGTCTTTATCCGAAAATGACAATTGCATAAGGTCAAAGTGAAGCAATTTATGTTCTTTCAAAACAATATTCAATTCTGTACTCACTAGAGCTTTTTCAGGCCGTTTCGGTTCAATATAATTTTCAACAAACAGTTTATTAATTTTTTCTCTATCAATAATGGAAGTTTCCGGATTCATTTTTAAACAACCAAATTTCCCGTCATCAGTAAAATTTTCTTCAATGTTTAAAACTTCATTTTCCGAAAATTTCTCTTTGACCACCTCTTCTATCAATTTCAATTTAAATTTTCTAAGCGCGTCTCGACCCAGTACAACCGAAGGCTTCATCGTTTTGTCATCGACAACTAATAATTCTAACTGATTTCCCCCTTTACCTAAATCTGCTTTTGTTACAATTTTTCCGTAAATTATTAGTTTGGAATCGTTAATTCCCGCATAATCAATACAATTAATATTTTCGTCAGCACTTAATTCTGGACTTACTAAACCTTTCTTTATAAAACTCGCGGGGCTGCCGCTGTCAAGTCTGGAAGAAAGATCCATAGAGATCACTTCGCTGTTGATCTCGAATTGAAGATTCAATGCTCGCATAAATTCGTCATCTTCTAACGGGTGATCAATATTAACTATCTCCGCACTGGTTCCGGGCTGTGTTTCTCGTACCTGTTGTCCAATTACTTTAGTACACGTACGTATGGTGTGTTCGGGCGATCCGCATCTGAAGCATGAGCCTTTCTGCCTTTTTTGTTGGCTGCAATCAATTGAGATATGTCCCCATTTACAACAATTGAAACACCTGGGTTGTGGTTGATCTGCATTAGCTGCTGTGTTTCCAAATTATTCCTTCTGCTTTTCAGAGCTCTTGGAGATTTTTTTGACGTTCTCAGCCTGAACTCTAGGAATCAAAGACACATCTTGAAAAGAATCAAGCAGCGCGTCGACATCAGGAAACCTTTGGATTAGAGCCTGGTTACGAAGAGTGAGATTCGAGATACCGTAGATAAAATATTGAACTCTATCTTCCTCTGGTATTGGCACCCGATTAGCAAGAATGGTCTTTTGGTGCACATACTCGGTAAATGTTTCACCACTTCTCCAAACTCTGTCTTCAAAAGCTTTCTTCACCGCTAACGTTGATGGTTTACGAGCAAACATTTTTCCAAGTTTCTCAATGATTTTTTCAGCAGACATTTCTACATTTTTTGTCATTGAATGAAACCAATCCAAGGCTTTGGATTTAAGTTTCGAACAGATCAAAACTCTCATTGCGTATTCGTCCACTCCATACGTAGTTTGCAGGAGCCTTGCTTGACGTTGCCAGCTGTCAAATGATTTTCATCTCCGTCATACGTATTGAGTAATTCCCCTATTGCGGCTAGTGTCAACTTCGGAGCTCCGATCATAGACGAAGCTGGTGTCGAAGATCTCTCTCTCCTTCTTTCGTCGTCGACTTGTCGCATTTCCCCCAACGCTTCCTGATCGACGTCACGGTTCCTTCTCTCTGTTTTTAAAATGTCGAACACTGAATTTTGTGGAGCGGGCCTACCGTTGCCTAAATTTTCACGAAGTCCATTTAATTTATTTCTAGTTTCTTGCAGCTGTTGGGCAATCCTTTCACGCTCTTCTTGCATTTTTCTTAATTCAGCTTCCTCGTCTTGTTGTCTCTTTTGCTACAACTCCGAAAAAACTCCACTCATTTGGTTTCAACTATCAATGGTAGGGAACGTCAAATATCACTTACAATTACAATTAAATTTAAAAACTTCAAGAGCATTCGGTCTTTAGCAATAGGTCTAATCGTGATTCCAGCGCGTTTCACGTGATGGTTCAACCGTTATTTTCAATTTTATTTAATTGTTAATCCAGTAAATCCCACTTCTGATTTCTGTAATAAACAATTAGTCAGGATACAATAAGGAAAATCAATTTCAATTAACAATATTCACAAGTTTATTCACTAAGTCATAGCACAATACAAATTTTATACAAGTTTACCCATCAACGATCGACAATGCTCTCTCGTTATCGTCCCTTTTCCAGATTTCCTAAATTCGTGAATCTTCGGTATTACGAATCTCCCACTATCATTTCTATTCATTACACACGAATTAGAGCCAAATTTCAAAAAAATTTCGCAGAGACAATACACTGGTGTTTTTTTTTACTGTGACACTATGCCAGTGATTTCCTACTTAATTTTTTCCCGCTGAGTCTGAAAATGATATTCAATGTAATTCTTTAATTAAAATTATTCAGATAAACTAAAAAACCTTTAAAAGTCTGCTTAAAAAGATAAATAAACATTTTAAATTGTTTTGGGAAAATACGCTAGTGCTTTCCTGTATATTTTTTCCCGATGAATCAGAATGTGATATTACACGGAAAAAATGTTCTGTGTAATTCGCAGAAATTTTCGTGCCATCTACAAATGGAGATGATAGTTTCCACAAATTGCTCAGTTTGTGAAATACACAAATAAATTTGTGGATTTTACAAATAAGTTTGAGGAATACACAAAAAAATTTGTCAATTTTTCAAATAAGTTCGTGTCAGAAATGGCAAAATTAACTCTATATTATGACTTTTCTCTAAGTTAAGTTTCTGTGGTATCGTACTCTTTTAGATTCAAATGATCGATGTAACGTATGTCTTTTACGCTTAACATCTTCTGCAGGTACGTCTCTTTTTAAAGACCAGCAGTAATCTGCCATCATATTTTTATTCCATGTCCCTGATACTTACGTTCCATCTCCTTGATATCTTGATGGAACCGTTCCCCCTGTTCCTCACTGTAATCTCCAAGATTTTCTGGAAAGAATATTCTACATGAGAATTCAAGAAATATAACTCTAGGTTCATCAAGCAACCCATATTTCCAAAATTTGTCACCATATCTGCTACTATTTCTTTGTAATTCAAACTCTTATTCTTTCCTAAAAAATTTTCCACCGCATTTTTGAAACTGAGCCATGTTGACCATGTTGTTTTTTCATTTTCATTAATTTTTGTTAAGAAAGTCTCATCCTTTAACATTTTTCTGATTTGTGGCCTATCTAGTATTCCTTCTTTTAGTTTCGCATCTGAAACCTTGGGAAGCATTTCTTGAATGTAATGAAAACATTCGCCATCTTTATTGAATGCCTTAATATATTGCTTAACAAGTCCTAACTTTATATGCAGAGGTGGAAGAAGGACTTTTGAAGGATCGACCAAGGGTTTGTGTATAACATTCTTTTTCCCAGGTTCAAGTGACTTTCTGCTAGGACAACTTTTTTTAATGTAGTGGTTCGTCCGATCTCTGCTGTCCCGCTCACACAAGAAGCACGGCATCTTCGTAAAACCAATTGCTGTCCTAGCATGATGGTTATCATTTTTAAATACCACAGATTTGCCGGTTATGCTCAGAATAGTTAATTTTATTTAGTATCACAACTATCTTTCCATATTCTCCTTTGTTAATTATTGAATACGCTACAGACATTAAAGCATATTTATTTGTATTGTGCAATAATACAGCTTTTAAACTTTTTTTTTAGGAATCAATAAACAGCCTCCATTCATTTCTTTTATAACAGCCTGGTTTCAGTTCATTCAATAATCCATTTTTATTTTGGGAAATATACTAAAGAAATGTCTTCTTGGTGAACAAAATATTTCCTAAATTCCTTCTTCCTATATCGATAAGAAGATGATTTTACATTACCTGAAGTCAATTTTCTGCTTTTCAACCATGAAGCTAAATACTCAGATCCATCTTTAGGCAGTCCTAAATTTCTGCCCAAATCATTTCGTTCTTCTTGATTAGCCTTAACTAGGGGCATATGGATGTTGCCCACCATCACCACGTGGAGTTGCGCTGGTTACAGGCACAAGTAAAGTGAAAAAATGTTTCCTAAGGTCAATTCTGCTTCAGATTCTAAACCACCAGTCAAAAATACCGGTAAGTCGCGATAAGTAATTCTCGGCTGAACCATGCCCCTTGATTCTTGGTAGGAGAGAATGAAGGAGTGTTACTTGTACTAGTTCTGTTTGAAATCCAATTCAAAAAGTAATAGTTTGTGCTTTACCAGAATTGACAGCACTGAAAGAAGTGACAAAAGTGATAGCAAGCCAAGTCATTATCTAAAACTTTTTTTATGACACTTGCTGCAACTAACACCCGCCGTTTCTTGTCTGCCGGAAAAAAAATCGCGCAACTAAAATCTGCCCAGAATACTTGGGTAATATCTACTGAGTTCTGTTTGCGTAATATCTGCACAACTATTTGAGTAAAATATATTGCGAGCTATCAAATCATCTTTTCGATTCTAGAAAAACAGCTTAGCACTTAAGCAGTTCCTACTCCTTTAGTAGGACTTCTGCCAAGAGCTCGGGCTTGGGAAAATAATCGGGAAAGACCGCTGGTCAAACCGCAGCCCGTTCTACCTGGAGCGCTGAACACGCAGGTCTCTTAAGTACCCGGCAGGAGGATGCGTGAGGTTGCTGGCGCTTGTACACAAGGCGACTAGAAGCAGAAAGTCACTTGAACCTGGGAAAAAGAATGTTATACACAAGCCCTTGGTCGATCCTTCTAAAGTCCTTCTTCCACCTCTGCATATAAAGTTAGGACTTGTTAAGCAATATATTAAGGCATTCAATAAAGATGGCGAATGTTTTCATTACATTCAAGAAATGCTTCCCAAGGTTTCAGATGCGAAACTAAAAGAAGGAATACTAGATAGGCCACAAATCAGAAAAATGTTAAAGGATGATACTTTCTTAACAAAAATGAATGAAAATGAAAAAACAACATGGTCAACATGGCTCAGTTTCAAAAATGTGGTGGAAAATTTTTTAGGAAAGAATAAGAGTTTGAATTACAAAGAAATAGTAGCAGATATGGTGACAAACTTTGGAAATATGGGTTGCTTGATAAACCTAAAGTTATATTTCTTGAATTCTCATGTAGAATATTCTTTCCAGAGAATCTTGGAGATTACAGTGAGGAACAGGGGGAACGGTTCCATCAAGATATCAAGGTGATGGAACGTAAGTATCAGGGACATGGAATAAAAATATGATGGCAGATTACTGCTGGTCTTTAAAAAGAGACGTACCTGCAGAAGATGTTAAGCGTAAAAGACAAACGCTACATCGATCATTTGAATCTAAAAGAGTACGATACCACAGAAACTTAACTTAGAGAAAAGTCATAATATAGAGTTAATTTTGCCATTTCTGACACGAACTTATTTGAAAAATCGACAAATTTTTTTGTGTATTCCTCAAACTTATTTGTAAAATCCACAAACTTATTTGTAAAATCCACAAACTTATTTGTGTATTTCACAAACTGAGCAATTTGTGGAAACTATCATCTCCATTTGTAGATGGCACGAAAATTTCTGCGAATTACACAGAATAATTTTCCCCGTGTAATATCACATTCTGATTTACCGGGAAAAATCGATATTTTTGTTAATTTAACCCATTATTGTCCAAAATCCAAAAGTTTGTTTTCTATTTTCAAGCTAGGTTATTATAAACATAGAAGAGAAAGTGTAAGCCTATAATTTTGTTTTTAACCAAAAGTGCATAGAAGTTGTTCACTTTAAAAATATGTCAGACAGAATTAAAAATTTCAAGATGGCGGACCTAATATGGCGTCAAATCCATTGCAAAATTTTAAAGGTCATGCACATATTTTACTAATCGACAAAATGTCGCCGGATTCGTCTAAATTTTCTTACTTGAAGGTTTTTGGGGTCGCTGATTACGAATATAAAGTGAGATTTTCAAAATTCAAAATTACGCATTCAATATGGCGAATGACCAATTTTTAATTTTATTTTTATTCAGTTCCAATTCATTACCCAGGGGTTTTTGGGGTCGCTGATTACGAATCTGAAGTTAGATTTTCAAAATTCAAAATGGTGGATCAAATATGACGAATGAAATTTTTAAAAATGGCTTTTTTTTGTCTTTTACTGTTTTTCAAGAGCGTTAACTGATTTCTAAACACGTGGAGGTAGATAAAATTAAGAGTCGGCAAAGTAAATTCTACAAGTAACAAAGGACATTAGTGACACAACATTACTAATACTTTGAAAAACTAATACAAGAGCATTTCAAATAAAAAAACCAAGAAAACTTAATAATATCAATCTGTCACACAACTTCGTAAAGTATATAAAAACATATACAAAAATACTTAACAACTTACTTCTCTGCTGATCATAAAAACATTAAAGACAAGTAATCAGGAATAATGGATTGTAAATGCAATTTTATTATTACACAATTCAGCTTATTTGAAAGAACATAATGTTAGAACACAGAAATTTTTTCTTGTAATTACAAAACACTACACTTGAAACGCTGCTTCGAAAGTTGGATAACCACACGACACATGTAACAAAAGTAAACAAAAAACATTTTCTTTAAAGCATTGTGTCTTTAGAACATACAAGTTTTGTCAAATATGTAGTAACGAGTTTGAACTGAATTTTGAATTTTGAAAATCTAACTTTAGATTTAAATTAGCAACCCCAAAAACCACCAAGTAAGAAAATGTAGGCAAATCCGGCGACATTTTGTCGATTATTAAAATATTTGCATAAACTTAAAAATTTTGCAATGGTTTTGACGCCATATTAGGTCCTCCATCTTGAAAATTTTAATTCTACCTTCCATATGTTTAAAGTAAACTACTTTTATGCCTTTTGGTTGAAAATAGAATTATAGGCTTACACTTTCTCAAGGTGAAAAGAAATATCAAAATTGAAAAATTGAAATTTTTTTGTGTTTTTTGACATTGAAACCGCCGTACCGTCAAGTGGGACTATTTTGTGCGCCTTGGGGCTATTTTGTGCACGCGAGGTTTTTAATGAATAAAATCTTTATATTCAGTTGCTTAAGTTTGCTACTTGGCATAAATATTTTCTGATATCTAGACTACAGAGAGTACTAAATAAATTTACTCAATTTTTTATCAGAAATCAGAAAAAAAAATCGTAAAATCGTGAAAAACAAACAGAAAAATTTCAAAGTTCTTAAAATTCTGTTCAGATCTCCGGAAGTTTAACAGTGTTTCTAAAGGTATTAATAATACTTGTTGACCATTTAGTTGTGATGATGCATACGTGATGCGCTAACTTTTTATTACATATTTTAAGAAAAAAGTGTCGAAATCTGAAAAACCAGGATTTGGTGGGTTATTTTGTGCATTCTTTAAAATCAAGTTTTTTTTAATAATTTGTTTTGTAGCTAGTAAAAATTACTTTAGCATTTCGTTTTGAAACATTTTTGTTTTATTTTTGTTATAATAAACAAGAAATAAGCATAAAATTTCAGTTTTACATATGTGACCCTCCAGGGTGAAAGGGACCTTAGCTGCAAAACATTGGATTTTGATTTTTTATTATGAATCGATAAAATTTGAGTTGCTCTTTCACAAACAGAAATCAAAACTTGTTTATGTCTATTAGTTTTTGTGTTATTAGCGATGAAACATAGGCATAACATAACAACAACAAAGGCAGGCTCGTCTTCAAACGCCTGTCCTGAAAAATTCAAAACATTCAATTTTAAATCTTTATTATCAATCAATAGAATTTGAGTTAGTCTTTCACATACAAAAAAGAAATTTTTTTTATGTCTATTAGTTTTTGTGTAATTGGCGATGAAACATAGGCACAACCTAAAAATAACTTAGTCAGGCTCAACTTCAAACGCCCGTCCCGCAAAATTCATTTCTTGCAGCTAAGGTCCCTTTCACCCTGGAGTGACACATATGGTGCTTTAAAAACCTCAGAAAAGTTACATTAATAATCACATGCTTTTCAAGTTATTTTTGAAACTTTTTCTCTTAAAATAACTCAAGAAGTATAATAGAAGTTATTTTAATAAAATTTTCTTAAAGAAATAACTTTTTTTTTAAATCTACTTTTTTGTTAAATTTTAGTGTTTTACTTTCAAATTAGTTTAACAATTAATAGGAAAAAAATATTTCTGGCTTTGTTTTTCTTTATTGTACTATAGAATATCTAGAAAGAATACTTCATACAGCAAAAACATTAAAAAAATTTTTTTACACAACTTTATAAACAAGCAAACTCTAATGCACAAAATAGCCCCACCATGAGGTTTATTTTGTGCACAACTTTGAGTTTGTATAACTTAAAGAAAAAAATTTTTCTTGTCGGCTAACTCATAGGACACCTTTAGAATGATGTTTACAAGATAACTGAATAGATAAATTCTTTATTTTTTAAATTCTGAATTTTAATAAAGCATAGAGTGGAAAAAGAGTCGTTTTGTGCACAAAATAGCCCCACTTGACGGTAATTGATTTCGGTTTCAAAAAAATTAACTTTTGATTTCAGATTCAAAAAGAACACACTCAGAAACTAAGGAAAACGTATCTCTGATAAAAAGATTTATTTTTTATGTTTATAATAACGTAGCTTGGAAATAGAAAACAAACTTTTGGATTTTGGACGTTAATGGGTTAAATACACAAAAATACCACGGTTGGTTAAATACTAGACTCTGCGGTCGCGCCAAATCCAGCTTGCTGGGTTCGCGCCCCGATGAGTCTGGGATTTTTCTAACTCGTGAGATAACTTCAGTGGAAGGTTTGACGTCGAGGAATAATGATATGCACTGTCGGTAATCGACCTGTGCAGATCACTAGAACTCGACTGTCGATAAACCGGTTGTACTCAGGAGAAGTTTTTCTACAGTTCTCCCTCTCCACTGGCGAGCGAACCAATATACCGGGTGGTCCAGGCAAATGCGAGTACTCCTAATTTCAAGCCGTTCTGTAGACGCAAAAACACTTAAAAGAATATATACAAAGTTACAATTCTAGGAACTCCCTACGGGGGACACTCATTGGGCCAGTAAGGTCGTTAAAACGAGTGTATAATAACTTTAAAAAAAATAAAAATAAAATAAAAATACACAAAAATATTGATATCTCAAAAAAGGGAGCAGCTAGGATTCATTCCATTTTTTGGTCCTTCAAGACCACCTTGCTGCAGGATAGATCAACGATCGACTTCCATTGCAAGTCCTACGTCAGTTCAATTTAGAAATTTAAACTTTGCTTACGCTAATAGCTTATCTCTTTACCCTTTTAACCATGTTATTAACTTTGTTTTTATCTTAATTCATATTCATTTTATAACGCGATTTAGTACGTACTCGCAGAAGGATTTTTTATCCTGACGGAAGGACGTTGGACGTTCTATCAATAAGATTTCACTTATAATAATTAATTTTTTCACTTAATTAAGAAAAATGTCACTTATTTTAAGTGCATATGGGTAAATCTCTGGAACTTTTAACCTTCAAATGTCTCATATTTATGAAGTAATTACACAATATTCATAAAGATTTTGGTAAAATTAAATATTGGAAAATTTAAACCACCTTTTTAAATAATAAATTATATTAGTTTCAAAAATATTACTTTGCTTTTTTTAATTTAATTTTTCTATTAAACTACTAATTGTACGTAAACAATGAGAGTCCCTTTAGGCACTTTACTAAAAAGAAATTCACTTTATAACTTATCACATCATATTAGAGTCAAATAACGAATACCAGACTCGAAATGAATATTTAAAAATAATTTTTAGAGTGTTTCGATAACGATTTTCTTTAAAAGAACAAAGAAATTGGATTTTTAAAACGTTCCTTGAGTCTTGAGTCAGGACCGTAACGGACATTTACTTTCAAATATTTAAAGACTGACGATTAAAAATTAATTCAACAATACATAGAATGATAGCTTATAACTTACTGAAACTGTAATGAGTCTTGATAGCGAATGCAATAACTTATATATCAAAGATTTTGAGGAATATTGTTCTTCACTTTAGCAAAGAACAGGGTTATGTCAGGACAGAAACGGACTCGTCACAACTAAATGAAGCTTTTCAAAAATAATATAACATGCGGAAAATTTATATAAATATATTCTTTACCAGCATGTGAAAGACCGTTTTAAAATTTTTAACAAAAACTCCACTACAATGAGGTACTTGCGAAAATGTCAAGACCGTAACGGTCAGAACCGAAACCACTGATTTTTAAATCGTATTAAAGGTTATTAATTTGATAAATTGCCAACTTCACTCTTCGTGAAATGTTTTGATGTTTTGAAATAATAAAGAAAGTGTTTTTAAATTTAAATTTAATTAATAAAAATGAGATGAAATTTTGAAAAAAAGCTAAACAAATGAGAGAGAAGAGATGGAAAGAAAAAGAAAAAAGGATAAAAAAGCGAAATATTCGAGAAATTGGCGTTAACAAAACTTTCTCTTTGAATGAGGATGAACATAAAAATATCAATGCATTTCATAGGAAAAAAAATTGGAACAAAAAAAGTTGTAAAATAAAACTAATTTCATCTAAATTTGTATTTGTACTTTGTACGCTCAATACATTTTCCCGATAATATTTTAGATGTAAAATTCAAAAAGTGATAAAATATAAATAATAAATTTTAATGTGTAAAAGAAATTTTTA